>JAQMYG010000020.1:12123504-12170547 GCA_030014215.1 Clariallabes teugelsi
TTTTTTAATAAGGTTTTTAAGGTCTATGGGCTCTGTCTATGTTTAGTTCTTTTCCATCTTACTCTTCACATACTGTATGGATAGATGGCGGGGAGGGTTAGTACAGTAGGTTGGATCTCTGAAGTGTGAAATTAATAGAAATATGAAATAAATCAAAATATTGTGTTAACGGTTTATTTGTTGTATGTAGTACACCACTTCTGTGCTGGCAAGTACAGTAATGCCTGCCTGTTCTGCTGGCTACCACCGCAAGTATATTTCACACCTGTGGGAAACACTGTGAGCCTTTCCCAAACTCTTTGAAAGCACACAACTGTATAGAATGTCCTTGCATTCTGTAGCATTACACATTCCCTACACTGGAACTAAGAGGCTCATACGTGTTCTACTGTAGCATCACTATTCATTATTGGTTGGTGTGGATGAACTCAAGCGGCCTACAGTACATGAAGCTCTGATCTCAACCTTAATGAAAACTTTTGAGATGAACTGTAAAGCCGACCATGCCACATGCCATCTCAAAGCATGGCATAAGTGTCTGTATGCTCATGAGGCTGAATGGGTAAATTGGTACCCATTGGACCCCAAGTGTCTCTACTATTGTATGTGGTTATTACATAGAGGCATATTACTCCAGCAAAAGTGATTGCAATCAACCTGGACATCAGTGTATACAGTACTTTCTCCAAGTTATACAGGTTTAACCAAGCCCCACAAAGTGGCATGAGTGTAGCAGTCAGCACTGGAAACGTTTCTAATAAGCTTCTGCAAGACATTGCGGCATAGGAGATCCACATAATGCTCACCACAGCTGTCGGTTGGGGGTTAGACAGCAGATCTCACTCTCTATAACCAGTCAGGCCACAATTATTACCCACACTGCTACTGAAACTAATCACAGAATATTAATTGATAATTATGGCTCCATTTCCATATGAACTTAAGCTTTGTCAATCAGTGTACATCACCAAACTGTACACATAATGAAAGGAAGAACGAGGATTCATTCAGAAAAAATACTCAAACAAGTATGCATCACACCTAACCCAAACACCCACCCCCACACACAAAGACACACAAACTCAATTCCTAGCTGTTGGAGCGACTCCAATGCAAATCCACACCCTGTCTAATTTGACGAAATGCACAGATGAATCAGGGGGAGGCAAAGTGGTAATTACTCTGAAACGGACCATTGAAGAATAAACCCGTTAGCGTTCTCAGGCTCCTGGAATTCATTAAGCTGCACAACGCACTGTGCTGGAGTCATGTGCATTCCCACACATCTGCACGATAAGGAATATTAATGCATACTGAATGGAACTGCAAATTAATGAAGGTCATTGTCTGAACTGGAGTTGCATCGCTTTCAGTCCTATGCTAACAGCAACAGTGTCCTCTTCTGACCTCTTACAAACACCACCCTCCACACACACACACACACACACACACATACTCAGACATGCATTTTTCTCCCACACATATATACTGTGCAGAAACACTATGGTGAGTCACAGGGTGCTGCTTATGCGTCTCATGCGCTGTGTTTTGAGACGGAAATAGAAACAGCTGAGATGTTGGAAGCTAGCAGAACACACACACACACACACACACACCAAATTTCCATAATAAATGCATAGTTAAAGCATTCAACACCCTCAAAGTGTAAAGCCACCATCAAACTCCTTGACCGTGAAGAACAGCACACATATTAGTTTGACGACAAACAGATCTCAGTCAGTCATTCACTCAAACACGGACACACAAATGTTTACACTTAGGCTGCGATATTTGAGAAGTAAATGCATAAATGACAGTGCAAACACAGCAGGGAGAACCAGAACAAACAGACATTGACAGATCAGCCAGATCAGCTTTGTATAGTAATAAATACGCTTTAATTGTAGCAATATTTTTGTAGCGTGTCCACATTTAACTATTACACAATCCTTGCTTTAACAACAGTTTGACAGCAAAATGAGATAACTCCTTTTTTTTTTTTTGCAGCTTAGAGAAAAATCACTTTTTCAACTGAAGTTTTGCAAACTAATAGAGACTATTTTGTGCATTGCTTCTTTGAGTCACTTTGAGGGTGTGAAAAAGCACAAATTCTAAAATATAGTTGCAAAGCAATGAAGATCGGGCCCAAGCACCTGAGCCATCGCCACCCAGCTGCACCACACAACCTGTGTGCTTTTTAAGCATGTTGAGACCTCCAAAAAGAACTGGATGATAGGAAAAACAAAAAGCATCACACTATGATATCACTCAATGTGATGTGACTCAATATGATGTAGCCACTCCCCAGTGATAGGCACTTTTTGGCATAAGTTTAAGGCATCGCCATGGTCAAACTATTTGAAATATCAAAAATCCCTTCGCAATTTTGCATCCTCAAGGTCTTAAGATCATATTGCCCCGATATGATGGCAATCAAATAATTCTGCTAGGAGGAGTATATTAAAATCCATTGGATGCATTTTGCAAACAACCCAGAATAACCTGCCTTCTTGTTGAGTAGAGCCCATGACATGCATAGAGTTGTTCAGCTCAATGAGATCTAAATGTGGACCAGGTTTCTAAATGTGTACAAGTCATATGCTACTGTAGATTTATACATTATATCTTATGTTATCTGACTAATCATTAGTTGGTGATTAACCAAAAATCAGCCAAAATATCCATTAGATTTGTGCCTTATTTCAACAAGGATTCACAGTGATATCTTTCCAAAACTAGCAGTGCTGAAGCTAATGTCCCTTTTATTTATATTTCCCAAGTATATTTCCCATTTCTCTTTTACCCAACAAACTCTCATGCTTGCAGGACATGATAATAACAAGAGTCCTAAATTCCTGTTGTGCTCAGTCCTTAGGTCCAGTTTCCAGGACATTTATATTCCAGGAACATACAGAATATACCTATGGCCAAATATGTTCTGAGCCCTAGTTTATTCAGTACTTATAATCCTAGAGCTCTTCATCCTTAGCTTGTTATGAGATCACTCTGACATATTTCACCAGCTTATAGGCACCCATGTCCCTGGACCCCTAGGGTGCAATATTTTTAGGCTCTTGTATTCACGGAGCCCTTGGTTTCCAGATTTCTGTATTCCCAGGCAACACCCTTTTGATGTTCAGCATGTTAAACAGGATATATTTAAGCAACATTACTAGGCAATATGCATGTTTTCATTTCTTTATTATATGGAATTGTAACAATGTCACAAATCAATGTATAAAAATAAAAAAAAACTTGAAGCACTATTATGACAAAATGTATCTTCCACAAGTATTCATCGCTGTCCTTGTGTGCATTTGTGCCCATCCTATAATATTGACCCTTCTTATATTCATATATTCATAATAAGACTCTGTCCAGCCCATAGGGAACAATAACCCCCTGGAAAGATGGAGATATACTGTATACAGGAAGCACACAGCTGGTGGTTACTCACATCTGGACCTTTACTATACATCCTGCTGACCATGCTACCTTGAATAATTCCAGGTATTGTTTAATGAGCAGCTACGTAAGCACTTTTTGTGTATAATCTTATAATATTATACAAACTATGAAAAAAGCAGCACATGAACATCTGTAACATCTGTAAATTCCTGGTCCGAACATTCCAGCAGTCAGGAATAAGAAACACAGATGCTTATAACAATTCTTCAGTTGTGCATTTTATAAACACACTGGAACTTTTTGTTTTGTTTGTGCGTGCTTTGGTGTTTTATAACAGCACGCTCGGGAATGAAGACGGATTTGCTGAGTCAATATAGTGGAATGTTTACAGCCCAGGTTTTCAGAGATGTGACAAAATAAATGTACAGAGATTATTTGTGCATATTCTCATCTTTTTACATTTACAGTTTATACGGGAAATATTCGACAAGAAGGCTGGTTCACATCGGTGTGCACATTCCAGTTAAAGGTGCTGCTGATAGAATTGCTGTGCTTTCCTCCTTTTCATTTTCAGCTGACCAGATTTCATATTTTAAAGGGGAACAACTATACAAACTTACTCATTCACATGAGTCTACAAACAAATACCATGAGGGGAAAAACATGTCCTTTTCCCTTTCTGTATTAGCCAGGGCTTGAACAAACAGTGGACAGTAGCTCAGAGGGTTCGAGCACTAGCTCCACCAGGTTGCCATTGTTGGGCCCTTGAGCACGGCCCTTAACCCTATCTGCTCCAGGTGCGTCGTATCATAACTGACCCTGTGCTCTGACACCATATATGCAAAGATGTGGATATGCAAAGAAAGAATCTCACTGTGCAATAACGTATATGTGACAAAAAAAGGCTTAACTAATAAATTAAACCTCATATAAGGAGACACTTGATCAACTCTGCTTAGCAGTAGCTCATATATAGACCGTGAAGTTGTGTATTTGGAGTAGGAGTAAAACAGAGGGAGATTGAGGTATGACTAAATACATTATCTGAGAGTTATTTCAGCTATTTCACACTTTGGAGCTGTGAGATCTGTGTTAACTTGCTAAAGAAATAAGGGACCTTTAAGACAAATGTTACAGTAGATTCCTGAAAGGTATCTCTTGCCTTGTCTGGTTAGGATGTTGTAGTAGGAATTGGAAATTTGGCTAACACACACAAGAGAAGTAAAAGAAACACATTAGAACATCCCAGTGCACAAATTAAATTAGTGAACCGGAGCTACCTGTTGTATAAAATTATATCTAGCAGTTATATAATTATATCAAATATCTTGTACTTAATAGGCTTATATTAAAAAAAAAAAAAAAAAAAAAAAAAAAAAGCCACCATGTAATATGTTGCCTTTGTCCTAAGTTGGAAGGTTTATCATACTGTATAAGGGGCGTTTAAATCAAACCAGGTCTTTTGATTGTGTAGAATAACAGAACACCTTTATGAGAATATAATCTCCTGTAACACTAATGCATTATCCCAGTGTTTTACTAGTGCTTGGATACTAACAAGGTAGAAAGATTTCTCAGTACGCTGGAGTCACGATCAGGCTGCCTGCGTCACATTATCCCTACTGCTGAAACAACGGCCTCCCGGGAACTCCTTAATGACCCTTTTCTTTAATAATAATAAAAAAAGGCCTGTTTTAATTTTTTTTTTTTTTTTGCAGGACAATGCACAGCCTCATACTGCCCACCACATCATCTGCACATTACAGGAACTTATCTCAATATAGTCCTAACCTCACTGCAAGACATTTTCATATGTTTGGGCCATTATACTGTAGGAGTTCCTGGGAGGCCAGCTGATCATGTTTCTGATGTACTGAGACACCTTTCTACTTTAATGGTATCCAAGCACTAATGAAAACGCTTGAAAATTAGTGTAACAAGGGATTATATACTGTACGTAGAGAAATGAAACGAGTTTTTACTCTCTTAGAACTGTCTCAATCAAATGTTCCGGGTTCGACTTCAACACCTCTCGTAAAAATCATGATACCTCTGCCTTATGATTTTATTTATGTAAGAAAGTGGCACAGTTTTCACCTTTTCACCTTTCACTGTAGGATATACAGTAAGATCCAAACTACTATAAAATGATGGGATTTTATTTTATTACATAAAATGCTACACAAAGTAAAATAAAAACCCTAAAGTGCACAGCAGATACAGTATATATATATATATATATATATATATATATATATATATATATATAAACGAGTGGATGAAATACATTTAAGTGCTCCGTGTGAGCTTTGTGGAGGAAGTCAGCAATCAGTCAGAGAGTTTCAAAATAAGCAAGGTCACACACACTCCAGTATAAAAGGTCTAAAGAGTCCCCTCTATCCGTTCTGCTTTGGTGGTTAGTGGTTATAAAGTGTAGCGCGCATCACAGGACCCTGTCTGCACCAGAACCCCTGGGCCGTCCTGTTTTTGTTATTTATTTATTTATCTATCCTTTTTGCACTTCACCCCTCCTGTTCCTTTGACTGCCACTTTGCCCCACTGCTTCCTCTTCATCTGGATATATCTTCTCTATAAGGCCACACTACTTCCCCAAGGGTTTCATTTCATGCCCCACTTTTTTTTTGTTGTTGACATGTCTAAAAGCTGCCCGTCTGAACTTCCTTTCACTTTGGAAAAAAAAAGATTTGAGAACAGAATTTGAGATAAGAAAACCACAGATACAGTATGAATACATGAGTACTCTGAATACAGGATAAAGCGCTAAAGGCGATGAATGAGTGAGTGAGTATTGAATCAGTAGGCGGCACAGTGGCTAGTGGTTAGAACTGCCACCTTGTACCTCCAGGTGCTAGGTTCGAACCCCATGTCTGGTCTGTGTGTATGGAGTTTACATGTTCTCCCCGTGCTTGGTGGGTTTCCTCCAGGTTCTCCAGTTTCCTCCCACAGTCCAAAGACATGCAGGATAGGCTAACTTTAGGCTAAAGTGTCCGGAGTGTCTGAATGTTGACCAGAGGTCCTACCATGGTTGTAAAAATGGGAATAAATACAATGGTCACCATTGGACTTCACAGTCCCTAGTTAGACTAAAGATGTTCCTAGATGAATAAAGTAAAGAAATGGACAATGGCGTAGAAGCCCAATGTTAATCGTAACAGCATATCAATCCAGCATCTACACATTCGTGTATGGTTATGAAGTTGTAATAGTTTGAGTATTTAAGATGAAAACCTGTTCTCATCATAATCGTGTCATCAATTGAAGTTTCTCTTTGGAGGATTCACTTTTGTAAACCAATAACTTGTCAGTTAAAAGGGAGTTATTGAGATCTAGTGAAAGAATGTGAGAGTAAGTGGAAACGCAGAGTGAGACCTTCAGCAGAGACCAAAGCGGAAAGATCTGCTGCACAGAAAAGCCTGAGTGAGCCTATTTATCATTAATATAGTTAATCAGTGAAACATATAGGGCATTGCTCTTATAAGAATATAATCAACAGCCGAGGGTTGTGACGTGGCTCAAGGCCGTGCGTTACCGTTAGATACAGACGTCGGTTATTTTCTAAGAAAAGCATGTTCTACAGTATATTGTTTACTTTGTCTAATACTACAGCAATATGTCAGTGTTAACACGTATTAAAAATGTATCAAGGAATGACATAATTGAACTCTTACGTTACATTTAATGTTGGGAAATGTCTGCAAAACAAGTTTTCTTTAAAAAAAATAAAATAATAATAAATAAATAAATAAATAAATAAAATATTCGCTCTTATCTCTCTTGAAGTTAATAGGGCAAAAAAAATGCAGCTTGTTACCAAGCAACTTCAGAATCCTCTATCCTGAAGAATTTCCTTCTGATTCTGCTGACACTGAAGAATCTTTTCATAGTAGTTAGCACAATCACCTCTCACATCCAAGGCTGGGGGTTCAAATCTCGCCACCGGTTCTGTGCATGGAGTTTGCATGTTCTTCCCGTGCTTGGTGGTTTCCTCACACAGCCCAGAGACATGCAGATTAGGCTGATTAGTGATTCCATGAATGATTATGTAAATGAGTGTACTTGTATCCTGGAACGGGTTGTCACACCGCCTAGGGTGTGACCTGCTTTATGCCTGTAGTTCCCTGGGATAGGCTTCAAGCCTGCCATGACCTTACACATATAGATGATGGATGGATGGATGGGTGGATGGATGGATGTTTACAGGAAATAGAACCATATCAACAGAAATACAGTAGACCAGACTTTCGGTTCGTCCGGTGCATAGCATGGGTGCTTGATTGGATTGAGATCTGGGAAGGTTTGCAGACCGGGTTTGCAACCTTGGGCTTTTGCCTGCTGTGGTGCGCTGATTGTTCTAGTGCTTTTGTAATCATGGCCAACACTGACATTTCTCAGCGAGTTTCGGACGAGACAAGCTGGCCTTTTATCCAGAAGTGGCATGGGTGAGCCTTGGGTGCCCATAATCCTGTCACCAGTTTACAGTTTTATTGTGGGTGATCAGTTTTATTCAATTCACTTGTCAGTGGTCATAAAAACATTATGGCTGATAAAATGCATTATATAGGTGCAACCCATACAAACACTGCAGTACATCAGTGCTATAATTAATTATAATTAATTCATGAATAATCTTGCAAACAATGCCTAAAGACGCTGCTTTTGACTACAAAGTTCGTATTTAGGAACTTTTCCGAACTCCGAGTTTAGCAAGCGACATAATTCACGTCTTACCTTTAAATGAACATCCAACCAAGTGCTTTCAAACAATCAGTGTACAGACTCAATCACCTGTTAAATCAACAGTATAATATCGCAGCTCATTTCCAAGCTTGCTTCAAACACACGACCAACATGAAGCTTGAATACACAAAGGTTAGAATATCAACTGTTTTACGTAATGCTACTTTTTAAATAAGATAGCTTTTTTTTTTACTTTACATAAAAAAAGCACGATCACTATGTGGATGATATTTAAAACATTATAGAATAAAAGTCAAGATGGTGGTAGAAACCAAGGCAGATTCACGGAGAAAGAGAGAGAAAGTCATACTGGAAGAGAAGGGGGTTTCCTTACGTTCTTATCTGGCTTCGTGTGTGGGTGTGTATATATTTACTTATGTATGTACAGTATGTGTGTATCTTGCTGAGTTGCCATCTGGAGAGCACATACTGTACTGTACACACAAACACACGCTTAACTCACAATTACGGCACATGTTCAAGGAGAACTACATGAATTCTATGTGTGTGTATACAGTACATGCTGCATGTATATGCATGGTGGCGAGAGAGAGGAAGCAAGGTGAATGAATGCGAGTGAGAGACAGAGAGAGAGAGAGTGATATCATTTGTGTGTGTGTGAAGAAGCTCCTTTGGCTTTGTAGACTCCAGCCTGCTGTGTCCTAACCATCATGGCTGCCAAGAACCCTAATCTCCACTCTGTCAGTGTCATTACTGCAGCTCAGCCACTCGGAACAGAGGCAGAAGTGTGTGTGTGTGTGTGTGTGTGTGTAAGAAAAACATGCCACAATTGAGGCGGTATATAAATAAAACCTCAAGGTCTGAGATAAGGAGTGGGCAAAAAATACACACCGTCTATGTGAAATATATAATTTTTGTATATACTTGCATTTGTACCCAAAACACAATTTAGCCCAATTTATAGCTTTTTATCTGGGGCGGGTGTGGCTCAGTGTGTTAAGGTTACTGATCAGCTGTTGTACCCTTGAGCAAGGCCCTTAACCCTGCTGCTCCAGGGTTATCCGTATAATATCTGACCCTGCACTCTGCCTACTAAAAAAAAAGCATGGGAGAGCGAATGATAAAGAATTTCACTGTGCAGTTATGTACAGTATACAGTATGTGACGCCTGAACTTGGAAACTTAACTTTTATCTGATCCTTCTCCACCTGCAAAAGCACACTGCACACTCACCAACATTTCCTCACTTGTTTTCCAAGAACGAATAAAAAGTGGCAACCAGAAGTTTCTGCCTTCTGAACTTTTGCCTCTTTTTGAATGTGATGTGTGAATGTGGATATGAAAAACCGCTTCCTGTTAAACCAATCGAGAGCTTAAGATTTCCTTTAAGATTGAACATCTATCGTGTATACCGCTTATCCCATGCAAAGTCGCGGAGGACAAGAAGCCTATCCCAGGGTGGTTTAGGCACAAGGCAGTGCGCCAACCTTTCACAAAGCACAAGCACACACCATGGGCAATTTGGAATTGCCAATCAGTATTCACCAATATCTCTGGACTGTTGGAAGGAAACTGGAGCACCTGGAGGAAACCCAAAAGAGCACAAAGAGAACATGCAAACTCCACACACATACAACTGGAGGTGAGATTTGAACCCTGGACTTGTGAGGCAACATTGATAACCACTAAGCCACTGCGCCCACTCGAGTGTGAATTGCGAGGTGGAGGTGTGTTCATCTTTATTTGTTGTGTGAATTAAACAGTTGATGTGCTTTTTGTTTTCCAGTGAAATCATGCAAAATATGATGATACTGTATTGCTAATAATAAACAAGACTAGATAGATTAGTGTTACAGAACAATTAACTTTACTTAATCTACTCCTTTATTAAAACACACACTTAATAAATTAAATAAGAACATTATAGCTGAATAATACTGTATGTATAGCTTCTTTCAGTGCCTTGTTTTCATTTCAAATGTTTTAACGCAATGGATTAATTATTATTATTATTTAAAATTGTCTGTACATTGGAGTCTGGCAAAATTGTGTTTCTTGCTTTCAATCCTCTGTGCTACCCTCTGCTAACGCTCTGATCTTTTATATCATGGATCAGAGCAGCTGAAAGGGGCACATAGAGCTCTGCCTTCTGCTCCCAGCACTGTTCCATCTGCTAGAGCAAAGCCCCTTTCACATGAGCGCGTGCACACACACACACACACACACACACACACACACACACACACACACACACACACAAGACGAGCGGGAGTGTTCCAATCCTGTCTCCACTTCCTGATTCTCTTGATTCTGTCCCAAACTTAATTAAACTAAGTAAGTACACTGTATAACTAATGCCTTTTTTTTGTAGTAACAATGTAGCAACTTAATGTGTTAACCTAACTGTTCTCGCTTTAGAAGCCAGCTAGTCGGCCTAATTAATGCAATTTAATTAAGCTTCGGCGGCATGGTGACCTAGTGGTTAGCACCTCCATGGTCCTGGTCCTATTACCCCTTTGGGTCTGTGTGCATGGAGTTTGCATGCTCCTCTCCATGCTTTGTGGGTTTCCTCTGGGTACTCTGGTTTCCTCCCTCAGGCCAAAAATGTGCAGCTTAGGCCAACTGATGTTCCCAAATTCTGTGTATGTGTGTGTGCCCTGCGATGGATTGGCACCCTGTCCAAAGTGTACCTAAGTCTCCTGGGATAGGCTCCTGGCCATTCGTATAGTGCTTTTAACAATGGTTTGGCCAGTCAACTTGCCATGACCTGAACCCCATAGAGAATGTATTGGCTGTTATCAAAAGAAACATTCAGTAAATGCCTATGCAGTGCCAGCAGTATTTTATGCTAAAGGAGCCCTGACCAAGTATAAAGTGCATAAATTAACTTATTTTTGTTTAGAATTTCTTCACTGTAATTATTTTTTCTTTGATCCTAATATTTTAAGACACTTTGATTTTCATGAGCTCTAAGCCGTGATCATCAAAATTAAAACAAAAAAAGCTTGAAAGTAATCACTTTACTGTACATGTAGTGAATATATATAGAGCAAGAGGAATTTTAAATCAAATTACATTCAATTATTCTATTTTTTTTCTCAATACAGTATGTACTGTATATACGGTACCGTGGAAAAGTCTCATTTCTTCATATTTTGTTTCCAAAGAACAAGACTTTCTTGTATTGTAAATGTAATAAATTTCCCACAAATGTAAAATTACATTTGTGTGAAGTTATTACAATTTTGAAACCTGAAGATTTTCCCACAAATGTAACAAAGGTACAAAGCTAGTAGGTATTGCTATTACCTTAGTGTGAAATGTATTACGTTTGTGGGATTATTACATTAAAAGCTGCAGATTTGTATTAAATGTGTGGTTTATTACATTTGTGGGCTGTTATTGTTATGTTGCCGGGTGTTACAAACCCTTTACGCTCACCACTCCTTTGTTCTGATGTTAATAACCTAATTTAATTATGTAAATGTCAGTTTCCTTTTCTTTCTTTTTTTACACTACAAACGGAGCGGTGCCTGACATAGACAAATGATCACTTTTTTGCATATCGGTTTTAAATATTTTGGCCCTCCATGGTGGTCCAGAGGCCTTCAATGACAACATCTATCAAAACAGGGCTTGATTTTGTCCAATATATAGTATATCTTGAATATGTACAACTATTTAATTTAAATAACTAAATTAAAATACAAATTACAAAAACAACATGACAGCACTTTCTGAATTAGTTACGAGGCATGCAGCGTTGTCGTCATTCCTATGGGAATGGCTTCAGGGCCCTTTTTTCTTTTTTTGTTTCCACAGTTAGAAGACAGCTGTCATTATACTGAATGAGACAAACTTTGTCTCAGGGGCACAAACACAGCACAAAGTGCTCTCAACGTAGGCAGTTTTCTGCCAAATGGACTGCAGCGGTATTATACCATCACTAGTAGAAATGAAAAAAAAAAAACAATTAAATGCGATGGTGCGATTATGATGATTTGTAATAGCTATAGAAATGCCTGTCATCAAAATGTACACAACTATCTACGGTGTCTGATAAAGTTCCATATTCACTGGGAAGATAAAATATTCCTCAGTGCTTAAAGTGTTTGGGGGGCTTGAGCAATGGATGTCAGATAATCTCCTCGGGTTATGTGCTTGTACTGTATATCACTACGGCTGAAGCTGTTTCTTACAGAATACAAACATCTGCATTAATGTTTTCTTTGTCCTTAGGCTAGGGAAGAAGTTATTTTAAATTGTCCGTATAAAATCTAGTATTTTGTCAAAAATGTATGAAACATTATTATTGAGTCAAGGTGGAGATACACAACAGAAAAAGACAGATACAGACACAGAAAGAAATGAAAGTAAGGATGTTTTATTGTGTAACCTAAAAAGATTTTGGTTCTTGCTGAACAGGCAAGCTGTTTGTTAGAAGTTGATGAGTAAAAAATACACGTTTGGTCATTTATTCATTCATCTTCAGTTATTCCGGTCAGAATTGTGGTTGATTCAAACCACTTCCTTATGTGATTGTAAAAAAAAAAAAAAAAAACATAAAATAGGACTGAGAAAGAGAGAGATAAAGAGAGAGAGAGAGAGAGAGAGAGAGAGAGAACAGGCTAACTTTTAGCCTCTCATTTTGTTAATGTTTGATGCAGACATAAAATAAAATAAAAAACTAAACATTAAAAGATCATAAGTTTGATGTAATTCCACATACTTTCACACTTTTTTTGTTATCCATGTGTATTTTACATTCTTTCACTTATAAAACATACTATTTTAGCTATCCGTCCTATATTTTAGCTAGCCAGATAGCTAGCTAGAGTTCCTGTGCTAACTTTACATAATTTGCCTCAGTGCTGAGGCAGATATCAATTTAGCTTTAAAATAACCATAGACATGAAAATAGTCATTGCTAATGTTTTAAACATCCTTGTATTCATTTTTATGCACAGAACTGTCAAGTCTAGGACAAAAAACAACAGTTTAAGCTGTTTAAGGTGCTGATTAATGTGAGTATCATTAAGCCATGTTATTCCTTACTCGTTATCATTGTTAGCCTGATTAAATACATTGATTTAAATGCACAACCAGCAGCTACCAAGTTTCGTATGTAAGATAGGAAACAGAGTTAATGAGATTTAATCGTTTATGCTGATACCTGATCATTTGTTGGTCAGTTAATTAAATCGTTGGGTTCAAAATCCATTCACAAATTTTTTTTTTCCAGGTAAACTTCCAAACATAAAAGGGTCTAAAATGGATGAACTTTTTTTTATTTATTTTTTTTATTATTATTATTTTTTAGAAAATTCAAACTGCTCAAATCTTCTGCAAGTGTACATGCTTGTACCATTTCTTCTTTTTTTGTGTTAAAGATTAGTGCTTTGTTTGAGACCATTTAAAGAACCACCAACATAAGTTACACACCATTTCATACTTTGTGTAGTTTTAATACTTCAAAAACTGTAAGAAATATAGCTATAGTTAAGACAATTGAGAAAACTGCAGTGCTTCTGAATAGAATTGAATTGAAAATCTAATTTCCCCAAAATCAAGCTAAATCAATTGAGCAGTCTGTCTCTGATTCACAGTCCTACCAGCAAAGTTAAAATACTTCCTGTGAGGTTTTGCTAGACCATCTTCGTTAAATTAGACTGACAAAATAAAACAGCAGGGAGTGAGGGCTGAAATGACAAATATGACTGAAGCAAATAAGGACAGCAGGTGCTACAGTAGCTGCAGTAACTTTCATGCGTACTTCAAGTGATTGACAGTTCTCCATTTTGTTCAACCTCTATTAAAAAATATTGCCTACTAGAGGATCAACTTGAAAAAGCATCATCGTGTTAAAACACTTTTGCAGAAGTCACAATTATGTCACAATTAATAGTTTGGTGTAAGGTGTAATTGATTCTCTTAACTAGACATACTACACACACACACACACACACACACACACACACACACACACACACACACAAATACATTGGGCCCCTCAAATACTGTAGGCATTAATGACACACACACACACAGAGCACTAATTTCATGTCTCTGTGTCCCCATCCTCAGGCTCATTGAATGAAATGTCAATCGTATGTAAGGAAACAGAACGACAGCTAAGTGCTTGTAGCCACAGCAACAGGGACGGCGAATCATTTCACAAGGAGGAAAAGCAGCTGCTCTAACACACAGATCAAGAGGTTGGAAAAAATAACAACAACAGCGTGATTTGCTAAAGCCCCATGTCACAAAAACGATAAAGAGGCGGAAGAGAGGTGTGATCAGGTCAGGGGGAGTGTGTTGATTTTGTTATACAGGTTACGCAGGACTTCAACTCAAGGCTAAAGGAAATTAAACTAAAACCAAACAAGCGAAACCTAAACTAAAGAAGGAAACTTTAGACTGAGCTTTCTGCTTAAGCGCATTTTGGGTTCCAGAGAACATGGTGTATGCTTAATATTTAATATGTGGTCTAAGTAAAAGTTCACTAAATGTTTCTACTTCATTTATTTCTGTGATTTGGATCAAAGCATGCACGAAATAAATGAATGCAAAATCTCAGGTCCTTATTTCATAGCCAAAACTTTGAAAAGTAGATCAGTAAGTAAGAATAAAAATTATGATTATTCTGCATTAAACATGACCGACATAAAAAACTCTGAGATATTATAACAGAATTTATTTATTTTATATAAGTAAACTGCAACGCCTGAGATACACTGATGTTGACATGTCTGAGCTATCAAATCTGCAAATATCATCGTCTGGCAAATAAAATCAATAAGCAGAATTACATTTATAGAACCGCGGGTCAGCAGACAGGGTCAAATCCCCTCTGTTGAAAAAAAACTGTAACTTTCAAGATAATGACACTGAAACAGATGTATACAGTATGTGCATGTATCTGTAAGATGTCCAGCTTTTATATATACAGTGTGTGTGTGTGTGTTTGTGTGTGTGTGTGTGTGTGTGTGGGAGAGGTCATATTCAGAGAGCTACGTTATTTACATAACAGTGCAAATCCAAATAAAAGCTGTGAATTGAGGCAATTAAATGTGTGAAAAATATATTTAAACTAGCCAACAATTCAATATCATTCTATCTATAGTGGTTACTGTGTGATATGATACAGGACTGTGTAGGAATTTAGTAGCAAAATGAAACTACACCTCCTTCTGATCGAATCAGAAGCCAAAACTCCTTCATTGGAATGATAAACACAGATGCCACACCTCCTTTAGTGTGACTGATGGACACAGAGGCCACACCTACCTCACTTGGAATAACAGACAACAGAGGCCACACCTACTTTCACTGGGACTGACAGACACAGAGGCCACACCTACTTCACTTGGAATAAGAAAGAACTGAGGCCACACCTTCTTCCACTGGGACTGATGGACACATCGGCCACACCTACTTCACTGGGACTGACAGAGACAGAGGCCACACCTCCTTCACTGGGACTGACGGACACAGAGGACACACCTACTGGCAGATACAGAGGCCACACCTACTTCCACTGGGACTGACAGACACAGAGGCCACACCTACTTCACTGAGACTGACAGAGACCACACCTCCTTCACTGGGACTGACAGACACAGACACATGATATATATGATACATAGATCTTAGCAATTGTGTTTAAAGGGTGAAGCAGTGTTTGTTTTAAGGCACTTGATTACAGAACGGCGTTTAAAGAACGCTTATCTGCCTCAAAACTCAATTAATAGCAAGTAATTACTTCCTTATTCTCTCTCTCTCTCCCACCTGAAGGAATTCAATACAGTTCTAAAATAAATTAATGCTGCTTTGCTTACTGTACATTCTCATATCACGCCAAAACATAATTAACAACTTGTCTCGTGGCAAAATCATTTCTAAAACATTTTAACAGAGTGCTGATTTGTTTATTAGGGTGTATGTCGACAGCATTGATTTTGTGTTTAGCTCCGCCCCCTTGTTTGCTTGCCATGGTTACTTCGTCACGGACTTAATAGCCACATGAAACCAATGTCATGTCAGCATCTGTTTCGACCTTTAATGTTCTCCGGTGTTCAAATGTCACTCCGATATTAATTGATCTAATATTCATTTCTTTCACACAGCAGCATGACAGTTTATCTTCAGTCGACATTTGCAGCAGCTGCATTGACTATTTCTTAGTTCTGTCTGAATTCTCACTGGACAAATTACATTCGCTGGACAGTTCAATATATCAGTACTCATAGTGCAGGGTAAATCCAGCGTAAAAGAGAAGGACACTGGCTCCTCACGTGTATCACATGCGAAATGATTTCTTTAAGTGGACCTATTATGCCAAATAGACATTCTATTATTATTATTTATTTACTATAGACAGGGTCTCCGGTGTGTACAAACAAAAGCATAGATTTTCGTCCTATTGTGACCTCATATAAGGAGATCCCCGCCTTTGGCCTGGTGTTCAGCCCTGTTGTTGTCTGGCGAGCCGTGTTCTCAGATCTCAACACCTGAGACCTTTTATAGATGTTAATCAGCATGAATGGTCCACAAATCATCATTCATTCATTCATTCATTCACATTATTCATTCAGCTTTGTCTCGAAATGCCAACAAATTACAATAGTAAATACAACTTATTTAAATGTGTATTTAAATAATGCGAACAGAAAGCAGGAAAGTGGGAATTACTGTGCACCTGTAAGGCTTTGAGACTAGAACCGTGCAGACACAATTCAGGCAACCGGAGAAAGGGGGAAAAAAAATCACTGATGTTGAATAATTTCACTTTACCGCTTTGTCCTGATGGGTTTTTGTGCTATTAATTCTCTCTATTCGCTCCAACACGACAAAAGACATAAAGAAACCAAAGTGAATGGATAAACCCTCAAACCGCATAATGTACTGTATATACAACTAAACATGAAAGCAAATCACTAACTGCTTAACACACTACCTGCAGATGTGCAAGTCTATCTCTGTATATCGAGAGTGCTTTCCTAACAGACGAGTGGTGTCAGTACTGCTGAGAACCTGTGTTTTATTGGAAGGAGTATGAATATAATGAGCTTTCCTCAGAAGAAACAAGCGTGGGAGGACAGCGCTCACCTTCACAGTGCTTAGAAACAGAGGGACAACACCTGGTCCTGCTCACACACACACACACACACACACACACACACACACACACACACACACACAAGCTTTTGATTATATACGTATGCTTAATTAACTGTAAGGACCTTCTTATTGATTATTTTTGTCAGTCCATTATTGAGTCAACTCCAGAATTAATATAACCAACCCAGAGACTTCATACTGTATGAACACATGAAATCATCGTTGCGCAGAGAAGATCTCAGACGAGGCAGCACTTTTTAAAGTTTCTTGAAGTTGCATGAATGCGCTATAGCACCAGAATTTTACAAAACATCAAAGGAGCTGCAGCTGGAATCATGTGATGGAGGTGAGGTTAAAACTTTGATCTTTCAACAAGATGATGTCTTTAAACTGGCACACAAGCCAACACTAAAATGACTAATAAACAAAAAAAAACAGAGTTCTGCATGCTTGGTTTCTGGACGCGAACCCTTGATAGCAAATGAGTGACGGTTCAATAATGACCCCTGCTTACTCATTCATCTGGGCCCGTCTATATCCCAATCTGGCTGCAAAAACACTGGCTTGATGAGACTGTATTTCAGAGCAGAGTGTACAGCTGGGACATTTTCAGCCCAAAATTGAAATGCCACACAAACACTGGTTGCATTTGGGATGGTATTGGCCCACATTTGAAATGCCATTAAAAAAAAAAAAAAAAAAACGCTAAAGACCGGCTGTTTACCAATGAGCCACTTTTGGCCCATAATACACTTATTGTTGCCATAACTAACTCTTATGTGACTAAACTTGACCTAATTTGTCCTGGATTTCTGCTGCTATTCAGTCGATGTTTACAGATCTAAGAATATAAAGGAACTTATTAGGAAAATATTCTGCATTAGGGCAGTTAATCAAAAACTAATCAAAACCAACGTGTAGAACTTCTAATCCACCTTGCCCACATCAATTATTATGATTATTATTATGATTATTACAGTATTATTATTATTATTATTATGATTATTGTTATTATTATTATGATTATGATTATGATTATTATGATTATTACAGTATTATTATTATTATGATGATTATTATGATTATTATTATTATTTTAACTGTAATATTATGTTCGTCCCGTTAAAAACATACTACTGCGTGTGTTATCACAAGACTCTGCCCTGTCCAGTCTGTGACATGGAAGCAACATGGAGGAGAACTCTTTCATTAGAAAAAATATCCCAACTTTAATAGTTTAGCATATGTTCTATGTTCAGTACAAAGCATGTCAGTGAACTACAATATAAGGGCAAAAAACAAGCAAACAAAATATTGCTTTATTAATCATAATCAAAGTAAAATGTCAAAATAATGTAATAATCATGCAGGCTTTATTTTGCAAGTTCCTTCAAGGTGTGTATCTACTGTAACCTGACAGATAGCAGAAGATGCTCTCTACCAATTTATGTATTTTTTTGTAAGACTTAAAAATAAAATCTTAAAAAATAATAATACTATGAATATATAAATAATAATAATAATAATAATAATAATAATAATAATAATAAATCATTTACTTATTGTTTTTGCTTACATGCTGAGAAGCAATAATTGTGGTGTTGAATCTAGTCATTATTTCATCTGATTTTTATCTCGGTGATGTTTTTTCGCACAGGACGCCAGAACACACACCACATCATAATTAGAACCTTTGAACACGTATGCATGAACTGTCAAGGAAGATGTGAAGGAAGCAAACATAAATTACTGTAACACATAAACCACACAAGTTCACATACAATCTGGTAAAATGCTAAGATTTGTACAATGTAACACACTGTATTTTTAGCATAATATTTAATATACAGTACAGTACTGTCGAAAGGTTTTGAGCCACGCCTTATTCCTTCATATTAAATGATAAAGATTAATAAAAGAAATAGGAACAGATTTTTCACTGTGATTGATTGGTTATGTAATAACCTCAGCAGCAACCTTATTTCCCCTCTTGTCTGTTCCAGCATCAGCAGTATACCGGTGTCATCATCTGTACCTGTTTCTCACTGGTTTATGCCATAATTGACTGGTTTTTATGTTTTAATGATTAATAGCTCACTGTGTGGCTTGACAAACAAAAACATTCCTCTGAATCTGCTCAGGTACTGGACTGAAAACGAGAGCCAAAAAAGTGTTGTGGGGCTTAGACTACAATAAAAAAAAATACAAGAAAGTTTTTAGGAGCAAAATAGGAAGAAATGGCAGGTGGCTCGAGACTTTTGCATAGTACTGTATATATATATATTAACTAAATTCCTATACTACCCAGGTTTAGAGGTAAGGTCTAACATCTTTTTCTATTATGTCAAAATGAATATTAGGTTATTTATAGGCAGCCACTTGTTTTAACACCTCGAGACCAATTATCTATTGCAGCACACAGTAACATTTTCACTTCTATAATGACCTCTACATATGAATAAATTTTTTTCTAACAAGAAAACAGTACTGTGGCTAAAAATAAATAAAAGACATTACTGTTTCAGAGAAACGAATGATGCTACCTCTACAATTTTCGCAGTTGTTATCTAAGCACATGCTGTTGTATAACTGCTATGCTCGAACCGTCTATAACAGTTAAACATTTTAGTCTCATTACTGCTCAGATGCATTCAACTCCTGAATACTTTGAGCAATTTGACAGGCCTTAGATACAACCTTATGCACTTCAAGGCAAAATTCTGAATGCGGCAAGGAATATTACTTTACGAGTCGTACAGTACTAGACATCATAGCCGAAAGTGCAGCATCCTTTATAGCATCCCGAAGTCTTTGGCCGGATTACAGCGATGATGCCCTGTTGACTTTTACAGAACGACTGCAATCTTGCGGCTTGCAGGTGTTCTCACTCCAAGCTAATTATATCAGCTGTCAGTCATTCTCAGCAATCAAGTATGCACACACTTACACACACACACACACACACTTCCGGAGCCACTTCAAAATGTCTAGCCTAGCCTGATTTACTTACTCTGTTGCTCTTTCTGCATATGCATGCAAAACAGAAGGATACACGCTAGTCGCTCTGAACACCCACGGACTCCTGTGTAAAGCACGCAGTACTACTGTATTCTTCACAGCGATTGTGCTAGAGAGCATTGTTTAATGTAGAACATCTCACTGAATACTATCCTTCTGTTTGTTAAGATGATCCAAGGTTTTTTTTTAAGCAAACGAGGCTCGAAAAACAAACACAACAAACACTTAGGAAGAACAGAATGAGATAAAAGCAATATGTGTATGCTGGTTTATCCAAAGCAACGCGCTAACATTCATGTACCACATACTGTATGAAATGCACACTTGAGTATTTGAATATTATAAGTCTGTGTATGTCATTTCACTACACGTTAAACTTAAATACATGTGGTGTTCAAGTCAAACCGGGACTTTTGATAGTTCTCAATATACAGATCTGGCCATTAAGAACACACGTTTCGAGAAAAGGAATCTTGCGAGCTGCCGCGGAGGCGCGGCAAGCTGTGAAAATGCCGTAGTAATCCCCTGCTACACTAATGCACTTAATGAGTTTCACTAGTGCTTATATACCATCAAGGTAGAACGTTTTCTCAGCATGCCCGGATCCATGATCAGACTGCTTGCATCATGTCTGAAACGCTGGCCTCCCAGGAACTCCTTTATTGGCCCAAATGTTAAAATTGCTCATTTGCACACGGGATGTGACAATCCCTCCCATACGAGTTCCTTTAATGTGCAAGTTGTGTTTCTGAATGATTGTGTTTACAGTTCCCGCAGACATATTCTCATGTTCATAGGAACAATTGAAGTGAGCTTCGAGTCACTTTAACTATTCACATAGCATTCTTTAAAAAATGTTTACACCATTTAAATGTTTTACTGCTGCTAAGAGTCTCATCACCGTACTGCGCTTGTAGTCGTCTGTAAATGTTTTGAGGTTTTACACCTTCATTTGAGAGAACAGGCATCACAAGTCCCGGGTTGACTTGAACACCCTTAAATAATAATAAAATTAATCCATAGGTAAATAAGAAAAAAAAAGTGCTTTAATTCATTTGAAATGTTCCTTCATTATCATTAATCATAATCTTAAATCCTAATTAAAAAACAATGACTGCAACTCACACTAAAAGATGAATTCAGCCAATTGTTTTCATATTTGTCATAACTAGTTGTAGAATGTTGACAGAATTGTTATTATCCTAAACAACTGCATCGTCTACATAACAGAAATAAATCACTTAATCTGTCAGAATGTATTACGTTGTTGGTTCGCACACAGCTCCTAATGAGTGTTTCATTGCATTAATGCTGTATGAGTTTTCCCTAAATGCGTTTAGGATGGTTTAAGCTTCACGTTTGCAACTTTCTCTAGGAAATCCTTAAATAATGCGATGCACGTGACCAGCAACAATTCTCAGCCAGGCTGTCGTATCCAAATGAGGCTCGATTGGTATTAATGTGCCCAGTGTGTGCGAGGAAAACCTCCACCACATCATTACACCACCACAAACAACCTGCACAAGGCAGGTCGGATCCATAGATTTCTGCTGTTGACACCAAATACCAGATGCAAACCTCTAGCTGCTGCAGCAGAAATCATGATTCATCAGATCATTATAGCCATTGCAGTGTCAAGTTACTGCTTGCCTGACAAAAGTGGGAATATATAAAGGCGCTTTCACACTGAGGTCCGGGAACACTCGGCCCTGAGACCAGCTGATTTTGGTCAGTAAGAATGCACTCGTTCCGTCTAGGGAACGATAGGCGTTTCTGCTCACCACGGTTGTAAAGTTACTATAGCTTACTATAGCTTTCTGACTCAGTCTGAACTTTATCCTCTTCCCTCTCTCATCAGGTATTTCACTCACAGTGCCTCAATACTGTACATAGTATATTATCTTAAGACAAACGTCCTCACATAGCCAGAATTCTAATGAGAACCCTGAATTTGTCACACATTCTCATTATCTCTACATCCAATGAGCGCAGCAGGACAGGCCAGATAAAGCTTTTTTTGATTTATAACAAATTGAAAGTTCTTTAAAATTGTGATTTAATTGATGTTATAAAAGCGAGCAAGATATATGGAACATCATTCCACGCAGTTGAATGTCTTCATACTTACAAGTCTACAAATGAGATCCGCTCTGTAGAAGTTAACTTTTATGCTTGTATTAAGGCACAGCAAATGTTTTATGAAGTTACACCTGGTTTGCATTCCAGTCACGCTTCACATTAGATGAGAAACGCATCTTGTTTATTTTATTTCATTTTACTTTATTTATTTATTTATTTTTAATCACCAGACCAGAAATGGACTGTGTCATTAACAGCATCCTTGCCTTAAGTCAGAAGAGCGTATCTGCCAATCGCTTAGTCAATGGCCTCCAGGACTTAATGGACTGTGACACTGGTAAACACTTGGCACACGCAGTGTGTGTGTGTGTGTGTGTGTGTGTGTGTGTGTGTGTGTGAGTTAGAGACATTAAATACAACAGGCATCATAGGAACTATGATAGATATAAGTCAAGGCTTTAGGAAAGAATGAAAGTGGGCACACATCATATATTCTGCTTTAATATCCTCACAACAATGATGGTGCAATAGATAGCTTTGCTTTCTCACAGCTCCAAGGGCACGGGTTTGATCTTGAGCTCAGGTTACTGTCTGTGAGATGCCTCACTCTGTGTGTGTTTTCCTCTCATCTTTGTGAGTTACCTCTGCATTTTCAAGCGTCTTTCCTTTGTCCAAAAACACATTGGTAGACTGATCATACTGTATCTAGGCTGAACGAATGTGTGACAGCGCACAAACACGATGCCCTGTAATGGACTGGCATGCTACTTAGGGTGCATCAGTAAGTCCCATCAGTCAGTGTTCTTGAAACCTGATCCAGCTCAACCTCATCAGGATAAAGTTCCCATCTCATTGTGTATACCGCTTTATCCTGTATACGGGATTGCATGGGGCTTGGAGTCTGTCCCAGGAGACTTAGGGCATGAGACGCGGTACACTCTGGACGGGATACCAATCCATCGCAGAGCACACCCATACAGTATACACACACACACTTGGGAATGCCAGTTAGCCTAATCTGTACGTCTTTGGACTGTCAGAAGAAACCATAGTACCCAGAGGAAGCCCACCAAGCACAGGGAGACGTGGGTGTGCATGAAAATTTCATCCACACAGTCCCCGAGGTAGGAATCGAACCTTGGTGACAGTGTTTACCACTAAGCCACCGTGCCACCCAGGATAAAGTCATTACTGAAAAAAAAAAGGCATAAAAGTAAGTAAAAAGAAAAGAATGATTCAAGTAGACTTTTTGCTCACGTAGAGCAATTACATCAATTGCTAATGATGTAACATTCACTGATGCTGAATGCGTAGGACACAGTTACAGGCATAAGAAATAGGCAGAACACCTTTGATCCATTTGATTTTTTATTTTAAACATACTATTGAAGGAGGTTTTAATATGATTGAATGAATATTTTAACAGGTTGGAAAATATGGCCTAAAATGGTCTGTGCTCTATGATCTAAAGAAATGTAGAAGAATCTTTTACTACACTGGAGAAATCAACATATTTAAATTAAGGGAAGAATTTCCACTTAAATATAAGGTGTAAAAATAAATAATTGTAAATAATGGTAAAAATTGGTATATTTGTATTAAACTCCACAAATACTATTAAATACATTTACAACCTTATTTTATATCAGGCATAAAATCCATATGTAAAAGCTACACTTACTTTTATTGAGTGTACAGTGTAACACTATAGACAATTTCCAACTGATAAAGATGTACTGCATTGAAACCGCAGTTCTCCTTTTAGATCCGTAAAGTGGTTTTACCATAAAAGATGTGGCAGTGCTGTGTGTACTGAAAGCATGTTTATTAGGGGCAAATAAACAGCTACATGCTACCACATTTATAACTAACATGGGAATGTAGCTTTTCTATTGTTACTAATAAGTGTATATACTAAAATTATATAGTGTTCCAATGGAACTTTTCAAATTTAACATATGTGGACAGACCTGAAAATGGCGATGAATTTGAGTTGCCTATCAAAACTGGTTAAGCTTGAATAATTCTGCTTCACATCTGAAATGCAGGCGTCCCAGGAACTGCTTTAATGGCCCAAATGTTGAATTGGCTTGTGGCTGAGATCAGGACTGGATGGAAGAAAGGATGGAAGAAAGGTGTGCCAGGCATGTAGCATCATTCACTAGCAGACTTGAGGCTGTCATTGCTGCCCACGGCTCTTTAACCAACTACAGTATGATGGATCCGAATGCTTATGTTGCTGTTAGTCTTTTGGTTGTTCCCGTCGAGAGGTCACCACAGCAGACCATGCAATACGCACACAAGTTTTACGCCGGATGCGCTTCCTGGCGCAACCATTCCATTTTATCCGGGCTAGGGACAAGTGGCTAGGGTTTGGGCATTGGACATGTATGGCAGATGAGAAACCCTTGATCTAAATACTTATGTAAATGGGATATTTCAGTCATTATTTGTTATAAATTAACAAAATACAATGGAGTATTGTGTGTAGAATGATGAGCAATGAAAAGATATAAATCCATTTTAAGATATGTGTGACAAATTGCAAAATATGGAAAATTTTAAGGGAGAAAACTTTCTGTTGGCACTTTAAATACGCGTAACTTAAAAAAAAAAAAAAACATGATGTGCTAATATTGTTGCTCATATCCCGTACTGTATCTCCCAAGTTTTTTTTTATACCTCTCTATTTGCCAAGCGTTTCCATGACAGGCTCTGGATCCACCATGACCCTGAGCAGCACAAATCAGTAGCTTAAGATGAATGTATTAATTATAAAAGTAATAAAGTAAAAGTAAACTTTAAAATTTAAATGTAAGATTCGGTACAAGTTAAGATGTATTTTATAATAAAATTCTTAGTCAATGTTTACATACAGTACTGTACATAAAATCTCTGGCAGCTCTATTTTCATTTTGGCTAATGGTTTCCTACATTACCGACAATTCAACTTGGCAATCTGCGGATATAGCTAGTGGGTTTTAGCTATTATATCATCTTTATCTGCCTAAAGAGAACAATGTAGCAGCTCTTTACCCTGTTAGCCTGTCTATGATTTACCTTCTTAACTGTATGCTCGATCAGGATGCTAACACTTAACTTTCGTGCTAATGCCGGCATGCATGCCATCATGCCTATCATTGAGTCTTTGCTGGTCGATTCGGTGCAAATGCTTCTAGAAAAAATTTCATCAATTTAATATCAATTTGGACTGTAATCGGAAATGCTAGAACAAAACAACTATATGCAAGATATTTCCACTTGCTAAGATGACATTTTTCCTAACGACATCAGGGCTCTCATTAAGTTGACATTAAACTGCTGGAAAATGGAAAGTGAGAAAAGAAGCTCTTTTTGTTCTTTGGAGCTAGCAGTAATTTTTTGTAAATGATTTTAATTGTGCTACTTCAGCATGGTAGACAATCACAAACTTTATAAAAAATAAAAAATAAAAGTTTGCACACTGCAAAAAACACCACTCAAGTAAAAATATATCAAGTAGTCAATATCTAATATTTCTTAGTACAAGATTGCAAGACTCAGCTAAATTTTAATTGGTAAAAAAAAAATACTTCTTTCTGCAGTACAACCAACACACTTTTAAGCAACATCACAAATATCTCATTATCAACTAATTTAATGTGCGTCAGGGTCCAGGTTTTTTCCTTTAATCTCTGCAGTTTTTTTTACTTTAATCTTTAGAGTGTGTCATTATAGTCTGCAGTTCCCAAGACTTTTAATGCTAATCTGCTACTTACATTCTGTTATAAATAAAACATCAAATGCTCCTGACATAACCGGTTTTCCAAAGCAACAACTTGATTTGGGCTCCTCTTTGATATTTTAAGCACTATTAAAAACGCTGTAAGGCATTTTGTTGTGCGCATGGTGGTTCGCCATGTGCCTGTTTGACAGAGCGTGTCGATATGATCACAATATTTCAATATAAATCTCTCTTTTATTCAGTGAACAGAATTATGGAACTGACTACTCCGAGAAGGACATCTTGGGTGTCTGAAATGAGCAACACTAGCAAACATCTGTCGGTATGCTTATTTCTGAATTGGATTTTTTTTTCCCTCCAACAAAATCTGCCTTGAAGTTTTGCCTGGGAAAAAAAACTGCATTGAGAATATTTTATAAAAGGTTATATCTAAAAAAAAAAAATTAATACCCGACTCGTTACTTTTCTAATCATTTATTCGACAGGTTTTTGCCAGAGAAATGCAGCCGGTGGATCTACCACATGACTGTTTCACCAATCAGACGTAGCAACAATAATCACATGACCCCGTTTGACCAATCAGCAGCAAAACCAATAACCGCATGGAGTCAAATGACCACACAGAAGGCGGGGGAGGTTTGTCTTCAGCCGTGGTAGACAGTGAAGCGAACATGTCATGGTTAGTTTAGCTGTTTTTTTGTATGTTACAATCTTAACATATATAATTAGCAAATAAACTAGAGGCAAAAAAATATAAGTTTCTTACATTTGTTCTGCTGGACAAATCCTTTATGGTAAAGTGAGACCTCTTGTACACATGTTCTAATGTTATTCAAATCTGCTGAGTCATTTGCAGGGCAACTGAATATACTGTACAGTATATCACAGGAAATAGTTTACACTGTTCAAACATACATATGTTACCTACAGTAGGTATTTATTTCAAAAGCTTTATATTGTGATAAAGGGAGATTAGGAAATTTGTGTTTCTTATTCCTTAATTTGCTATTTTGTAAAAGATAATTAGTTTTATTCATTTATTTTATTAAATTTATACATTATTTTATCATTTTGTCTGACTGCTTACAAAATTTCTAAATAAATAAATCGGACATTATGATGAAACAGTTACTCAGTACTTGATTATCTTTTCACCGAATACTTTTTTACTCTTACTTGAGTAATGTATTTTGGATGAGTACGTTTTACTTCTACTTGAGTAATATTCTTTTGAAGTACAGCTACTCTTACTTGAGTAAATTTTTTGGCTCCTCTACCCACATCTGGCCATATGTTTGACCTAGCAATTACCTAGCAAAGCATGTTCAGTATATATTTAATTCAGTTTTATTTATAAGTAAGAAAAAATGTAGGTGTAGATTTGTTCAGATGTAGATTTAATAAAATCCTGATGTAGATCACTACTAAAGCATGCCACATGGCCTAAACACTTTATATACTATATACTATACTAAATATTTTTATGTTACATATATAATACAGAAAATGTGTGTGCCAAAGAAGCTACTTCTGAAATTTCTGAAAAAATCTTGCTTGCCTAAATATTAAAATTCGCTAACTTTGCCTGTTTTGTAGAGATGATTTTATATATAAACTTGTATTTTTTTTTATCTGATAAAAATATAAATGTGTATTTATATAATATATACAGATCAGTTGATGAGAAGCATTATGTATTATGAAAAAATGGTGATTTATGATCCTATCTAAAAAAAGTTTTTTTTTATTTAATACATTTTTTATTTAATTATGATATATTTTTTTTATCTAGAGGCAATAGGGAGGTACCAGGACCCACTGAAGGAACTAGACTCAAATGGGAATCCATCGTCTTCTGAGTGAAACCAGTTTACAAATTATTACAGTAGACAAGTACGGTAGAATAAAGTACTACTGTAACTTTGTTCGGTATGCAACTACAGTATATTGAAGCAGAGACCTTGGGGAGGCACTGAAATAGACGGCTTTATGATTACAGCAGCAGTTCCTACTGTAGGTACAGTATCGGGTAAGATTACCACTGGAACAAAGAGAGTTTTGGGAACTGCATATTGAATATTTAGTGTATCTATGTGTAAAATCTTCCCTTTTTCATTACACCACGAGGATAATACACTGTGCACTTCCGCGTTGCACATTTTTTGTTGCCTGGACTGCTGCATGTACTGTAGACAGAAAAAAACTAAACAAAATAATAATAAATAAATAAATAAAAGCCTATACAGTATTTCTGTGACTGGAAAATGATTCCCTGAGGTTATGTGTTGTATGATGTATATTATCAATTCTGAGGCAGCTTTTGATGCGTTCTTACAGTTACATTACTTAATTTGACAGTTTCAAAACTGATTTACAAGCAAAGAAGAATTCAATCTAAGCACAGGGCTGAGCATACGAGAGTTATGAGCTTTTAAGAGCTTTTGCTCTTAGTTTTAGCTAGGGGTAAAAAAAAAAAAGAAAAAGAAAAGATGATCGAATCACAGCTTTTAACTCATGAATCAGATCATTTTGTGGATCAGCAAAAATAAGTAAGAATAAAAACTATTTTGTGCATAGATCAAAGAACTCTTGCGCATGTTCATGAATCAAAAAACTTTTAAGATGTCTGATGTTTATCTAAAATCTTAACATAAAATATGCCATACCTCACTCACTCATCGTCTATAGCGCTTTATCCTGTGTACAGGGTTGCGGATGGGGGGGCTGGAGTCTATTCCAGGAGTACTTAGGGCACGAGGCTGGGTACACCCTGGATGGGGTGCCAATCTATCACAGGGTATACACACTACTTGGGCAATGTGGGAACGCCAATTCACATAATCTGCATGACTTTGGACTATGGAAGAAAACAGGAGAACCCAGAGGGAACCCATCAAGCACGGAGAGAACTTTCAAACTCCATGCACACAGACCCGAGGCAGTAATCGAACCCAGACCCTAGAGGTGCAAGGTGACAGTGCTAACCACTAAGCCAGAGTGCCGACCAAATATGTGATGCACAATTATTAAATTAAAATCCCATGATGAAGTGGACATGAACTATTTTTTCTTTCTTTGTTGTTGAAGATATTGATATTCTGGCAAAGAAACAGGCAATCCGAGTTTACCTTCTCAAGCTGTGCAAAGTTGCGCGAGCGGTCTTTGCCAGATTGGCCGGTTATCCGGTGACTGGGATATTTTCTGTCATCTTTGGCTGGAAAAATGTGAGTGGGTGATAAATATTAAGAGCTTCAGTATGAGCTTTAATACAGATGTTAGTTTTTTTTATTTATTTATTTTTTTTATTGGAGTGGGCAGGTTTTCAGTACTGCTTAGCCATGTGTGATCTGGCAGTGTTGGTAGGGACAGAGCAAGCACACGCATGAGAGTGTTTGACCTTGAGGGGAAAAAAAAGTTAAATCGAGTTGGTATCTTTCAAAGTTATGGTCTATTTACTGCAAATTTAACTCTTTTCCTTCCCCGGGTTAGCCTTCCGGGGAACACCGTAGCCATTGCTTCTGTTCTGTTAATTATTTTCATATGCAGTATGTTGTGGTGAACTTTATAACTTAATCAAAGGAGAACGAGCTTGTGCAAATAGATAAAGTTGTTAATAAGGCTGTACATTTTCAGAAAAAAAATTTTCTCTCATAACATGATTACATCAGACGATGCACAAATATGTGGTTCTTCCTGGATTTGGTGGTGTTTGCTAGTTCATTCAGCGCTTCTGTTGCAAATAAGACGATGCTATGGAATATGCAGTGCTTTACACATCATAAAATGATATGCAGTTAATGCTGACATTTCATGAGGGATTAGGGATTTAGGATTTAGCCTACTGTTAGAAGCTAGTTACAGTAGCTTTGTAGATCGCGCTAGCCATGAACACAACAACAGGCACGGTTCGGGACAACTTCTAGAATCTATTAATGAGATAAAGTGCTGTTTAAGATAACATAACGAGAGCAAATGTGTTTTCTTGCTGAAAGTGCTTCCATGACCAAGTAACGTCCTTTTGGCTATACAGAAGTTGGTGGAACCACAGCGGACAAGTGTAATGACGTCATGTGCACAAGTCAAGATCGATTGTAATGTACCTACTGTATATGCACCTTAATTACAGACTTGAAAAAATCTCTCCACATTCTCAGTAGACCGACTCTGGAATTTACTTTGGGGTCAATAAAGTGTCTATGTACAATATCTATCTATTTATCAATAAATTTTGCAGTTCATCAGTGGAGGGGTACTTACTGTAGTATTGCCCAGATGTGTTTTTTGTCTTAATTTTTGTTAATTCAATAATGGTACAGTAAAACAAAAAGGTAATATGTTGTTTATTTGAGGTTGTATTTGTCTAATACTAAGACCCACTTAGTATGATCAGATGAATTTTATTATGTGTTTAAACGGAAACATTTAAAGAAGAGGGGGTACTAACTTTTGAACATGACAGTACAGTATATTGAGGATGCAGAGACTGTGCATGCATGGTAAGGGTGTATTCTACAGTGTATAGAATATCTGTTTAATATGCAGATGATTTGAAACGTGAACTGATGATGATGATGATGATGATGATGATGATACTCTTGTGATGTGTGAGCTACAGCACCTAATACAGTAAAAAGGGTGGAGTATGGATTCATGATGATGTTAATGTAGCCTTTATAGTGAGCATAAGGTGTAGTTTGGGGGGATATCCTCAGTAAACCGTACACAGAGCAGTCTGGATGTGGCCTACATCGTGAATAGGTTTTACAGTTTGTAGTTTGTTCGTCATATGGCCTACATAGCATAATCTGGGACACTTTGCAAGTGATGTTTGTGATGGGGGGGGTTTAAGTGGTCTACATAACGATGTGCACTAAATATACATGTAGCCTACTAGTTGGTGATATTACTTATCTCTTACTATCAGGTCTCTTAGCTGCGGCCTCCTGAGATGTTTCCATTCCTGGAATCTATTGAAGCCCCTCTTTTAGCCTGGGAGTAACAAACCTGAGCTTTAAACTTCGATACTCTCTCTACTTTCTCTAGTTCCTCTTTGTAGCCCCTGGTGCTTTTCTAGCTTTTTGTATTGCTGCCTTTGATTGTTATCCTCACTCGGGATTCACACCCCTATGAGGCCAGCGCACGCTGTTTTCTGATGCTTATCTATTATTTTTCACTCTGTACTATTGGTTTATCTGTCTGGATCTGGAGGTCTCGCAGGACCTTAGCTTAAAGGTTTTCTGCTACATTCTGTGGTTCCTATTGACGGAGATTTTAAAGTGTAAGAGCTAAATGGTACATTGAAGGAACTAATTCGGGATGTGGCCGACCACGAAAATACTGCTGTTACAAACCAATTTTTTTAAGTGCGGTTATATTTCTGTCTTAAATTGTCTCAATGACAGATGAGAGCAGTGTTAGCGCAGTGGATAAGGCGTTGGACTACTGAGCAGAAGGTCGCAGGTTCAAACCCAAGCACCAAGTTGTTGAGCAAGGCCTTTAGCCCTTAACTGTTCAGGTGTTTAATGAGGTTAAATGTAAGTTGCTCTGGATAAGAGAATCTGCCAAGTGTAATAGAAGTCTCTCAAACCAGTCACTTTCACTGTATGGACATTAGAGATGGGCTGATACGTGAATTGCCAAACAAAAGAATGACCGGTGATTAGCTGATCAACCTCAGATATAAATGATTCTGCAGCGAGTGGTGTAACAGAAACATTATGAAAACTCACACCAAAGTCTGTTAGCGTATCCTAGTCCCAAACCCACTCATTACACATGCATGCACCAATCTCAAAAAACAGTGAGCGCTAGATTAAAACCATGTGTGCGTTAGAAGCCACATGCACCCGTGTGCTTACAGTCACTCAACCCGCGTGCTTTCAGTCAAGCTTGGAGGCATTTGAGGAGGTAAAGCATCTGCATTTTTTTGTTATAATCCTACATGTGGTACACTCTAAACTACTGTATTACCACACTGGCATCCCATGTGGTTGAAAAATTTGCTAAGTTTGATAGATAAGTGCTTGCTCAGTCAGGACAATGTGGATTTTTTTGCTTAATTATTCTTTTTTTAATGTTAAACTCTTGTATTTGAAGTAATTTTGTATTGTTTAAATGATGCATTTGATTATTAAGTAAGAAAGCTAGTGTTATAAATAAAAGGCTACATTTTATTTAATCATTAAACTGTTTTAAAAAGTAACAAAATGTGGGGAAAATGTAATATAAAATCGGGATATTTATAAGATCTTGATACGTGTAGAATCACAGTTTGAATCGAATGGGCACCTGGGTATGGTGATAATCGTATCAGATGATGACTGGAGATTCCCATTCCGAATGGACATGTTTTTATTTGATGGCGTTAGTAAATAACAGGCTATCTTTGATAATCCATGTGGCTCATGGCGTAGTGGTTAGGGCGCTAAAGTTGTTTACACACAGTTGTCTCTGTCACCAATCCATATCATTTGGTACCAGATGCAAGGCTGGGAGGTAAAACAGGCACGTTGCATGATACTTTACCCCGTGTTGCATAGAGCGCTATGGAAACAGTGATCAATGCTGCCCTATGGGCTCTCGTGGCATAGGAAGGAATTTATTTTTGATAATGCATCAGTATTTCAGCATTTCACTGTAATGGAATGTATATAGGGCCTGAAACCCCAAGAATACATCACACTGGCCAAAACATAATGACACCCACAAATGTTAGTTATAGTACCAGTTAGTTACTGCTCTGAACTGTAGATCCCCGAACCGCTCTGGTATTAAGCTAAAAATAGTGCAGTTCAAGCAGTGAGTTAATGTGAAAAGGACCAGAGGGAGAACCTCATGGCATGGAGTGTGTGTGTGTGTGTGTGTGTGTGTGTGTGTGAGTGAATGTGTATGTACCACTTAGCTTAAACTCATGAAGTCAGAGTGTTTTGTCTGTTTGTGTATATCTGTTTTGAAGGCCAACTGTTTATTGTGTCCACTTAAATCTCGGCTGCATAAAATTAAAACAGTTAATTTGCGGTGACGATGGCAACGAAGCGAATTCAGTGTCACAAGCTTAATGAGTCAGTATGCAGGAGAAGCAGGTAATCATATGCTTGAATTAAACCTTCAATAAAGTGTTTCGCTGCAAAACCTTGCGGAATCTAAACCGAGCTTCTGTTGCTGACAGAAAATTAAGTGGATTAAATAGCAACGCACAGCAATAAAGCATACTTTAAAAAAAAAAAAGTCAAACATCCATTCTGTCAATGTTCACATGAAAATTCCTGTTTATATAAAACAAAAAAAGTGGATTTTAAATAAACAGAATAATAATCTTGGTTGTTCCCATCGCTCAGATTCAGGTGGACTTTTTCATAGTACATAGACTAAATGATTGTGTTACAAGAAACAAGAGTATGCTAGAACTGATGAGAGAGAAATTAAGAGTAATGGCTTTTTTTTTCCAGGTCTGCCTCGAGCACAAAAAATATAAGCAACGCAAAAGCTTGGTGTGATTGCTTCATGGGGTCTCCATTTTTCTTACCAGTCAAATAAACCATAGCATGCCTTCTTTTTTTTTTTTTTTGACTGTGTGTTTGCTTTTTTATTTTTTTCCCTAAGACTAAGGGTTGCAAATTCACAGCACACTGAGAAGTCGGTACAAAGCAAAAGTAACAGCTACTAGATGCAAATGCTTTTTTCCTGTATTAAATCACTTACACTTCAGCAAACTTGTGAATAATATTGTTTGTGCAGTTTGAATGCTGCTTTATATGTTAAACCTTGTTAAGGAACCTGAAAAATATGGCCCTCAGAATAACAGGCACTAGAAACACATAACCCTAAAAAAATACACATACTGTACATAGAACCTTTGGAATATATGATCCTAAGACCACTGAGAACAATTATAAACATGTGTAAAAGTTTGTGCAACCTCAAACAAACAATATAGTATACTCTTACTGCATCTTCCCAGGAGCGGATGTCCCAGAATATTTATCCCAAAATCAGACTGTTCTATGCTTACAGAAATAGAATCTCAGACCCTACAGGCCTCGCTGACCATTTTAACTGTTAAAGTCTCTTCTGAACATGGAAGCATGATTGAGGTTTGCAAACTGCATCTTCTCGAACTGTATCTTCTGGAACTTCTAGGACAATGTCCCATGGACAGACCAATATGGAGTTGCTTTGCCTTAATGCCCAGTTCCAAACAGGGAAACCAAACCGCATTTCAGAGGAAACACCTGATACCCAATGTCAAGCATGGCCTTGGAGGGGTGATGATTCAGCCTGATTTTTTCCAGTGTATTCGTCTGTCTGCCAGCTAAAACATGGTAATAATTGGGTCATTCAACATGACAATGGTCAGTAAATCTACATAATCATCACAATGGCTGAAAAATAAAAAAATAAAGGTTTTGGAATGGCCTTGTCTAAGCCCAGACATCAACCCAACTGAAATACAGGACCTTAAGAGAGCTGTGCACATAGTAAGCAAATGCCCAAATACAGTACCTCAATAACAATTTTTTTTTCATCATGCTCTTGAGCATACGTAGTGGGTTCCGTCGTTTCGATAGCAATGATGGTTTTTACAGCCCGATGCCCAACCCTTCTGGTTTCTCATTCAGGCTTTGTATGGGCACAGGGTTACGGGCCCGATAGTGGCAACCTAGTGGTGGAAGTGCTCGAACGCCCAAGCCTACAATCAGCAACCCAGAGCCTCAACTGCCTGAGTCACCACTTCCCCCTGTGAGCATCAACAACATAAAATCCTGGAAATACACACAGGACACTTAAAAGACACAGCAGATACGGTACGCTCCTAACTAAATCACTTCATGAAATTCACTTAGATTGACCCTGTAAATATAGGATGAACAGTTAACTTAGTTACATCATGATCTCAGTGACATCTTGTTTGAGCATCCGCCCACACACTCACACACTTTTATGCTTTCCCCTGCATGGGCACATAAACACATACTATCCAAATGCCCCTGTTTGCATATAAACACCCACACCGTTGCGTATAAGCAAAAAGAAAGTGTGTGTTTGTGTGTTAGACAGAACTCCTTCTACTCTTTCTGACCCGCGAAATTCTCCATAAAGACTAAAATCTTTCAGCATGGTTTTTTTTCTCCTGCGTAGCACTAATGGCCGCCTCGAAGCTATGCCAAGCAGCATGAAGTGATTTAGAGCCCAAACAAACACAATGCAGCCAGCCTACTGTGAGTAACATGCCTCTCCTTACTGTTTCTCCAACTCCAAGCTCATTCACTGCAAAAGGTGAGACCAACTGTGAGGTTTATTCTTTACTTCATACAGTACACAGTACATTTGGTTAAAGAAGTCTACAGTGATACAGATTTAAACCAGTAAACCAATTTTACAACTGAGCCAAACCAGTAGAAACGTGGATGTTTCTTAATATCGCCTATAATGCTGGGTTTAAAAAAGTTTACAGTGTATAAATTATTCTAGAACGTATTCCACCACCCATTTCTTTTGTTTTGAGCATAAACTTAATCGATACCACAATGCTCTTAAATCATTAACTATGATTGATCAGCTATGTTCTGGTTACTATAGTAACAACCTACACAGGGAATTGTATGATGGATGGACCGCAATGTGTGCATTTGTTGTTATGGTGGAGTTCTTTCTCTTAGGAGAGATTTATTTGGCTTTTTTTAGTAAGGAGTCTCCAGTGTCAGCACTAAAAATCAGAGGCAAAGCTGTAACCTGAGATTTTGACAAAGGACTGTTGATGATGTCTTATAGATGAAGGGGATATTAATATAATGTATTCTATAATGTATTAGAAACTAACATTAAATTTCATTTTAAATGGATAAAAAGTAGTTTTTAAAGGTGCTGCACATTTAATTGCAATATAGACCTGTGTAATTATGTAATTACTAAAGGCTGTACTGTATGTTCCTCCCTGTGCTTGGTGGGTTTCCTCAGGGTGCTCCGGTTTTCCAGTCTAAAGACATGCAGATTAGGCTAATTGCTGTTCCTAAATTACCTGCAGTGTGTGAATGCGTGTGTGAAAGTTGACCAGAGATCCTGCCACGGTTGTAAAATTAGCAATAAAGACAATGGTTACCATTGGCCTCTATGGTTCCTAGTTGGACTGCAAAAGGTTCCTAGATGGATGGATGGTATATACGCTTATTTTGGAATCCATGTAGTTTTTGTAAATAAGTATTTCTTTAAATATAATTTTGAGATACTAAACAAATATTAACAAGCATAATTAGATTGGGTCATTGGTGGCTCAGTGGTAGGTTTATCGCCCGTCATGCGGAAGGCCCGGGTTCGATTTCCAGTCAATACCCAAACCCCAGCCGCGGTCCCGGATAAAATGGGAGCGTTGCGTCAGGAAGGGCATCCGGCGTAAAACCTGTGCCAAGCTTGTGTATGGACTGGATAGTTCACTGTGGCGAGCCAAAAGAATAACAAAATTTTTTTGCTGTTAACCTACAGTAGATAAGTGTTTGAAAACAAAATAGTTCAGTATATTTAATAGTTAAATATTGCAGTTTAAATTTCACTTGTAATACGAGTCAAAATAACCGCGTCCCATTTTCCCATTTTGTAGTTAATAAAACAACTGTAAATGCAGTGGTATAAAATCAATAGAACACCGCAGGACATGTTGTAATTGAAAAATCATGAATGATTCGTGTCAGGCTCTATCACACCACCTCATCATTGATTATTTTCATGTACATGTCCGTCATGTTTAATTTCCTTACTTAAATTGCCACTAAGATGTTTCTCACTGCAACATTAATCTATATATATATATATATATATATATATTTTTTTTTTTTTTATATGGAGGGTATGCACTCTGCATTAATCATTACTATTTAAACTCTAGCACTTTCTTGGAACTTACTTAAGCTGTTGTCATGGTAACTAAAAGATATCAATTAATGGTTTCAGACCCAGCAGCATTTAGGTGCTGAAGCCAAACTGATTTTACCAGCCAAGAACCATCTCCTTTGGTATAAATGCCTGGAATGGTTCCAGATTAGACAGTGGACATGGGCTGCCAGAGAGCCACATGGGGAGAGATGAACACTGCTGTCATTGCTAGCACTCAGTAGGCACAAAACAGCCATGCAGACTCCCAGTAATAACAATAAACTTGCATAAATAATACCAATGCGCAATAAAAACATCCGGTAAAACCCACTCTGCAGATTAATACGATCTATTTTGACTGTGGGCAATGGGTTTCATACATTACCAACCATTCCATTCAATAATCTGCTGCTAATGGTGCCAAATGGATTTTACCCTTGCTTTGTCTTTAACTAAAGAGGAGTATGATGCAGCAGCACTTTGGTGTTTCAGTATGTCCAGCTCTCACGCATTCTCAAACAGGTCAGAGATTCATGCTAAAGCCTAAACATTCCTGCTAATACTGCCATCACCACCTTCATACCTGTCCTCTCATAGATTGCTAACAAGCCACTGGTTTATCTCACAACAACTGGCTTTTATTATTATTCTGAAATATTTGTTATCTTCTCTGCTTCTGTACTGGATTTCTCATGAATATGGCATCAAAAAGGCTAAATGCAAGACAAAAAGTTCTTGCTCTTTTGTTTTTGGGAGATAAAAGCTAATGATTGAGATCACTAACTTTTCACAGGACTACCAAATTGACACCAGAACAGCTAAAGGCAAAAAAACTTGTGTGACAGAATCACCCAAGGCACCCAAAGCCCATGACCACAGGGACCAAAAGCTAACCCATCCGTTCCAACGCCAATGAAGCCCAACGCGCCAGTAAAGTCAATGCTGGACACAAGTGAAAGGCACCAGAACTCCCAGGGCACCACAGCTTGCCGGGCATTGGGCTCATCAGGTAAAGAGCCTAGGCTGCCGATAAATCCTCCAAACTCCCCTGACCCCAGTCCGATCAAGAGCCCATGAGATGCACCAGCCAAACAAGTCTTATCCTCAGCAACCACACCACCACTGAACCCAAAGAATCTGCCGTCAACATTCTGGTGCCAAAACCACAGCACACCCCTAGAGGTCTTTTGGAGTCGTGCCCAAGTGGCAAGAGCCACCCAGCTGGTACAAGGGGAACCTAAACAATATTGCACATAATGTTTTACGTTGTAATGTTATGGTTGATCTGTGTATATACACAGTAATATACAGTATCATTATTGGTCATCCATCATTAAAAAATAATAATAATGGTAAGAGAACACATCTAAAACAGTGTAATAAAAATCCCCAGAGACAAAGATAAATAATCACTGAGGCAGTTGTGCCTCAAAAACCCTCCTACATACATCCACATAATAAAAGGATACAGCAGCACTGGTTTATATTATCAAAGGCATTTAATTTCCGAAAACAAATTTGTAGACTGACATTAGCGGTGTGGGCGGCCAATGTTTTGACTGTGTTAGCTACTGTCATACACACTTCTATGAGGTGTTAGCTTTAAATAAAACTCAAAGCGCAGAGAAGTCGCATGAAATAGAACATGCATAAAAACTGGAACAATACAGGAGAGCGCACTGCAATCTGATCTATTTGCTGGTGCTTAAAGTTTTGCTAATTTATATATAGGAATGATAATATTTATGGGAACGCAATGAAATGTTACAACAGAAAGGATATTGCATGATCCCAGAACAGTGTACAACTACAGAGCAGAATATATTGTATAATGCAACGCGACCTAACCTGTACTTTACACCCTATGTTTAGCTTTATCAGGTTTTGGAAACCATACAGTATCTCACACAGACAGTGTCAAGTGCACCTGCAGTTTTACTCACAGGGTGCTGCCTTGTTCGACTAACCCACTGGACCCTTTGTTAAAAACTAATCCTCCATTGCTCAAAGAGCAGCTTCAAATCTTCATGGCATTCCTTTAAGGGTTCTGGTCCATGCTGCATCAAATATATGTTAGCTGCGTATTCATGCTTCACATTTCTGGTTGTACCACATGCAAAAAATGTGGTGTTAGACATACAACATATGGTGACTGACGAGTACTCAGTCTGACTGACCTCTGTAGGACACTGTGCAGTCTCTGACCTATTGCACTATTGTACTGTACCTTTGCCATATGCAGTATTTTTATCCTTGTTCTTTCACATATATGGACAATAACCTGGACAAGATTTTTTTTAGTTGTATTCTTGCTGATGTTCGTATCTTTCACCATATTAAATGCTGCCGTAATTCACTTGTATTTTTTTGCCCAAGGACAATCCTTCAATATACTCCATACATCAGCACTATATTGTTCATTTATTCTGAAAAACCTTTGTATTGCACTGCATATAATACAGATAATTATTTTTTTGTCTCGTGTCAAATCTCTCATATCTGTACTAAACATATGGCCAAATGTTTGCAGACACCTGACCATTACAGCCACATGTGGATTTTCCCCAAAGTTTAAAACACACTTATAGAGACATACAGAATGTCTTTGTATGATGTACATACTGTAACATTGCAATTCACGGTCACTGAATTGCATGACTATTACATGTGCACAAAATGTGCTTCATGTAGGCAAGATTGGAAGAACTTGTGGCCTGCACAGAGCCCGAACTCCAACCCAGGTGAACACCTTTGGGATGAACTGGAACACAGACTACACCCCAAGCCTCCTCACCTGGCATAAGTGCCTGACCTCACTAATGCTCTTGTGGTTGAATCTCCAAAATTACTTAAAGTTCTTATAGAAAGCCATTTCAGGAAATGGAGATTATTGTGACAGCAAAGGAAGACTAAATCTAGAATGGGATATGAATAAAGCACATAAGGATGTGATGGTCAGGTGTCCACAAACAATCAACCTTCTTATAATTTTTATTAGTTAATGAAATACTAAAAATAATTCGATGAAACATAAGTCGCCTGATATCTGAATAATTTTTATCATATTGAGACTTGGAAAAAATGACGCCATTCATGGAGGTTAAAGGTCACCTATTGACTGACAGTGTCTGAAGTGTCGCTTTACTCACTTAACTATTTTATTTACTTAACCATATTCTCATAAGTCCTTCTCTACCTATCCACTTCATTAACCATCCTCTTTTAACCATCTACCAAACTCAGCACTTCTATATGCACCTGGACCAGAACCTTCCAGTGTATAACCCTCTACTAATCCTATTATCTATTTCCAAGTCAGTCTTTCTCTGTTTACCAAACCCACACCGTCCTTATCTATCATCCATACTTTTGGAAACATCAATCAAACCCAGCCATCATCTAACCATCTACCAGTTTCATCCCTGTTTTAGCCTAATCCACCAGTTAGAGCTTCTTTAACCAGTTAACAAAAACAATCTTACTCTAACCACCTAACAAATTCATTTTCTTTAACCATCAACCAGATTCAGCTAGTTTTTTCTTTACTTTTCACAAAGTCATCATTGCTCTGAACATCTATTGAATGCTCTGAACATCTATTGAATACACGGTGGTGTAGTGGTTAGCACTGTGGCCTCGCACCTCCAGGGTTGAGGGTTTGATTCCTGCCTTGGGTCTGTGTGCATTTTCACCAACTTTCTTGCTGGGTTTCCTCCAGGTACTCCAGTTTCCTCCCACAGTCCATGAACATGCCTTCACAAACTGCATTTAGCAATTTGCTATAAATTGCTACCAAAAAAAAAAAAAGGTTTTGGCAATTTTCTAAACATCTGCAAAAATTTAGTGTTCCTTTAACATCTGAACCTTCTTTAACTTTAAACTTTCATAAATTCCATAAATATTTACCAGATCAATTCTCATTCATGCTCTAATATTCTGCAAATTCAACCTTTCTTCAGGTTTTTATACATCCCTTGTCCCCTGGGATAGGCTCCAGGCCCCCCATAACCTGTACAGGATAGAAGATCAATGAATGAATGCAAACGTCTGCCAAATTCAACAATTTTACAAAACATCCAGGGGATTTGGCAAATTTCTATAAATCTGCAAACAATCAGTGTTCCTTTAACATCTACCTAACTTCATAAAAGAACTGAACTTTCTTTAAATATAAAACCTTTCTTTTAACAATTCCCTAAATATTTACCAGATCCAGTCTTCCTCTAACCAATTCTCGATTTATATCCATGCTCTAATCTTGTGCAAATTCAGCCCTTCTCCGGGTTTTTATACATCTCTTAAAAAAAAAAAAAAAGGCTTGATAAAGATCTCAAGGGCTGCAGAGTCAGAAACAATACATAAAACTTACAGTCAGCAGATTGGAAATGTATGCCTGGAGATATAGCGCAGCTGAAACTCAGTTTGAAAAATACTACCCATCCAGTAGCAAAAAAAAAAAAAAAACTAAAATGTAATAAACAGAACTGGAATGCCAGGGTATGAAATGTAACCAGCATTGATACCAGGTAGTAAACACTGTAGTCTTGGGTATTTTGCTTGGCACTTACTGTCTCCATGCAATAACTTGCAATAATGAGAGCATTAAAGTACACAGTATATATGAGCATGAGCAAATGCCTATGACGCAACCATCTGGTCAGTTCCTGGCACGAAATCAGTGCAAAATCTCTGGTGTTGAATTATCTACTAGTTAAAGGCGAACACTTGACTGAACACTGACAGAGCTCTGAGCAGTAAAGTGCACACAGAAACACTGCGAGTCACAGCGCACGCATGCTCCTATTGTTGTGATATGCACGATGCATATTCCCGGCGCGTCTCGACTCCAGCCTGAGCTGTTAAACAGGACTGGATCACAGACACGCATTTCTCCGATCGGCTCCGTAAACATCCTGTTTAACGCGAATAACTCACCGCGCGCGCTATTTCACCAGGCCGTTTACGAGATCGAGACACCCGACACGCGCCGTCTCCCGGCTACCTCGCACCGGAAAGAGAACATATTATTCAGGAATCCGTAAAGGCTCACCGTGTATCTGATCACGCGGACGAGTGAAGACAAACGGCAAAGCAGCTCGTGCATCCGCCGCCGCGCAAATGTGACCGAACAGCATCAGCACCAGGAGGAGGAGGAGGGATGGAGACGGGCGCGCGCCGCGCGTGCGTTGCCTCCGCTCAAACGCGCGCTCCCGTAAGTGCTCGCGTGATTAGCCTCCTAGTCGGTTTCACGCGAGCTCGGTTTCAGCATTACCGTCAACTCGCGCGTGCGTGTTCACGCTGCCTTTCCATTATTACTACATTTACGGCCTTATTCACAGCGACTTATAGTACATAAAAAAAATAATAAACAAAAAAATCACATTATACATCAGAGCAGTTTTATGGTTAAGGGCCTTGCTCAAGGGCCCAACAGTGGCAACTTGGTTGAACCTGTCACTTTCTGATCAGTAGTCCAACCCCTTAATCACTGAGCTATTGTTATTATTATTATTATTATTATTATTATTATACCAATATATTATTAAGCTGGTGAATAGTAATAACTGGATTAATTATTATCCATAATCTTCTTGTTATTTATATAAGTTCAAATCTAACAGCATCTATAACTCCATAACTAAAGATGTCAGTAAAATGATTAATTATAAAATAGCATCTTAAATTCAAATCGTTTTAGACTTAATTAGGTACGTAATGTCAAGTGATTGATGTTTATGGCTTTATGAGCTCTGTCTCTGTGGAAGATCAGGGAGATGATCAGGGCTATGAATTGTGAAAAGACTAAATAAATGAATGAATTTAAATGAATTAGGATATCCTTCGTTTAATTGAATATTAATATGAAAGGAAAAGCAAACGAAAGTTCATATTATATTCCAGGTTATGTATGAAACTTTGTAATATCTAAATTAATAATCTAAATCCAAAGAGTGCACTTTATCAACTTGAATAATTGATAAAGTTGAGTTATTGGTTTGATTGATTGATTGATTGATTGATTGATTGATTGATTGATTGACAGGGCAGTTCTTTGTGAAAATACCAAACCTAGACCATTGGACAGGCCATCATTTCTTCATTTAGTGAAGTTTTTAATTAGTTTTTCTTATGGTACACGTAGTCATAAACAAAGTTTTAAGAATTGTTAGATTAAATAGTATCACATGTCACCGATATGAGCCCAACCACTAAAGAAAAAATATACACTAATCAGCCATATCATTATCACAGATTGTCAGTTATTTACCAGGAAACGTGTGACAAGATCATGGGCACCCAAGGTTCGCTCTTGCCCGTGACCAAAGGCCAACCAATCCAGTCCAATCACGCAGAAAAACCAATGCAGCACAAATCACTGAAGAAAGTCACTGCTGGCCACAATAGAAAGGCATCCGCCAGAACACCCAATGCACCACAACCTACAGCAACAAGGCCCTGCAGGCAAAGTGCCCAAGGCTGCAGACCCACGATCCCCAGGTCCCAATCCAATCCAGCACTCATGGCATTTACCAGAAAAACAAGCCCGATCTATGAAGGCCCTACCCCGCAACCCACAGCACTCAAATGATCCACCACTAATGTTCTGCTCAAGGCACCACAGCACAACCCCAGAGGTCTTGTGGAGTCATACCGCAAGGGGCAAGTGCTGCCCATACAATACTTGGCATGATGTTTTAAATTGTAATGGCTGATCGATGTATATAAACCAAAAACAAAAACTGATCAAGAATATTGTTAAATAGTAATTCGAAACACTCTCAATGAGCCAAACAGATCTAGCACAACTTGAGGATAGGAAGAGCAGCACTGTTGATTACTGTCCACATTGTGTGCCTAAGATATTCAGTCTAAAAACATGGATTTATGGAACCCACAGTGTAATCTAGTTTGTACACATTGATTTTTCTGTGATTGATCTGCAGAAAAAAAAAGTACCATTTCTGGAAATCCAGTAGCAGCGAAATCAATTTTACAGTATAAATATGTCAATTTTTCCTGTTTCTGTGATCATATGAGACGCTTCACAGTGGTATATACAGGTCAAAAGCATTGGTTCATGGTCACATCAAACATCAAAATGGGGACAATATGTGATCTCAGCAGCATGGTTGTTAGTGTCTGCAAAAAATAATAACGACACCCATAGAATGGCAGATCCGTGGGGAAAAACACATATAGTAGCTAATGAGAGGGGTCAGAGCAGAATGGGCAGAATATTTGAAGCAGACAGGATGTCTCAAATAACTCGAATGACCATGCTTCACAAACAAGGGTGTGCAGAAAAGCACTGCAGAATGCAAACCTCACAGAACTATTAGGCGGATGAGCTACAATAGCGGAAGACCACACCTGGTTCGACTCCTGTCAAGCACATACTGGAAGGCACAGGCTCACACAAACTGAGTGAAGCCTGGAAAAAAATAGAAAGTGACTGAGATCGCTGTGAAATTACACAATTTAATATGAACATTAGCTCAAACATACAGTAAGCGCAACATATCTGCTTGATTTTATGCATTGGTCTATTGTCATATCACATGGTTGTGAGTTGTAAAGAGTTATTTTAGAGTGGTAAGTGACCAAATATAAGCTCTTTCCTCTTGTCCTTAAGTACTCTATAAATTCATGGTAATACTTTCTGTGGCAAGGTCGCCAAATTTATTCATATTCATTGATTAAAACAGTCTTGGTGTGGGAATATAACCATGATTATATAAAAGAGAAAAATAAAAGGAATGGGATTTCATTCGACTTTCATTTTCCCCCCCGCAGTCATGGGTTGCTTTCAAATTGTGCTTCAGGTTGTTGTTCTTTTGCACTCAGAATTACCATCCAATTAGTTTTGACGCATTCGGCTGAATCTGAGCAGATAATACAGCCCTATACACTCCATTAATTCATCCTGCTGTTTTTCTCAGCAGTCACATCATTAATAAATAAACAGAAGACGGTGCTACAGTATAGAAGTGGTTATATGCTCCCAATCATAAGCAGTTCCTTTCGTTCACTTTACATCTCTCTTTGCATAAATAGATGATTTTTGTCACATCTGTCCATAGGATATTGTTTCACAAATGTACAGCCTTCAGAAATGTACAGGCTTTTATCATAATAATAATAATAATAATAATGAAATATATGTGTATGTGTGTGTGTGTGTGTCTAAGCCATAAATACAGTATACATTAGGAGTACAATTTCTGTCTGGAATACGATCCGCAGCCAACACATACACACCTGAAGTGGCAGTAAATGTGCTTCAGTAATGGAACTGTCTTCCTTTATAAAATTACTTTAATCAAATTTCAAGTTGTTTTATCTGTACTGATGTTTCAGATGTGGCAGACACCTTGTCTACTCTGGGGGCGAAGGAAAAAAAAAAGCCAGAACAAAATATTGGTGTTAATATGCTGCCCCCTATTGTCCATATTTTAACATTACATTCCAAATGAGAAAGATATTATTGAACTGATTGGCAATTGAAACCAGTTGTGAATACAGTTTCATAAAGGTACAAAATAAAATTATAATATAATTAAATAATAATTATATTACAGTTCATCTGACTGGACGAGAGGCATTTCACAAATGCTGATATAAAGCACAACGGCACTGGGACATTTAACTCTACAGTATATATTACAACACGTCATTACACTAACTGTTGGGACATATTCTCTTTCTTATATCTGGCATTTTCTAGAGGATTGCATTAATATTATGAAGCTTTTTAGCTGTCATGAATTAAATGAAAATAAAAGAATGAAAATAAAATACTATTTTTATTGGCGTTAACTATCTGTTTGTTAGGTTTTTGCTAGTGTATTCTTCCCTTCTCTTCATCTTCCTCCTCATTCCTTATATGGTAATACTTCCTATGGCTGATCTGTCTCCAGATATCTATACAACTTCCTGTCTTTGTTTCCCCGTATTTCAGAACATCTTAAATGGCTTATGGTCTTTGATGCAAACGGATGTACATGATACAGGGCCTTTGGTGCTGAACTTCAAAATGCTTTTCCCTCCTGATCAGCAAGCATGTCGAAGCCGGTTGGTAAGCATATTGAGGGATATGATGTGATTCTTCCCTCAAATTAACTTAATACTATTAAGATGCAAACTATAAAACATGATAATGTGGTTGGCTTTCTCGATTCAGTGTAAAGAATAATATCCCTGATCAAGGGTGTGTGAGTTTTTGAGACTTACATTTAAAGTACTTTATGTATTGTGTAATATTGTTTATTTATTTAGTATTTATAGCAGGAAAAAAGATATTCTACTACTAATTTAATACTATTCTATACTATTCTAAACTGCAGTGCACAACTACAATTAGTATCATACATTTAAACACTTTAATTTATTGGAAGGCAACATGTTCCATTGTCTTGTGATTTATAAAGAAACTAAAACCAATAGAATAGCCTATAGTGGTTTGCATAAGAACTTTGAATATTTCAAATTTAATGTCTTTTAAAGAGACTTCCCAGATTTGCTACAGCATGTTGATGTGGCTGTCAGTTCATGTGATTGTCTAGTTGAGCAATAACCAGTCAGAAAAAAATATCGGCTGATTCTAATGTGCAGCTGAACGATCGGAGCACCCACAGCTGAATATATAACTGTGACAGCGCTTCCACAATGTTTTGCTTCCTCGCAAAGTGAGTCTAATGCAATACATCAATAAGTGTTTGATTACTGAGAAAGAACAGGTTTTTATTTGTCTGATGCTCTTATCCAGAGTGTTACCTAATCCAAGTGAAGAGAGGTTCAATCTGAAGAAAGACAGAAGCTCCTGAGAGTTAAAGCTTTTGTTAAGGGCCCAGAAGAGGCTTTCTGAAAAGATCAGGGGATTTTGTGGAATTCTGCAAAATACCCACAGCAAAACATCAAGTATTTATTATTAAACTATTATTCTTCAGATACTGTCTAGATTTTTTTTTTTTTTTTTTTTGCAGTTTCACCTTTAATCTATAGAAGATAAATATAGATAAAGAAAGAATAAAGAAAGTTCAAAAATTCACTCAGGCTGGAAGATCAATTCTAGCAGTGCTTCACAACTAGGGGCAATTCATCCTGGCCAA
>JAQMYG010000020.1:12187184-12199156 GCA_030014215.1 Clariallabes teugelsi
ATTCGCCTGCCATGCGGAAGGCCCGGGTTCGATTCCCAGCCAGTGCCCAAACCCCCCCAGCCACTGGATGCAGTGCCAGTCCCAAGCCCGGAAAAAAAATGGGAGGGTTGCGTAAAACCTGTGCCAAGTTGTTGTGCGGACTGGATATTCCGCTGTGGCGACCCCTTGCCGGGAGCAGCCGAAAGTCCAACAACAACATATATATAATATAATGTTATACATAATAACATTATAGCCACTGACAGGTTAACTGATCAACTACAGTATGCATCAGTAAACTGGTGACAGGATCAGGGGCACCCAAAGCTCAGGCCCATGCCTGTAGGGACCAAAACAGCCAAAAGTCCAAGGCTGCCAACTCAGCCTCCAAACTCCCCACATCCCAATCCTATTATGCACCCATGGGATGCGCAGGATGACAAGTTCAATCCATGGAGCTCTCATCCCCCAACTCACAGCACACAAATGTATTTGTTGCCAACTTCCTGGAGCCAGACACCACAGCACACCACAGGTCCTGTGGAGTGATGCCCCAAGGAGCCAGAGCGATCCTGTTGGCACAAGTGAAACCCAAAACCTAGTTGGTTTTAAATGTTGATGTTTTTAATGTTATGGCCGATCAGTAAATCACTTACAGCACTGCACATACCAAGACACTGGATGTAGGAGTGCCTATTAACTCCTTGCATACAAGACCAACAGAATACATCTCAAAACTTCTGGAATGCAGTCAAAACACTAAACTCGTTCTCCTAGGATTCTACCTCACTGCTTCTTTCACCAGCCCCTTCTTCACTTCACTGTTTTGCGATATGACAGTGCTGTAGATCTTAGACAAGGCTTTAGAATGATAGCTGTGTTTTAGGAGAAGGGTTGGAGATGTTGATCTACAAAGTTGAGTATTGAATTCTCAATGCACTTATATGTTTGATGGTTGAGAAAGATGTTCCGGCCTCAGATGCTCTTTTGCAGACAGCAGGATTCAGTTCACTGTACCTCTTCAACTGACATTAACGCTTCCTTTAACTCAGATTAATATTAACAAGCTGAATATGTTAAGATATTGTAGGCTTGGTTCATTTTATTACTGTATCTCATACAGCATTACCTGAAATGTGAAACAAATAGTTGGCAACTTGGTTTAAAGTGTTTCATCTGGAATACCTTAACATTCTTTCTCAGGTTGGAGGGCACCTTTATGTAGGCAGTAAAAAAGTTTGTGTGCCCTAGAGAGCAAACATTTCAAGCAATATTAATCTTTCTTAATTTCAAAAATCTCAAACATAGACTTCAGACATGGCCATGGGTACTCTGGTGAGGAATCGTTCTCCTGTAACCATCATTATCACTGCCAAGTTTAAAACTGGAGCTGTTCAAAAAGTACAGCAAGCACTTTGATCTTGACTGACAGTGTAGGAGTAGCTTACTGTGATTGTTTTTCTCCTGTGAAAAACACATCATTTGATGTATTGCATTTTGAAAAAGAAAAGAACATTCACACAGTGACTTCAAAGGGTTGCTTCAAAGCATTAAGTAACAGGAACCTTTATGGAAATGTAGTCAAAAGTAAAATAATTGTTTTCAAATGTAGTGGAGTAAAAGTCATGATCTGGGCCGGACTGGGACACAAATTCAGGATGGGAAATCCCACACCAACCCAGGCCGTCCTATGTACCCAGATAAATTTAGAAACCACAGACAGCCTCATTTTCTTCCTTCTAATTAATATACTGTATACTATATATATATATATACACACACACACACACATTATAGTATATACTATATATTTGTCTTATACCCGTGACTTCTTCTGCTCTAGTGTTACAAACAGAACTGTCTGCACCTTATTGCAAAACAACCACCTCATTGTAATTATATGGTTCAGAATCTAAATAAATATATATTTATTTAAAACAATAAATTTCATCCAAAATGTTAAAGCAAATAATTTCTTTTCCTTCTACCTGTCTCAGTCCCTGGCTAAATCTTATGGGATCACTGCACCAGAGCTCGTGCTAGTTTTGAACCTCACAAATGTGCAGTTATAATTTTCTAAAATGTAAAAATTAGATCAATCATGACAACATTATGACAAAATATTTTTAGAAACATCAGATTGAAAAATCAGACTTTATGACTCATTTTTGTTCATGTCTGCACTGTAGTTCCTGTCTCCCTGCTCCCTTACTACCTAGTAGTGATGGGTTGTTCTTTTTGAACGAGTCTTTAACGTGACTCAGAAGAACGAGTAGTCTCAGAGATTGATTTGTTAATTTTGATGAACGAGATTCAAAGAACCGAGTCACTAAAATGATCTGAACTTCCAATATCTACTATATAAAACAAGGTGTTTTTTTTTTGTTGGTAAAATATTCATGTAACTTTACAATAAAAAATTATTCATGTATTTTAGCACATGAATAATTTTTTATTGTAAAAATTATTCATGTGCTAAAATACATGAATAATTTTTTATTGTAAAAATTATTCATGTATTTTAGCACATAATATTTTAAGTGACGGTAGTAGAGGCGCTACATCTAATATTTGCTAGCAGTTCAATACTAGCATAGAAAAAACTACAGTCATTTAATAATGAACCTGGCATTTCTCTGCTTCTTCCTGAAGTGCTTTCTTTTTGCATGCCCTTTCCTCTACTGCTCCACCTGGCCACATTTTCTCGTAGCATGTCTGTTTAAATGCTTTGCGGCTTTGGAGAGACGCGGAGCGAACATAATATAACGATGCCAGTCAAGACTAACAGAATCAGGTGAACAGATTTATATTGTTAATAATATGTAATTAACCAATTGAATGCCAATTTCGGAATTCAACCCTTTAGTACATTGGGTGAGCAATAATGAAAAAATATAATATATAAAAAATAAAAAAAAACACAGCTGGCTGGCAGCAGCCGATATCAATCACCAGGCCATTGGGAATCCTCCCGGTCCTCCTGAAGGCCAGTCCACTCCAAAAAATAAATGTAAAAGTTAAAGTATTCGATATTTGCCTGAAGATAAATTTGCGCCATAAATGAAATGAAAATGTGGAGTAGAAGGGATGTTATGAACAGTTTTGTGCCAGATTACATCACACCATCCAGCACTTTTTTGGGCAAATATAGTGTTTTTTTCCCCTCAAAGTGGGCGTGGCCATATGCGTCACTCAACAGAACCAATCGGATGTATACAAGACACAGAATCGACCGTAATGCTCCTACGAAACGCCCAAATCTTCACCAAACAAATGCGCAACACAAAAAAGGTATGCAACTTAGCATAAACAAGGTGTAAGATACTCAACCGTAGAAATTTTTTTTTCTTCATATTAACTTAGGCAGAAGGTTCTGCCGTACAGAACGATAAGCAGACATGTACGTGGGCTTCAACCTAAAATCATAATATCTCTAATTACATTAAAGCTGATCAGATTATTTTTAGCTTTATCCTTTTAACTATTTCTAAAAACAATTTCTAAAAACTTCCCGTCAACGACAGGTACTAACGCTAGTCAATTATATACAAGTGAACTGGTGACAGGATTATAGGTCCAAGGTTCATCTATGCCTGTGAGGAGCAAAGGCCAGGCCACATGGTCCGATCCCACAGAAAAGCCAATACAGCACAACTCGCCAAACAAAAAAAGTCAGTGCTACTGTTTCCCATTGCACCACAGCCTGACATACAGCATGTCTGAGATCTGTGGGAAGAAACTGTAGTTTGTGATTGAACACATCAAGCACAGGGAGAAAATGCAATCTCCACAAATCCACAAAACTAGAAGGAAGAATCAAATAGCCAACCCTGGAGGTGTGAGGTGAAAGTGCTTACCACTAAGGCACCATGCAACTTTGTGAACATATCTCAAAGCACAGTGGGTATTCAGTGACCTAATGAAATCCCACAATGCATTGCAGTGTCTAAAAAGTGTCCAAACACTAAACTCTAACTTATTATATACTGAATAGGATTTAAGGCGACACGGTGGCTTAGTGGTTAGCACTAGCACCTCCAGGGTCCGTCTTCGATTCCTGGACAGGTCCGATTCCCGCCTCTATGTGCAGTGAGTTTGCATGGTGTCCCTGTGCTTTGTGTGTTTCCTCAGGGCACTCCGGTTTCCTCCCACAGTCTAAAGACATACAGATTAGGCTAATTGGCATTCTCATATTGGCTGTAGTGTTTGAATGAGTGTGTATGTGTGTGCCCTGCGATGGATTGGCAACCTGTCTAGGGTGTACTCCGCCTGTCGGTAGGCTCCAGGCCCCCCTGCAACCATGTATATAGGATTAAGCAGTATAGACTATGAGTAAATTAGTGAAAATAGGCTTTAAGACAGGCCTAATGTCTGCTGTAAAAAAAAACCTACATATACTGTATGTACTGTAGTATAGCATTAACAGGGACCGGGTCTGTGTGTTTTTAGGCAATGTCTGAATGTGACAAATGATGCAATTTTGTTTATTACTGGTTACATTTCACATTTCTACAGAGCTCTTTAAAATGTAATTTTTTTCACCATTTTGCCGTCACTGACAAAATCATAATAAACACATTTCAACCTGCCACTTTGCGCAGCCATTTTTTTTGCTGAGATAGCAAACACTATACAGTATTTCTCGTCTTTAACTTATTCAACATGTCAAAACCAGACTGTCTGTTATGAATTCATTTTGTCTGCAGTTTCAACAACAGGAAATGAGCATGATGATATATTCCATACTGTATCTGTGTTAAGAGTTATTGGGGAGTTTATATGTGCATGTCTGTTGTCATTATTACCACTTGATTGAAGATGGCAGTCCAAAATGTCCAGACAGATAGATAGGTAGATAGTTTTGTAGAGGGTACAACAAAATTTGGTGTCACTCCTTAAGGTGAATAAATATTGAATACAGAGAGTAAAGGGCAAACATGAATATAAAATAGTACAATATTAATATATGTAATCCGTACTATTCATTTGAGATATTAAAACAGCTGCAAATGTAGACAAGGTGATTTGACCACTTTGCACTCTTTAAATATAAATACAACAATAAAAATAATAATAATGCAATTAAAATAAGTCTCAGGCATTGCACATTTGTTTGTTGCGTACATACTGTTTCTTCTGTACAGATTTTGCCGTTGGGAATAAATAAATATGTTCAGTCTATAAAGTGTGTAGTTGCAAATAGTTCCTAACATTCAGTGACAGGTTTTGTTAGTGTTCAGTTCTTGAATGGTTCTGGCGTAGAATCTGTTCATGAGTCTGTTCATTTGTGCATGATGTGATGGACCTGAAGCATCTGCCAGAGGGCAGAAGGTTAAACAGATGAGATGATGCCCAGGGTGTTTTGGGTCTTTCAGTATGTTGTTTGTTCTGCAATGGCAGCGAGAGCTGAATAGCTCTTCCAGGGAGGGTAGTGAGCATTTAGTGAAGTTTTTTCCGGAGGTGTTGATGACCCCTGAAGGGCTTTCCTGCCTGCTGCCGAGTACCTGGCATACCATGCACTATGTCACCACACACTCATTGGAGCAACGGTGGTAGGACAATAGCTGCTTCTTCTGTGAGTTGTTTTTCCAGAGGAGCATCAGGATGTAGCGTCACTGTTGTGTCTTCTTTTACGATTGCTGTGTCCGTAGTCCAGGAGAAATCATCAGCAAGAAGCTTTGCTTGGGATCCTTTCCACACAGTCTGCATTGATGTATTTTGGATCAGGGGCTACAATACACAAAAGTCTATAATGACTTCTTTTGTTTTTGTGATGTTTAGGACGAGATTGTTTTCTGAACACCACGCTGTGCATCATTCATCTCCTCCTGATATAAGAATAACCAAAGTCATGTCATCCGGAAACTTGATGATGGGCAGAAGCTATACTGAGTGTAGAAAGCATAAAGAAGGGGCTCAACACACAGCCCTGTGGGGTGCCAGTGCAAGATGTAAGGGTGGAGGTGGTAGTGTTAGGCTTGGTGGAGGCATAGTGGTGATTTGTTAGAAAGCCTTTACTCCAGTGGCAGGTGGGATGGGAACATCCAAGGTTAGCAAGTTTGGTGGCCAATCTATAACAGTATTGTTAGAGCTGAAGTCAATAAAAAGAACATAGTGCTTCTGGTCTTCAAGGTGGGTGAATGCAGTGTGAAAAGCAGTGGCATCTTCTGTAGCTCTATTAGCTCTGTAGGCAAATTGGTGGTGATCAGAAGAGAGTGGGAGACAGGCTTTGATGTGCTGCAGGACCAGCCACTCCATTATGACTGGAGTAAGTGACTGTCTTGTTTTTGTACTGACATTGTTTTTGCAGCAGAGGAATGAGACTGGCAGACCTCAGGCAGTGTTGTAGACAGGATGTGGACAAGGAAAGCTTGATGATCTTTGTAAAGACCACAGAAAGATGGTTTGCACATCACTTCAGCACCCTTCCCGTCACACCATTAGGGCCAGCAGCTTCCCATGGGTTCACTGCTTTGAGCACACACCTCATACTGTATCATGCTCCTGCACCATGAGGATGTGGTTTTTGTCATCTGTTTGTAATTGTATCAATCTGTAACTCACGCGGGTGTTAAAGGGCCAACATTTGACTATCATATACTCCAAATCAGGAGAAAAGTGTGTCTATAATCATTGCACCAGTTGTTATGTACATAAAGGCATACACATTCTCTTCTCATCTTCTTCCAGTGTCTTTGTTCCTATCATAACAAATGCTGTGCGGCCCACTAGCTCAGTGGCAACGTCTGAAATGAGTGAGCGTAACCATGTGTCTGATTTGTAGCTTCCATTTTAATGTTCATGGATCTGCGGTGGTGAGAACAATGCTTCATTAGCCTAGCAAGCACGTTGGACTGGCTTTCCTGCGTTTTCTTTCTATGTCTCCCCTGCCTCTGATACCTGCCGAAGCTGGTAATGATCTACGAATATCACTGGCTATCTCTTCCAATATGTTGTGCAAGTGTAGATATTCACTCAGGACAGCCTAATTATAGAGTAAACCCATGATTAGAAGCTGTATGTGGGATTCACGCAACTAGACTTAACATGAGAATATGAAAATACAAAAAAGTAAACAAATACAAACTTAGACAGAGAAAACATGTCTGTGCACGCCACCATCTTACAGTTGCACAAAACATAAAAAGCCAATTAAGGGCCATAACTGAGCAGAACACTATATCAGTAACACTAACATGATTTCCCACTTAACCCAAATGTTCTTGATCAGTCAAAACACATACAGTACAGTGTCTGAAATAAGCTTCTTTATTATTTTATTTTTTTTTACCAAAAACTTGAAGCAAATATCAAAACTGCTAAACAGATGGAAGATCAAGATCCGCAAGCAAGTGTTCAAAATTGCCGCCTCCACAACAATACAGTTTCAGCATTACAGTAAGCTTTTGGGTAAAAACAATTTAGTAGTAGACTTCTGAAACAAGCAGGTTTCATGTACAGGCTTAAATCAATATTAAGGTTTATGTAAGTACATTACTACTGGTCTTGGTCATTATAAAGTTTCCTGCTCTTTACACTTACCATGAAGTACCATGAAGTTACATGTGAATACAATGTAATGTAAGTAATCAGGGACAAACCCTCGTTCCATGCAAAAATGATTTTAAAATTCAGCTGCGCCTCGTATGCAGTCCCACTGAGATAAATCGAGTTGGTATCTTTCAAAGTTACATGTGAATTACCTTAGACCTAGCCATATGGACGGGAAAAGGAATAAGCTAAATTTGTACTAAGTACATTGTTTTTGTAAGCATAAGACCTACTGTATGGTAACATAATAATATGCACCTCAATTTTACATTTAGACAGATTTGAAAAACCTGAACTATGCCTTTAAATATTTCTCACTTAACTCAAGTGCAACGTTGAATGTACAGGTAAGTGTGAGTAAAAGCACATATTTAGCATGTGTGCTACATTGATTTCCCTATGGTTTAAAAAAAAGAAAAATATTCACACATTTATGGACACACACGAACGCATGCACACGTGCATACACACACACTCCAAAGGTGGGTAAGGATGGGCAGCAGCAGCCTATCTGGTCAGTGGTGTTTGGAAAGGATGTCCCAGTAGAATAGATATCAGTGTGAAAGAGATCCAGGAATGAAAAGAGGAGAGTGAAAGAGGCACTGCAGTAGAGGTAACGTAATACATCTGTCATGAAGAACATCACATTTATTTCTTAAAGTTTTTACATACTGTATGTGTAGCTCTTCTTGTTCAGTCATCATGCCAAGCTGCAAACTTACAGTAAACCTGTTAAATCATTTGTATCGGTGTAGTCGTGCACAGGTTTTAATCTATATAATCTTTCATTCATTCTCCATTATTATGGTGTCTATCCTTCACTCATTAGTATTACTACATTAGTAATTCAACCATGCTGTCATACATGGTACCAAAGTAATAGATCATATTAATATTGCAATGTTAAAATTGTTAACTACAGTAAAATCACATGTTCAAGAAAATACAAAAGAAGGAAATTACCTTGTTCAAAGAGTGTTCACAAATCTGTGAATACTTTGAATCTTTTAGCATTTTCTTAAAAATAGGTTTCACTCATCTTTGAAAGATTCAGTGGTAATACACGGTACTGGAAAGAGGAGAGAGCAGCTGCTTGCCAAAACCCATATTCAAAACCAGTCGTGCAGAAACAGTAGCGCTAATTGACTCCTGAGTCGTTCTGAATCGCCTCTGAACCATCCCTGTTTTGTTTCAATCTGTCATTACTGCTAGTTAACAAGAGCCTGAGCTTCCACCAACATGCTGCAGCTGACTGAGATCCAGTATTGTGGGTTTTTGGCAGGTAGGCGTTTGTTGCAAATCTCCCAAGTAAAATGTGAAGCAGACTATGTTGTCATGGTTCATGATATTTTGTTTTATTCCAACAACACAGATCAAAGATCACACAAGCTGACTGTAAGGTGACGATCAGGAATTCTCTTTAAATGCTGCACAAATCCGACAGCGCATCCTTCTTTACCTCTTAAAAACACAGTGCCTGTGAAAGAGTGCGTTTAATTTATTGTTCTGGGACGTTCCATTAAAACAAAAGTTATTATAGGATCATTATAGCTTTGTCAGTTTTTTACATAAGCCTGTTAAAGATTTCAGCTTAACCTTTAAAACAAATCTTTTGCAATACACAGTGTCAAGTGTTTTTTTCTTTCTACTGCATCCAGGTATTAGAATATTGAAATGTTTTTTTCAAGGATGCATGAAGTTGAGAAGGAGTGAAGCGATGGAGCTTGTGGTAGTAGTACCGTCTAGAATTTAAAACTACTTTCACCCCTGGCTGCATTCAAAAGATTAGGAATGAGTGGGCAAACTATCTTTTCTCTTCATTGCAGGAAAGATAGCCGAAAACATCACTTTAGAAAGAGTTATGTTGGGAACTTTTTCCTTTGTCGAATCAGAGACCAGTAGACGTTGGGATATCTTTCAAGCAGAAGATAGTCTTTATTGAGAACTCGCCGTGCATTGCTGTAGTCATCCAAGTCTGACTAAAACTCAGTACTGGAGAGTTTATACTTTTCAATGGGGAGGGATTCAAAGAGGTGGAGACAATCTAAACAAAGCATAGTAATGTAGTACAGAAATCAGCCTGGTAACGGAAGTTCCCTAGCCCTGATCTCATCAGCATAACAGTGCCTTTCAAATGCATAGGTGCTCATCTAATCAGCCTGACAGCATCGCCCAGACCTTCACATTATCATAGAGACAACCTGGCTTTGAGATTAGCATTCACTCATTTACCTTGGGACCCTGAGCTGCTCCTGAGCTCCTAGTGATCCAGACCCCCTCTGCCCTCTGCACCTGCTGCCTCAAACCTGTGCTGAACTGTACTCCATGTTAACTTAGACAACTTCTGTTATATTGAACTTCCAGCAGCCTAACACCCATGATGTCGTTATATAATTCCTGTTATCCGTTATCACCCAAATGAGGATGGGTTCCCAGTTGAATCTGGTTCCTCTCCAGGTTTCTTCCTATTGCCATCTCAGGGGGTTTTTCCTTGCCACCATCGCCGACAACTTTGGCTTGCTCATCAGGGACAATCTCATTATTATCTAAAGACATTTCCATTAAACACTTCCATGAATTTTCTTTTCATTTTGTGAAGCCGCTTTGAGACAATGACCATTGTTAAAAGTGCGATATAAATAAAATTGAATTGAATTGAAAATGTGAATCTTTAAAAAGACCTGAGCTCAAGAACAAACGATGGGGAGTGTTGTTATCGGTGACACTACGATAACAACACTCCCCATTGTACCAGCATATGTCCCACTGACACATCATAAACCATATATAAGTATTTTCTTACATAGTTGGATTTACTTGATTTGATTTTAAAGACCTTAAGGGGGCTGATAATTGGTTTTCGGGTCCTGCTGTTACATGGTTTCCCACAGTAAAATGACAGCCTCCCTGTACCTTCATGTCCTCATCAATCAGGAGAACTGATTATACGGCAATTGGGTGGTGCAATCACTCCGTGCACTACAATAGCGTGAAATCAGGGCATCCAGCTGGGATGCACACACTGATAACAGGTTTGGAGATATAGAGGAGAGGGGTAAAGGGAATCCCATATCAACTATAAGATTAGTGAAGACAGTTGGAGAGAGGAAGAAAGACAGGGCATGGCTGACTATTTTCCCTAGGGGTTCTGACACTACAAGCAAAGTAAGAAAGGATTATGGGGAAGTGGAAAGAAAGAAAAAGGATGAAAGGACAAGAGAATGTGGAAAAAAGAGTGATGAAAAAGGAATTAAAGATGACAGCAGCAGCTGAGACATTGGAGACTGCTGAAGGATAGGGACATCACAGCTTGACGCGGACCTGTGCAAAAGAGAAAAGGAAGAGAAGGCAGGTTTGAAATGAATCATACAGTATTTGTATGTTGAACTCATTGTTATCATTATGAACATGAAGATTTGGCAACCACAGTCTAAAACCTTACTCTGTATTATGGTCTTTCTAATAAATTGAACACTAAGTTGTATAGAAACTCACCAAAAACCTGGACACCTGTGTCTTCACATACTGTAGTTATGTTAATACACTGTATAAGTGAATTAAAAAAAGGGTTGCAGGCAGAAGTAACATCATTAAATGTACACTGATCAGTTAAATCAGGTCTTTTAGTATTGTTAAAAAAGAAATGATGCAGACTGTAGATGATTATAAGCAGGATTCTGAACTGCCTTTCAGTAGAATTTGAGTCATTGTTTTATTACTAGGATTATATGCGAGTACTGCAGGAATCCTCTGACTTATCAGTAAATTATGCAGTTTTAAAACTTGAAATGAAATGGATTAATTAGGATTTCACCATCTGATTTACATAATAGTTCTTGTAGTTTAAGGTGTATTTTTGTCAAGTACATTTCAAGTTATATTTAAATGTAAAAGCAGTCATTTTTGGGTTCATGTGTACTGTATGTGCCCCTGAATCAATACTGAGTACAGTAGAACCACCTCTTGCTGTATAGCCAGGATATCCATTATAATCTCTAGAAGTATGTGAACACCCTCATCATCAACACCCATGTTTAAGCATTGCCTGAACTGTCGCAATAAAGTTGGAAGCAGACAACTATTTAGAGTTTAAGGGGTTTTGACAAACCTGTTCCAGCATGTCAATGCATAAAATAAGGTCCATTAAGATGCATTCTGCCAAGGTTGGTGTGTAAAAACTTGACTGCCCTACACAGAGCACTGACTTCTTTTAATACCTTTGGAATTAACTGTAGAGCCAACTTTTGGCCCGGCATTAGTCCCCAACCTTGTTAAACCTTTTATTTCTAAATGAGCACAAATCTCAACAGTCATGTTCTAAAATCCTGTGAAATTCCTTCAAAAGAGGGCATTAATTGTGTAAAGCAGTACAGTGGAACCTCGGATTACGAGTAACGCGGTTTACGAGTGTTCCGCAAGACGAGCAAAGATTTTTAATAAAT
>JAQMYG010000020.1:12199256-12212372 GCA_030014215.1 Clariallabes teugelsi
CGTTTAAAAATTAGCAAGGAACATCGCTAGTCACACTCGCGTGAGCGCATACTAACAGAATCACTGCTGTAAAGTAATACAACAACAACAGCAACAACAACAACAAAAAACAAATTAATCAGCTCCTCAACTTTGAAAACAGTCGCGGCAGAGCTGAGTTTTCCTCTGTGTTTGTAGCCGAGAGGAGGGGGAGCTGTAAAGCCAAGGGAGAGTGTGTGTGTGTGTGTGCGTAAGGCAGGGAGTGCGTTTGTTTGGAAACCTGAGAGGGGGGCTGTAAAAGCGTGTGTTTTATGTATTTTTTTGGTGGGCTGTAGAACGAATAATTTGGGTTTCCATTATTTCCTAGAGAAAAATTAAATTTGGTTTACGAGTGTTTTGGAATACGAGCACACTTCCGGAACGAATTATGCTCGTAATCCGAGGTTCCACTGTACCTCGGTATACGAACACCCTGCCTTAAGAATTTATATGCAAAAATAGGAAATTGCATATACCAATTGGTAATGTTTTTGGGTAGCGGGAACGGATTATCTGCATTTACATTATTTGCTATGGGAAAATTATTTTCTATAGGAAACTTAAATTTGTATGCTGAGCCACCACTGTATTAATGTCCATGATTATGATATACAGTACTGTGCAAAAGTCTTAGGCAGCATATTAAATGCTGTACCAATTGCTGTACATGATAAACATATATAACAAAATTGGTACAGCATATAATATGGTGCCTAAGCCTTTTGCACAGTACTATACAGTAGGTGTAAACATTCGTCTATAAAATCTATTAAGAAATCTTGATTAGCTTTAGCCATCTGAGTACTGAAAGTGTTGCATTCATTTTTCATTTGCCAATTTTAGCATACTCAGGTTCTTGCTTGTGTCCCACTTCATTGTATCACAGACAGTATATAAGGATCATTGTCCTGTTGGGAGGTAACCCTCTCCATTCTAGCCTCAAGTCCTGTATGGAACAAAAGAGGTTTTCTAAGGGATTTGGCATCGTTCCTTCGCCCCTGACCATTTTCTAATCCCTGCTGATGAAAAACATCCCAACAGTACAATGATGCAGTGGTGTTGCCAGGGTAATAAGTAGTGCAGGGTTTTCACCAAATGTACTTCTTGTGCCAAGGCCAAAATCTTCTAACGGACATTTGCTGAGTCATAAACGTAAGATTACATACAAATAATGGCTTTCTTCTTAGCAATTTTCCATAAGGTCCAGGTCATCCAGTGAATAGCTCTCTTACCTACATGTAAGCTGTGGATCTTTTCAGCTCCTTCAGTTTTGCCCTTAGACTCCTTGCTGTTTCTCTGATTAATGAACTCTTTACCATCAGTGACTTTTAATGGACAGCCTCCTCGAGGCAGAGTTGCTATTGTGACATCGTCTCTTCAGTTTATCATAATGCATTTAATGGTGTTTCATGGGATGTTTAAAAATTGTATTTTATTATTTTTTTAATAACCAAAGCCCTCATTGATACTTGTCATGGATGTGTTTCGGTAGCTTCATGATGTTGTTTATTTAGTGTTTAATTACTAAGATCACATTATGTTTTAAGAGCTAATTAACATTTTCCACAAGGGTGATTTCATGTGCAATCACAAAATACTACACACACACACACACACACACACACACACAATTTTAGGCTTGTGATGTGCTACATTATCCTGTGGTCATAAAGAGATGGACAGGTTCAGCAACAACCCTCAAATGGTGCTCAATTGGCTATTAGTTCGAACCAGTCTGGCCATTCTCCTTTGATCTCTGGCATCAGCAAAGCATTTTTTCCCAGAATTGATGCTCATTTGATATTTCCTCTTTGTTAGACCATTTCCTGTAAACCCTAGAGAAGGGAGGAACTCATTTACATCACCTTTCTTCCCAATTCTGATGCTCGGTCTGAACTTCAGCAGATCCTCTTGGCCATGTCTACATGCCTCCATGTGATCAGATTATTTAATATTTGCCTTAACAAGCTGTTGGACAGGTGTACCTAATGAAGTGGCCAGTAAGTGTACAGTATATACAGCAAGATATGTAAAATAATGTAGATTCTTTTCAAGTAGCCACTGTTTATTTTGATGTTTCCGTGAGCAACCAACCAACTCAATATACTGTATGTGGGAACTCCATCAAGACTGTTGGAGAATCATTCCATGTGACAAGCTCATGTAGCTGGTTAAGAGAATGCTGAGAGTGTGCAAAGCTGACGTCAAAGAAAAGGGTAGCTACTTTCTTTGAAGAAGTAAAATAAAAAGCATTTTGTGAACTATATATGGTAAAAAAAAAAAAAAAAGCCTTCTTCAAAAGGTCTTGCTCTTCTGTGTGCCACTATTGCATGGAATAAATATTAAAATTCTACCCACATGCCAGTCGGAGTTTCTTTCTCTTAGACACATTCACATCTTTCCAGACATTGGTAAATATTTGGCCCTCTAGACATTTTTACTGTGGTGACTTACTGCATGTGTGCTGTGAAAAATAACTACCTCTGGTCTGCTGTAGAGCTCACATGTGAGGATGGTTAAAGCAGCTGATGTCACAAATCCTAAACACAACCTCACAGATTGAAGAGATGTTGATTGATGCCAATCCCTTGATTGACTGGTTCATGCATTCATTTATTCATCCATTCAATTTATGAAATGTTCGCTCACAAATGCAAAAAAAAAAAAATGCAATACAAATAATGGAATGCAGGACAAAGAACTATTATGTTAAATCAGTGGCATTTTGCTAATATTTGATTACACGTTTATATTCCTAATGAACACGTTTCAATCGTGTTCTTTGCTTAATGACTAACAGCTGATGTTGGCACGTTGTCCCTGCTGCTTTCACTCAATAACACTGCATTCATTTTTGATGATAGCTGAATTTTGGACAATCCTTCATAGGGGAGTCAGACTTTTGGAGCCTGCACTACTGTCTTGGCTTATCTTAACACTCATGACTGCAGCATTCTCGGGATGATTGACTTGTGAGGCGAGAAACGGTACATTTTTAAGATTATTAATAATACATGCTGTACAGGTGTGATTATTTTAAGTAGGGTTGAGCAGTACTTCCTTGACTGGGTTCTGTAGACATGGTACCCTCTATATTTCATAGTGTTCGATGAAATTAAGACTTTATTATGTACAGTACGTTAATTAAATAAGCAAATAAACAATATGTATTGTGCAATATCTAAACATAAATATACAGTACTTCCACGATGCGAATGACATACTGAAAGCTAAGTACTGCTTAGATCAAAATACTACCTGGTATGGAAACAGGACTATCTTCATGCTGTACATTAAAAAAAAATTGGCCACGTGTACTGTAGGTTATTGCATGGATATTGCATCCAGCCATCCATCTAGGCACCTCTGTAGTCCAACTAGAGACTGTGGAGGGCAATGGTGGTGACCATTGTATTTATTCCCATTTTACAACCATGGTAGGACTTCTGATTAACATTCATACTTTGGGCAATTTTTGGAATGCCAATTAGCCTAATATGCATGTTTTGGACAGTGGGAGGAAACCCACCAAGCACAGGGAGTACATGCAAACCCCACACACACACAGACCCAGAGGTGGGAATCGAACCCAGACCCTGGAGGAGCAAGGCAACAGTGCTAACCACTCAAGCCATGAGTTTCTGAGTTTAACCTAAACATAGCAATTTTATCTTTTTTTATCTAATTTGATCAATTATTCAATTATTCTGGAAACTCTGCCCTTAATTTAAATATGTCCATACATGAATATTTATTCTTTCACAGTGATAATGCATCTCACAATTTTCATATGTCACAATGTTTTAATCAAAATGTATGAAAAACATTTACAAAACATAGAGCAACTACATTAAAATATAGCAACTAATACCTTGTAAGGTTTAGTGAATGTGAATCACAAGCCAATTCCAAAGACCCTGGGTATCTAAGATGCGTGCGTGCGCACACACACACACACACACACGTTATGGTACATCTTTTAAATCTTTAATTACTGAAATTGAACGTTCCTTATTATTTCCAACTACCATTAGTGGTGTCTGCAAACAATTATTCAAGAGCCACTGTTATTTAATCAGATCTATAATGAATGCTTTCATTTGTGCACTGGCTCGAACATTTCGAAACGCAGGTGCATACACCACAGGAATATAAAGTCTCTGTATAAAAAACACCAGATGACCACCTGGGGTTGCTTCATGCTGTTCCCACAAAAATAACATTTCATAGCATCCCAGATTCACATGTATTCACTCTATAAATAACATTAAAATTAATCAAACTCTGAGGCTTTCATCTATTTATTCAATCTGACCCAGCTGAGCAATAATTGTGTACAATAACCTAGAATTTTGCATCAGCTACTGTAGTGAGAGTTTCATCAAGATATTTATATTAACACATATTTCTATTATGCACCACTGATTACAGAAAGCAAGCTAATCCAAACTATTGGGGAAAATCGTTTTTTTCTTCTTTGGCCTGGCTTGAGGTCATCTGTATAGCTTTTCACAAATAGCTGTTGTGGCTTGAAATTCCAACTTGGACTCCAGTGTGGGTTCTTTAGTGGATGGCTAGAGTCCAGAGCTCTGGCCTTTACAGTCAGAAACAAGGAACGTTAATCTAATCAGACTCGCATAACCAGGTGTCCATCCTTTGGTTTAAGTTGTGAAAATGATGTTGCAAGGTGACTGGAAATTTTGGCTTAAAAGTAAAGCTAGAGATAAAGCTAGGCGCCAGTGATATGTTGACATTTCAACCAGGATGTCCTCCACAACCCTAGAAAGATTATGAATACATGAAAGAACAAATGAATGAAGACAGTCAGAAATTAACTATAAAGCCATGTATATATTAAGAACATCTTAAAAATATCTGAAATTAATGTGTCCCTCAAATATGTTTTCATTCATTCATTAATTCATTCATCTTTAATACTGTTCATCTTATAATACAGGCTTGCTAGGGGTCTGGAGACTATCCCAGGTGTCTTTAGGCACAAGACAGGGCACACCCTGGTAAGGATCCCAATCCATCGCAGGACATACAGACACAGTATGGGCAATTTGGGAATGCCAATGAACCTATTGGAGTACCCAGAGGAAACCCAGCAAGCATGGGGAGAACATGCAAACTCCACACAAACAAAAACCAGAGGTGCGAAACGAACCCAGGACCCTGGAGGTGCAAGGACACACTACTAACCACTCTGCTGCCCTGCCACCTCTCATAGACGTCAATAAATAATTGTAGATTGTGGTAGCTATTGATACTGACAAGGCATATCAAGTGTTTCACACTAAAAACCAGCATTAAAGTTTCAGTTTTATAAAACTTAAGAGACTGCTCTTGGTCTTAGTCTGCGTCTCCGTGGAGTTGTATTGAACATAGTTTTCAAGGAAACATGCTGCCGGTAGTGCTTGACTTCATACTGCATATTGAATATTCTCCACAGTATCTGCTTGTGTCAAGATCAAAGCACAAAAAACACATTAGCCTCCTTTCTTTCTGCTGCAGCAGGATGACTTAAAAAAAAAAAGTGCATGTCTCTGAAACTTTTGCTCAGTGAGCTGCAGTGGCATGGTCCATCCAATCCAGCAATTATCACTGACAGTTGAAAAACCCACAATTAACTACTAGGGAGAATTCTGAAAGTGCTGCTTTCTCTGGCCTTTGAAATTAAACATCCGACAGGAGAAAAATAAACCAGTCATGGTGATGACAGCTCATTTAGACTAGGGTAGCATAACAAGAAGGTGGGAACTAAGTGACAGGAGATCGTTTCTCAAGATCACATATTAATTATGTCCACGCTTTCATGGATGTAATCTCCAAGCTGTCAAAATAAATAAATAAATAAAATTTGGATTTTTATTGGTAGCTTGCTTTGTGATGACAATAATGCAACCTTTGTGATTTAGACATGACATACACTACTTTCTGTTGGACAGCATGATGTGCACTGGCAAATCACAGCTTCAGGTCCCTAGTTTGATCCTGACCCTGATCACTGTCTGTGGCATGTTGCATGCCTGCCCTTTGTCCATGTGGATGCCCTCTGAGTTCCTAGGTTTCCTTGCATCTTTTAAATTCATGGCAGCAGGTGCATTAGCTACGATAAATTGCTTAGGTGTGAAAGAGTGTGTGCATGGTATCCGTCAATGTATTAGTATCGCAGTCAGGGTGTATTCCCCATCTACTGTTTCTGGGCTAGACTCTGTGACCCAGACCAGGAAAAAACAGTTACTTAAAGTGAGTAAATGGAAGTATGCGATTGATAGAGTGATAAATTGAGTTAGTGAATGACTTTCTAAAAGATGATGAGCTGTTTTAGAATTAAAAAAAAAAGAGAGAAATCCAGAGTGAAGCATTTATGGAAGGTGGACATTCAATATACAATATGTGTTTTTAAATTGTAAATCTGTATTTCTTCTTTTTATTTCCTAAGCAGTTCTCCAGGGTCCGTATTTACAAAGCTTCTTAAGCCTAAAAGTTGCTCCTAGTGATGAAATTCTTAGAATTATGAACTTTTCATAGAATTTCACCTTAAATTTAGGACTTAATCTTAGTAAAGATATAAATAATTCACGAAACGTCTCAGCCCAAAAACACCTCTTAAGGTAAAAATTTGTTAAGAGTAGAGAATAGGGACTTTTAAGAGTCTTAAGAGTGTCTATAGCAGAGGACAAAATGGCGGAAAGAAGAAATATTCTCCAAACACTAAACGTAAAAATAAACACTGCTCTTCTGTCCAATTCGGTTTTCTTGTTCTTTTACTTCCTTCCATCTCTCTTGGATTGTTGGCTACATACCACACAAAAGTGCAACTTAAATAGACTATCCTGCAATTATGTAAATTGGTAAAAGCTGAGCCATTTTGCTCACATTAATCTGAAATGGATCACAAGTAATAAAATCAGTATGGTAAATACTGTAAATGTAAGAACTTAAATATAGAAAATACTGCGTGGGAATTGGTTGCTTCAAAAGTATTTCAACATTTTCAATATTTGGTTGTTTAATTATCTTTAAGATATTTAGCCTACAACAGAAACTTTGCATAAAGTAGCTTGTAGTCATGATTATACATTTTCTTTATATACAAACATTATGATTTCACTGTCTGTTCTATTATCATGTATTCTATTTTCACAAAAAGCGCATTTCAAGACCTTTATAGAGGTCAGAGGTTATTTTTTATCAACCAATCACAGTCCTTGAATTGCTGCATCATCCCTAGCAACGGGGTCAACCACACCTCCTCACTAAGATAAAGGTTTTTGTACTTTCCTCACTCAGAGTTGCTCTGAGACGTTTCCTAAATCACTTTCAGGCTAGGACTCCCACCTAGGACTTTTTAAGCTAAGATAGGAGTTCTCTGAGAGAATTCGAAGAAGCTTTGTGAATACGGGCTCGGATCACTTAATTTGTTACCCATAACTTGCATTTAATCTGTTATGCAATGTTGGACATTACATCTCTTATTTTTATGGTGACATTAGCTAATTACAAGGTATTTAAAATTATAGCAGGGAACACTGTTTTCAGATGAACTGGGTAAAATGGCTTTTTAGTATACACTGTATATTTGTCAGCCATCCATCTATCCTGGTAACCAGTGGAAAGAGACCACTACTGACCAGATATTATGTAACTAGCAAATAATTCCCAGCACAGCAGTAACTGGGAGTGGACTAGGATTTTATTGATTGGTATACATGCACAACCTAAGTGCAGATGACGACAACGACATTTATTAATGAACAAAAGAAATAAACCAAAACAGAACAGAAACAAAACAGGAACAAGAACACAATACCAATAAGAACAAACCATCCGGGTAACAAACAGATGCAAGATAAAGACCACCTGTCACAAATAGTCAAGCTAATCAAACTTAATAAAGTACAGGTGAATATGATTAAGACAACATGGAGGTGGTGCGGTGTATGCTGGGAACTGATGTTCAGGACAAGTTTGATCTTAAATGTCTATTTGAACAAAGTTAAAAAAACAAACATGAAAAACAGGGACAAAGACAGGGAATACCATGATATGGGACTGACAAGATGTTATTCTACAGCTTTACTCTATCAGTACAGCTACAATCTAAACCATAAGATAGAAGTGAGTTTGCAAAAGCCAGTGATTCTAAAGAAAACACCAGATTTGAGTATGTTGATGTATGTGATAAGTACAGTGCAAAACATGATGCAGCGCAAAATATACTTCCAACACGTCTGACATACAGTCAGTGTTTCACTTATTAACATGTTAGATTACCACATAAATGCTCCTGAGGCCGCCTTTTAAATACCATTTAAAAACTACTGAGGAATGGTGGGAATAATTAACTACAGAGCTACTAAAAGTCTTGAGGGAATGCATGTTTAGTAAGGAAGTGTTAATAATTCTAAGTAATTCTTGTGTCAGTAAACACTGAATGAGATTATTGGGATTTACTTATTGTTAAACAAACCCATTTTTCTGAACCTTATTTGTTTAGTCAGATTACATATAGCTAAAGGGCACAAAAAATGTTAAAGTATGCTTCATTTGCAGTTTTGTGCTTCATCGGAGTGAATTGCCACAGATGAAGTGCTCCAGCTCCAGAACGATCATGTCACACAGCAACTCCAATGAGACTAGATGAAGTGAAGCGCGATCACACAGCTGGAGGCCAGTGAATGCACTCATCAGTTATAAAAAACAACAACAAATCCCCCACATCTCTAAGATCTTTTGCTTCTTTAGCTGCCGTGCAGGTTCAACAAATGATGTGCAGCACTAGAGCAGAAACGGCACACCTCATTCCTGCTAAATAATGATAACAATAATAAGAAGAAGTTAACACATGGCACACATCTGTTTACTTTCAACTCCTAAAGGATTACTTGACTTAGTATTTACACACCACTGACTAGCATTTACTTACCTCTGACTAATGTTAACTCATCTTTGACTATCATTTACTCACCTCTAACTAGTGTTTACTTACCTCTGACTAGCGTTTACTCACCTCTAACTAGTGTTTACTTACCTCTGACTAGCGTTTACTCACCTCTGACTAGTGTTCACCCACCTCTGACTAACGTTTACTTACCTTTGACTAGGGTGTACTCACCTCTGATTAACTTTTACCTATCTCTGATTATCGTTTATTCATTTCCGACTAGCATTTGCTCACTTCTCTCTTTCCCCTCCGACTAGCATTTACACACCTCAGACTAGTTTTTACCCATTTCTGACCAGTGTTTATTCACCTCTGACTTGTGTCTTACTAGCATTTACTTACCTCTTACTAGCATCTACTCATCTCTGTCTAGTATCACCCTTTTCTGACTAGTGTTTACTCACCTCTGACTAGCGTTTATTGACCTCTGATTAGCATTTACTCACCTCTGACTAGCGTTTACTCACTCTGACTAGTTTTAAACACCTCTGACTAGTGTTTATTCACCTCTGACTAGCATTTTACCAATTTACCCACTTCTGACAAAAGTTTACACACTTCAGAGTAGCATTTACACACTTTTGACTAGCATTTACCCACCACTGACTAGCACATACTCATCCCTGACTAGCATTTACCCACCTCTGACTAGCATGTACTCATCCCTGCCTAACATTTACCCAGTTCTGACTAAAGTTTTAACACAGCTTTAAAATTTTCTAAAGTTATTCCTAAATGGTCTCTCATCAACTTGGGTTATTCATACTGATTCTAATTCATAATTCATATTGTAATGAATATTCATTCTGATTTCTGTGTCTGACTGAGGTATAACTGCAGGAGCTTGTCTCCCAACTGCATGTAAACGTAGTGAATGACCAATCACATCGTCTCTTGTGTCAGACAGTTGATCAGTTAAAGTTTGACAACAGTTTGATGTATGGAAATGGGAAGCCTCTTTCTGTCAATGTCAAACACAAAGTAAGAAGAAGAAAAAAAAAAACAACAACATAAAAAATCTGTTCTGTGAATATTCTTTTATATGATTATGGGGCTAACCAGGTAGTGATGTGAGTTATAGTTTTAAATTTATATTTAGATTATATTTAGATTTAAAATACAGTGTGCACCACAATACAGTTATCATCTGTGTGTTTATTTCTCCTGAACATACATCGCCCTAACATACACACTATCAGTGTTGCTTTACCATGGTGTGCTATTTTACCATGGTGTGCGTAATGTAAGAAGCCTCGCTGTAGACAGTGTTCATATAGTTCATGTAGATTCTCAATCCGACTTCTGAAACAAAGGTTGCTACAGACTCCTGGAAAAAGGAAATGATTTGCTTGCGCAATGCAGGCCGAATTCTTGGCGGATCCTCACAGTTGAACACTCTCCTTTAACATTCCCCACAAGTATGCATCAGGTGGAGTAAGATCTATTATATGTTAAGAGCTGTATATTTTGGCACATACTGTATTTAACTTTTTTTTCTCATTGAAATGCATGATTTATTTGATCAGTTATTTTCTGATGTTAAAATCTCCCATATTGCCTTTCAATGATTTTTACTCTTAATGGCAATTAATAAACTTCATAGACTTTAGCTATGTTCATTCCTTTCATGGTGGTGTTTAACAACAAATTTCAACCTCAATTCATGCTTTTTCTCCACCCAAGAAATATTCCTAATATGTATATACAGTATATATTTTACCGGTATGTTGTGGTCGACCTTACCTTGATTACATAATTCATAGCTTACCCTCCTCTTTATTATCACTGCAGCCCTGCAGTTGCATGTTGGGTGTTTGTAAATCACCAACATCTTGACTTGAACACTAAGCAGGGATGGACAAATTGAAAATTGATTAACCAGCCCACCAACGGAGTGAAAGCTCCAATGTGCTTGCCTGCTCCCATTTTATGCTTGACCAGATGTCTAATTAACTCCTGGTGAAGAGACAGACTAGCGTCTTCTTTCCAATTAGAGTTACACTTTTTTAACTACAATTTTTGGGATTTCACACAGTTTAATCACTTTCAATTGTATGTGTTACATACAATACAAAGTGCAATACTGTATATAAACTTTGCACTTTAACTTTAAAGTTTTAAAACTGTGCAAATCAAAAAAGCTCTATGTATGATATGGGGTACAGGGCAGTACAGTGCAGAGCAAAGAACAGTTCATATTTTTGTATAGAGTACCTATGAGAATATGGAAGTGTATGTTACTGTGTATTTGATTCTGAAAAGCTCCTGAAAACAGCCGGGCTATGTCCTTGATGTGCATGCATAATATAGTAGGTGGTGTGAGTGAAAAAAGGGTAGTGACACAGGACTGAGCTGACCAAAAATAAAAAGTTCCAGCAGGGGAACGTAACTGTAAAAGAACGGAAACATTTTTTTAAAAACATTGCTAATCATTATTTCAAGAGTGCTAACACCAATAGCTCAGATTAGATCATAAATAAAATACTATTGAACCACCAGTGTACATACAGTACAAACAAGCACTGATTTTTAAAAGCATCTTGCATTGCACTTTAACAAATTATTGTTCATTCTCATGAACATCCATCGAAAATGACGTACAAGGAGTGTTTAAGTCAATCAGACTGTCTACTTCAAGTTTGAAAAGCTGGCCTCCCAGGAACTCCTTTAATGGCCCAAACATGTGGAAATGGTCAGGACCGTTCTGCTTGTTGAAAGTTCATGGAAATGTCTGCAGTGTGCTTCACGACACCTTCGACGAGCATTGTCATTCCAAGATGTACTTAAAAAAAAAAAAATGCACCATTCAAATGTTTTACTGCTGAGTCTCATCAGTCATACTGTCTTTTAGAAATGTCACTCTGTTTTATTTCTTCATTCATGATTAAATATCATAAGTGCCGGTTTGACTGGAATGGTCCTCATATTTAGCAGTCTTAACGTTATTTTAAAGAATTCTTATCTTGAATCAGAAGTTTTGGATTTATTATCCTTATTATAGATTTGCATGGTTGAAAACTTCACATAATTAAAGCCTATTAATAAACGCAATAAACACTACGGTACAATGTGTTGCATTTAACAAAGAAAAATGTATGGATGTATCATTGATGTCATGACGTTTTCTGTAAGAAATGATTATTGGTGATTATAATGTTTTAATGCGTTTGTGTAACTGATGAAAGTGAATAATTTGCGGTAGCCATTGTTAATCAATAACTTAGTTGAAAAGCAAGGCACTCATTAATAAAGAAAAAAACTGACAATATAAAAAAAAATGCATAACAAAGTATACTGTAGGAAAATTATACGTCAAGTTATACCGCACCACACAGGCATTGATTACTTCCCTATAACATAGCCTACAATGTGTTATTCCTTACACATAATAACCACATATAGATTTACGTCCAATAAAATTGGACCAAAACGCCATTTCAGGTCAGCTAGTATTGCAGTTAGACACAAACCCACTATCTTGTGGGCTTTTCCCATAGTGACCTATAAGTGAAGCAAAATCCAATCCAATTACAGGAAGCTAATGGGTCTTGCACAAGGCCCGACAGCATCTTCCCTGCACTCTTAACTCACAATTTTCCTTAAAACCATTCGTACATGGCCTTACTGCTAAGCAACAACTGATGTGTTATTTGTTATTTACCCCGTAAATGCATTATTGATGCGAGAAGCCATTGCATCAGACAGCTGCTGCATTCATTTTCTCTTGCGCTGGTTTTGCTCATCATTAATCAATTGCACATCCAGTAAAATTATTGAGCAAATGCAAATGAAGTGACAGCACATGCCAAGCAATGTCACAACAAACTATTGCTCATCAATTACTCCATCAGGGTGAGAAAGTGCACTTCTTGGTCATGTAGGAGCAAAGTAACAAACATGTTTATGTTTTTCTATTTTTCTCTTAACCTGAATAAATGAAGTAGAATAAGATTATTCGTGACTTTAACCCCTGATTATCCTTCTACCTCAGTCAATCTACACACACACACACACACACACACACACACACACACACACACACACACACACACACGCCAGCATAAATATAGACCAAGTGACCACATGGGACCACAGTAAACTGCCCTATAAATATGCCACTAACTATAGTGTTTTCCATTAAACTG
>JAQMYG010000020.1:12220538-12238038 GCA_030014215.1 Clariallabes teugelsi
GAAACCCTGGATATGACGTACGATATATTTATTTACTCAACATTAATCCTGGAGTCATTTCTATATGAAACCCTGGATATGATGTACGATATATTTATTTACTCAACATTAATCCTGGAGTCATTTCCATGGGAAATAAATCTTTCTGCAACTCGTACCTTACCTAGATATTTGGAAGCTATGGGACAATCTCAACACTGTCCTAATGAACAATTAAATAACCGCATAATTAATTGCTTCTCATAAGCACAAAAAATGTAAGACTGACATGAGTCCTTCGCTTTAAGATTCTCTGGAGACAGACAAGAGAAGCACGATGCCTCATCCCTCCCTGACAGGCTGCTGATAGATTTCTGAGCTCATATTCAGACATATAATAAAAACGAATAAAAGGACTGTGTCAGGTGTGTAATGTACCAGTAACAGTTCAATAAGGCTCTCTGAGCCAACACTAAGATGAACCATGATGAACTGTTTAAAAAAGACCTGTCAAAGAAAATGAAGTCAGAAACTTTTGTATTGACATGTTATTAATATAAGACATGTAATAAGAAAGATGTAATCTCTATTGATAACTTACACGTTTCACTGCAGTGTGAAGTAATACAAAAACTCAATTGACGTGAAACTCATTTATAATGAAATTCTAGGGTCTAGGGACAACTGTTGTCAATATTATGAAGGCGTCAAAAATATGCAGTAATCTCATTTGAACAGTTAATATTGAGATGTGTCTGATACTTATGCTATGTAAAGCCTTCATAACGCCTCTAATCTGAGGTGCTTTTTTTAAGTGGTGATTTTTGAGGCTGGTAACTCTACAGTAAATTAATTTCTCCTCTGCAGGAGAGGTAAGTTTTGCTCTTGATTTCTTGGGAAGTTCTTCATGAGGGCCAGTTTCATCATGGTGCTTGATGGGTGTTTTCAAATGTACTTGAAAACACTTCTTGCGAAAACTATTCCAGAAAGGAATGACTGACCTTCATGTTAAATATATAGTATATATTTTTTTTTTCACGTGTGTGTACTTTTTGCCCACTGTTTTTGCGCGCTCTCTCTCTCCAATTAGAGTCTAAGATTTACCATACAGAAATCTCTTTCTAACCCCTGCACTCAATCCAGTATAGAAAAGTTTGGCCAAGCATGTCCACACCCACACGCTCCATCGCCATGCAGACAGGTCTCTGATTTCCCCACTATCATACTGGAATAAACAAACATGAGTGTATTCAAGTGGTGATGAGCAGTAAACACTCCTGAAGAGAGAGTCTTTGAGGCAAATTGAAACTTATTTGCATAGTGACATACAGTATAATAAGTCTGTTATGCAAATGAATTGTTTTGATTGTAAACTGGGCTAATGTGATTACGCACATTTAACCATGGAAGCGGAATGCCTTCGCAAGTACAGCGTGACTTAATAATAATAATAATAATGCTAATAATAATAATAATAATAATAATAATACATATCTTGTTTATAAGGATGAGTGACATTCGACTGAAAAGGAGAAGAGGAAAACATTTAATGTGATTGAGTTGATTAGGTAGTGTATTCTTAGCAGTCAGGCAGTCTCTCAATGTCTCAAAGGATAACTCACTAGCACACACACACACACACACACACACACACACACACAGAGGATAAGAGAGGGTGAGGGAGAGCGAGAGAGAATGATTTGAGGGTGGAACATGCCCATGGTGTTTATCATGAGTATCCTTTAAACTGATAGAAAAGTTGTGTAACTAAGCAAGAAAGCAAGAACAAATACAGATCAGTCACCATCCCTCCTCAAAAAGACCACTCTTTTGTCCTACTGAAATTCCACTTTAGATTGTTGCTGCTTCTCAGTTCCTTAAAGGAAAAGGATTGAAGAAGCTTGTTTCTCTAGATACATTGGGCTAAATAGCAATCCCAAGTTATCAATGTCAACCCAGTGTCAAACTACCACACTGTCTGTACTGCCTACCATATGGTCTCCTTTAATCCACAATCTGGTTTGTTGTCATAGGCATTTGGTTCTTGCACAAAACACACTCCCTAATATTTCCTATTTAATTGTACGAGGGGTGTTCGAGTCATACCAGGACTTTTCATTGTGCAGTATAACAGAACACAGTTATGAGAGTAAAAACTCCATTTATTTCCATTTCCATTTAGGCATTTGGCAGACGCTCTTATCTAGAGCGACTTACAAAAATGCTTTGTAGTTTCCGTAATTGGATAGATCCTTACACTGGGTTACTAACTAAGTACCATAAGTCAAACACTGTTGGGAATCTTTATTAATTAAATATTTTTATTTTTTAGCATAAGTACTGAAGATACGTCTTAATCTTATTTCTCCATATAATCCTCTGCTACACTAATGCACTTATCTCAGTGTTTCACTAGTGCTTGGACACCATCATATAAAGTTGTTCTAGTATGCAGTGATTGGACTACCTGGTTCACATCTGAAGTGCTGGCCTCCCTGGAACTCATTTAATGGCACAAACATATAGAAAAGACAAACGTTTGGAGCAAGGTCGGAACTGTACGGGGGATGTGCAATAACTTCCAGCTGAGTTCCTGTAATGTGCAAGTGGTGTTCCTGAATGAATCCATGTACAGTTCCCACAGAACGTCCGCAAATAACAAATCTCTCTTCCGCAAATAATAAATTATCCATTGATTTTTATGGATCAGGCGTTACCTTCACTGAATGTTCACTGGAATGACTGTGGGCTCTGAGCCTTGATGTCTTCTGCTCCAAAATTATTAACCCAACCCAACCCAAACTCCAAAATTATTAACCCAACATTGGTGTTAAAAACAGTCCAATGCATTATTAAAACCTGGAAGGACAAACGTCTTTAAGGGAGAAATGTGGTCGGAAAAACATATTCAATGAGCATGACTTAAATGCTTAGTGAACTCAAATCATAATCAAATCAACTGATTTTTCCCCTTGATTCAGACCTTCCTCTAGACAAAGAATTTATAAAAAATGATTGACTCTTTTAACCTAAATCAGTTGTTTTTTGTTCCTATGCAAATGTACGGAAACACACATTGGTACTTATATTTATCTATGAACTAACTATGAAAATCTTATAAAAATCAATTATGTCTATGATTTTCTCATCTCAGAACATTGCTCTGTATATTTTTTCAGATTACTTTTCCGTTAATAGTCACCCATCCACAGGCCTCTGCTTGTCTGAGTCGCACGATAACCTCAGTGACAGCTGAACATTTCTCTTCTGCTTTCAAAGGCGCACAGCTTTTTACAGCAGGCGGGTTTCCTTCGCTCTGCTGATGAGTGTATTTCACTTTTCAACTCGACTTGTATTCATACTGTATTTTGGACTCCTCCGCTCCTTTAGGTTATAGACACATTAAACCACAGTTCAAAGCCTGGTTAAACTCTACTACCCGTGCCATCAGGCAGCAATGTAGACGGACTGGGCATAAATCGAGAAGGATAAGCTTCAGGTGGCACTTGACATCTTTAGGGGACAATAGGGAGAGGGGACAATGTTTCCCAAAATTGGTTTCTAATTATTGTTATAGGCCTTGTGTGCTTAAATACTGTACGTTTTGTCTTACTGTAAAAAAAAAAAATCTTTATAGATATATTAGAGTCTGCAGCAGTTAGGGTCAAGCCTTTGTGCACTGACCCTGTCCCTTCTTGTATGCCTCTTATGGTGTTTCATTATTTCAAGCTGATATCATTGTTGTCTTTAACAGATATTGTTCTGCACTTCCCATCCTGGTGATTCAATTGCATACAGCCTGCTTGAACTAATACCTGTATTAATACAGGATGTGTCCCAGAGGCCTTTCAATATGCTTTCACCAGCATTGGGGAAAAAAAAAGATCTTTTGGCACTGTCAAATTATAGCGCAATCTTTAAGCTTTCTGAGGCAATTGTGTGTTATATCATTTTCAGTCTGACTTCAGAACATTTATAATATAGAGTCTTTACTCCTAAATTTTTTGTGACATTTTATTGGCGGTAGATGCAGGAAATTTCATTGTCGTCATACACTTGGATTTGACTCCCGCTTTTCATACTGTGAACTTTGTCAGTCAGTTATCAATGAACTCTCATCTCTATCTGCTCAACTTAATTGTGGTGTGCTCCAGGAGTCCATGTTGGGTCCCACTCTCTTCGCATTATACCTACTTCTTCTAGGGTCTATGCTTGGAAACATGCCAATCCTTTCCATCTCTACATGGATGATCTACAGAGCTATCCTATCAAACCAAATAGGAATAGATTCATATAGTCATTATTACAGTATACTGCCTGGTAGAAATAAAAGCATGGCATGGCATTAAACTTCTTCACTTAAGAGTAGAACAGATGCAATTTCATTCAGCCCTCCTGCCTTTAATAGCGCTATCGGCACTTACCTTGAGTCCATGGCTCCATCCATAAAACCATTTATAAGGAATTTGGGAATAATATTTGATAGCAACTTTACTTTCAAGAGACAGATAAACTCAGTCATTACAATAACAGTTGCTTGTAACTCAGATTATTTTCTAAAGTAAAGCCTTTCCTGTCCTTTTCAGACAGAATCTATGCATTTATGCAGAATTTTAGCATTTATGAACTCCAGGTTAGATTATTGTAATGCTTCATACAGTGGTCTCCCACAATCATTCCTGAATAGGTAATAGTCGGTTCAAAATGCTGCTGCTCAGCTTCTGACTAATACATGTAGGCGAGAAAATATAACCCCAGTTTTGGAATTGCTGCACTAGCTTTCGATTTGTTTTAGAGCTGGTTTTAAAGTCCTTATGTTTGTCTATAAAGCATTAAATGATTCGGCTCCCAAAAACCTTGTTGACTTACTACAGCCCAGTTCTTCAACACACACATACACACACACACTTACTGTAGATCCTCCCATCAGCTTCTATAACGTGTATGTACCAAGGACTAAGTAGAAGAACAGATGGGATTGAGATATTGCTGTTTGTGCTCCAAGGTTGTGGAATAACCTAGCCTCAAATCTGGCTACTTAAATCTTTATTAAAAATTTTTTTTCTTCTCTGCCTTTTAATTCCTAGAGGATGTTGAGTGTAAGTTTTATTTCTCTCTGTTACTAGCCTGGTACTTATGTGTGAATGATACCTATGTAGAACTTTTTATTGTTAACCCTATTAACAGTTCATTATACAAGGTGCTTAATGAATGAAATAAACTTTTGATTTGATTTGATTTGATCACATCCATATTTAGGTCTTCTCCAATCTGTTGTCACAAGGTTGGAAGCACACAATTGCATAGAATATTTTCCTCTGTACTATAGCTTTACAATTTCCCCTCATTGCAACTAAAGGCCCAAAGTTATTATATGGCCATTTTTATTATTACAGTATATCATTATTATGAAAGCAAAGTAGGGCTAAGTCTGGAATGGGTTGTATATACTGTAAGTGCACATAGAAGTGATGGTAAGATGTCCGTCACTCATGTTTATCTGTTTAAATATTGTGGTACATTTTGAAAAAAAATGTGCTGAACTATATTTTTTGACATAATCATTATCTTTACCTGTATTGCAAAATGTGCATAGCAATAACTGTAAAATGCATTATTATACAAAAAAAAGTTTCCAGAGGAACAGTACTTTACCAATAAAAGTGCTTCATCAGCATTATGTGTGTTGGTGTTTGTGTGTAATGTGTTTAAAGTAGATCTGTATGAGATTAACTTGCAAAATCAGTATTTGTCAGAACTATAACATTTCTTGAAAAAAAAAAAAAAAAAAAGAATATTTGGCCCAACATGACTGAATATGTAGTGCTCATTTTGATTTTACAAAACTTAAATCCTTAAAATTTCTTTAAATGACAAGAGAAAAAGAAAAAGTAGAGACATGAGAGCGAGTGCTGTTGTACTGAATATCAGCATGGCTGTGATGCAGTCATAGGCACGAGCTAGCAGCATGATGTTGTGTATATATTGCTTTTATACAACATTTATTTATTAAGATGTCCGTCACTCATGTGTATCTGTTTAAATACTGTATTGTGGTACATTTTGTGCTGAACTATATTTTTTGACATAATCATTATCTTTACCTGTATTGCAAAATGTGAATAGCAATAACTGAGGAATAAATGTAGAGCTAGTAAAATGCATTATTATACAAAAAAAAAAGTTTCCAGAGGAACAGTACTTTACCAATAAAAGTGCTTCATCAGCATTATGTGTGTTGCTGTACTGTATGTGTTTGTGTGTAATGTGTTTATTATAGGGTGCAGAACCCCTTGTTCCATAGACCAAGTAGGTAAATGCCCCAGTGCCGGGTGCAACTATTGTATAACTATCTCTCACTCTTATTTTATGAATGATAATTAGAGCCATAGATACGTTTTTTTCTTATTATTAAACTCCACTATTTAATCACGCAATACTACGAGACAGAGAGAGTGCTGTTGTACTGAATATCGGCACAGCTGTAATGCGGTCATAGAAAGATGGAGATGGTTGCGGACAGTTTTTTACAACTCATAAGTTTCTCTTTATATTTCCACTTATTCCACTTTTGAAATATCAGCTCTGTTAACTTCCAGGTTCAGGGATTACTGTATATCCCAAAGAGTGTTAAATGAAAAGTTAGCGCCCTTGGGTATACAATCACATGTTCCACACACCAAGTAGTCTTTGATCAGACTTTGATTGATTAGTGAGAGATTTGGGGTTCAGCCTTATGTTAGATGGGGTAACTAAAACAAAGTAGAGGCAATTCAGAATGATTTAGAAGTAATTACCAAGGAGACAAAATACATATAGGTAAACATCCCAGTGTTGTTACTGTCTATTTTCACACCTTTCATCCAATCAGAGTACTCGGTCCGAACCAACTGTTGTATAATTATGATTAATCTCTGTTTTTCCGCTCTATACATCAGACTTTGTTCTAAGATATGAGCATCAATTGTTCTGTGTGTGTGTGTGTGTGTCACACCCATCTGGCTCGTATATAATAGTGTGTATTTATACACGATTACCTCCCACCTCTACACTTCAGTAGAAAACACAAACCTGTTGTGTTTATGTGTTTATACCTATTTGTCTTTATTTATGTGTTTGCTACTCGGCGGTAAGGTGACACACTCACACAGTATACAGGATGCATTGATTCCTTGCACTTTTTCTCCTCTTTTATTTAGGTATGTCTTATCACACGACATCTACCAGCTGGGGATTTTGAAGGCTAGCACATGTTTTCTCTGAGGCATTTCAAAGCAGCAAGTTTTCAACAATCAAACTGCTGCTTGCACTATGCATCATGGCAGGTAACTACACTTAAAGGAAACCTCAAACCATACTTGAACTCGCAGATTGTCGCTCTAATTGCCGTGGCAATGTCATGATTAAATCTAGCCATCTGCTGTTTGATATAGTTATAGATCATTATTTCAAATCAGATGCTATAGCCTGCTGGTGTAGAAATCTCACTGTGATAGCGCGACCATCAGTCCTGTGTCAAGCATCCTGAGACCATTCATCATCCATGTGTGAGGTTGCTTTTTAGTCAAGGGAGTGGGCTCAGTCACAATTTTGCCTAAGAACACAGCCATGAATAAAGAATGGTTGCTCCGAGAGCAACTTCCCCCAGCCATCCAAGAACAGTTTGATGACGAACAATGCCTTTTCCAGCATGATGGACCACCTTTCCATAAGGCAAAAGTGATCACCAAGAGGCTTGGGGAAGAACACATCGAAATTTTGGGTCTACGGCCAGGAAACTCCCCAGACTTTAATCCTTTAATCTTTCAGACTTTAATCCCATTGAGACCTTAAGGTCAGTCCTCAAGAGACGTGTGGACAAACAAAAACCCACTGAAGCAGCAGACTTTAGTAATTAAACTGTAGTTTTGGATCATTACGGTATATTTTAACAGATGTTGCTACCATTATATGCGTTGTTAGTAATAGGATGATGCAATGCTAAACACTAATACTATAATCATACTCGTGCTTGAGGAATAACTGAGTTAGCTAAGGTTTGTAATCAAAGGCTATTTCAGATGGCTGGCAGATGTGACAGAATTTCTCAACTTGCATATTTATTTATATATGCAAATGCCCATTTAAAATGTCATTACTGGAAATTAGAGACAGTTTGAAGTGGTGCACTGGGAGCTGGAAAATTGCAACACACACACACACACACATACACACACACACACACACACACACACACACTCTGATCTCCAACAGTCTCCTCCACATTTGTGATAAGTAGCTGCTTTGCTGTCTTTTTCCCTCCAGCGTTGGCATGGTGGGCCTTCCAAGTCCTGCAGTGATAGTTTAGGATTCCTGCTGCTATCATTGAGTTCTAACATCAGGAACCACATGGAAACGTATGACATGCCAGCGTGACAGATATTAGGATTGGACCCTGCTGTTATACCACTGACAAATTAACTCAAGCTAGAAACAAACAGGGAGGAACAAACTGCCAATAAATAAATATATCAAAAGCAGAATATAAAGAGACAGACAGGACACTGGTAGAGCGATAGTTCTCAGTAGGTGCGTTTACATGGACCTAAATATTCTGCTTATAACTAAAACAATACAGTCTGATCAGAATGAGAAGAGTGGTATATTAATTTTGATAATCCATTCAGATTAATAGTTAAATATTAGTCATGTAAATGCTTTATCTAATCCTTTCTCTCTAGTTGAAATAAATATATTCTTGGTGCACATCTTTGACCCACAGACCAGTAGCTATTTTACATAAACAAAATTTCTTCAATCCGATTTAAATGACTATAATTAAAGATACCAACTTAACTTTTTACATGGATGCTGACCCGCTAAAATGTGTGTTTAATGTACATGCTCAAAGCATTTAATCAGAATATAACGTTTACTACTGTAACATGTTCAAGTGGTTCTGCTCTCTATGAAGCATTTAACCTGATAGAAATTTAATAGAAAAAGAAGAAATTTGAGGTTAGTTTAGGCTTAGCAAATTTTCAGATAAACCCCGCCCCTTTGTTATGATTGATTACAAGTATTCAGGCTCATCTATGATTGGTTAGATGCTTTACTACATGTGAAATGATGAGCCAATCGGTGCCCCTTCCTCAGCCAGAGACCTAGTGGATGAAAGTCCAAAGAAAATAGTGGAGAAAGTTGTTGTCATGTTGTCATGGAGTTTCACGATCAGGGATGGAAGAAAGTTTCTTTCTGGAAAATAATCACATCACCTGATGTTACTTCCACATGGGCAGGAAGAATATATTTATTCCAACAAAAAAAATAATTGAAAGTGTTTACATGACTAACATTTACATATTGAACAGATTATCTAAGGTTTACACAATCCCTCATTCCCATTGAACATTCACTCCAGTCGGGCTGGATCTGGTCAGACGATTCCAGCCAAGGTGTTTACATGATGAAGCTTTTATCTGATCGGGCTGTTAATCCCATTATTAGTGGATTGTTAGGTTCCATGTGAATGCACCTCCTACTGTATGTGCTTATAAGATTTCTGCATAATTATACAGAATAGCAGAAATGCAAATATTATTTCCATAACACACCATGGGTGCATGCGATTATCTTCTTCTACTGAATAAATTGAATTCTCTCAAACTTTTCAGCATTCATGTAAACAGAAAAGTTGGAATCTCAGAATAATCAGAATGATGTCAATCAGATAGAATTGAAATATTGTCCATGTAACCACAGCTATGGAGGCATGGTGGTTTAGTGTTCAGCGCTGTCGCCTTGCACCTCCAGGGTCCGGGTTCGATTCCTGCCTGTGTGCATGGAGTTTGCAATGTTCTCACCCTGCTTGTTGGGTTCCTTCTAGGTACTCTGCTTTCCTCCCACAGTCCAAAGACATGTGTTTAGGCTACTGTAACTGGAATTTCCAAATTGCCCGTAGTGTGTGTGAATGTTGCCCCGAGGACCTACAATGCTCACCATTGGCCTCCACGGTCCTGGTTAGACTACAGAGGTTCCTACTGTAGATGCACAGATGGATGGAACCACAGCTATCCTTCGATTCAAGGATGCCTAGGCCTGGAAATCACAAGTCTCCATTATCAAATCAATTATGATTATTATTCAGCTTCTATGCTTATTTAACCGTGTTTTACAGGACACTTAAAATTACATACAAATCAAATTAACAGTAACAAGCGTGCTTATAAATATAATAATTTGGATACTAATGTGTTCTGTGAGTGGAATGTTCAGGATTAAATAGCTCTCTGGCTCTAATTACAAAGTCAAGTATGTTATTCAGCAAATCTAATTAATGCTCTTTAAATGTGAATAGTTAGTTTACATTAATAAATTAAATTTGTATAGAGGAGGCCATTACGTTTTTTCTCAGGGCCCTGGCTGCAAAAAAAGCCTACAAAGACATGAAAAACAGATAATGTAGTCATATAGAAAAAAAGGGGGTGAATATGTAAGGGCCAAATCATGGCATACCAGAACCAGCATAAATTAAGTAATAATAATAGCGTTTATGTGAATGCACCTCCTATGTGCTTATGAGATTTCTGCATAATTAGAAAGAATAGCAGAAATGCAAATACTGTTTCCATAACACATCATGGGTCCATCTTGATCATTTTCTTTTACTGAAAAAATTGAATTCTGTTATATAATAACAGATAAAAATAAATACAAAATACAATTTTCTCCATCCATGTAAAAAGAAAAGTTGGAATGACAGAATAAACAGAATGATGTCAATCAGATAGAACTGAAATATTGTCCATGTAACCACAGCTATGGTGACCCAGTGGTTTAGTGGTTTGCATTGTTGCCTTGTACCTCCAGGGTCCAGGTTCAATTCCTGTCTGTGTGCATGGAGTTTGCAATGTTCTCCACATGCTTGTTGGGTTTCCTCTAGGTACTCTGGTTTCCTCCCACAGTCCAAAGACATGCTGATTAGACTAACTGGCATTCCCAAATTGCCTGTAGTGAATGTTGCCCTGAGGACCTACAATGGATGTTTCAGTTTTCCAAAACAACAAAAAAAAACTTACAATATACTGTAGGCAAAGGCAAAGCAAAAACTCCAGTCCTAAAAACCTAAAGCTCATTTCATACATACAGTTGTCCAGTTAGAAATGTTGTGGATAATGATTTTGGTTAGAAAGTTGGCATATTCCTGGAGATTTTTCTGGATCTCTTGAAAAGGCTCTCTGCAAACTCCACAAGGCTCTCCTCAATTTAACCAATCTTGGCAAACATCTATGACATTATTGGACATGCCAATCCTGTCTGTAGACTGGTCACAAGAAAAACTCGTTACATTTCTATTCAGGCACTTAAAGACTTACTCCTGGACATTCCACAAGGTTGCGGAGCTCTCCTACAGTAGTTCTTGACAACCACATGGACACAGGACAGTGCCAACAAGGTTGAGGAATTACTAAGGATATTGTGGAATAGTTGCAGAAAAGTTCTACAAGCACAGCAAGAACACTTTTTCTATTTCGAGTTCTGGCGAAATCGAGGTGAATGAATGTTGGTGAGTGATCTATGAAATCTAGGGGGGAGTTGGTGAAAGTGCGGAGAGGCTTAGTGAGAACTCCTGCTAGGGGCCATAATGCCCACATACAGTATAATTATGAAATTCTTCACTGTGTCCCTTTAAATTCCCTCTGTGGCATTAGCATCATTCTCTCAAGCCTTGCTCAGGCCTCTGGTCAATCCCTCCTCGCCTCTCCTCATTCCCCTGCTCATTCTCACCCTTCACAAAACCCCGATATTGGCGGATATTCCTTGTTCTCGCCGAGCACTCTCCAAAAACTCCTTGTTCTCGTCAAAGCTTTCCTCAAATCCCTATGCTCACAAACTAACACCTTTTCTAGGTCAGAGTAAGACCTTTTCTCACCAAAATCTCTCTCTACATGATTTCTTGTTGGACTCCTGTGTGTGGGAAAGGACCTTAAAAAGACATGAGGAAGAACCCTGAAAAACTATCCTCTTCTGGGTAACACCCAGTAGTGGGATCTATATAAATAAAAGAAAGTTTTTGTCTGTACATTGGAGGACGTTTCATACATTGGAAGACCAGAAACTAGTCTCAGAAAAAATTCTGTCTGTATGTCTGTCTGTCTGTCCAGTCGATTTTGTCACAGCATCACACAAAACTGGATGGACAGAATTTAATGAAACTTTATCAGTCCTTTGGTATTGAGCTGACGTTAAATCTGTGCCAAAATGTTGAGTAGAAGGGACATTATGAGCAATTTTTCTGCCAGATTACCTCTCGATAGTGCTTTTCCCTCTGGCTATACAGTATGTGACTCTGAACAGAGCCAATCAACGCAACAGTTTACCATAAATACACTGAGTATGGCTTACTTCAAAGATAAAAAGGGATGGAACTTTTGAAAACTGAACCTTCAAAGATGTATGAACAAATCAATGTATGTTTATTCTTCCTCCAGGAGGTTTAAAACCAGTTTGTCTCATATGCTCCCGAAACCGTGATGCTAATTAAATCAGTAATGTGAAGTGTCACTACTGTATAAGATAACACGGGTCGTTAGAGCAAATATATCCACTGCAGTTGAAGATGCGAGCATATAAAATACCAGAACTGAGAATATTATGCACTAAAATCTAAATGTTGAGTCGAAATGATGTTATGAACAGTCATGTGCCAGATGTAATAGAAAAACAGGTAAGACAGAAAGACAGGCAGAGATGTACATGGGCTTCAAACTGAAATAATAATATCATTAATTGCATTAAAGCTGATTAGCTCATTTTAAGCTCTAACTGTTAAATAATTACATCATACAGTTGTAGAAGAGTGAAATCTAAGAGTACCAACCATACCCAGTATAAGCAAATTATTGTGAATATTGAGTCATAAGATAAGCACAGGACAGTCTTATGATTATAGCAGGTATAAATCTACAAAATCCAGGTGAGATTAAACACGAAAGCAAGCGAGAGTCTTGTGCATGGACTGTTTTTTTTTTAAGAAGCAAATCTTTGTTGTGTCCACCTGGGACCGCCCACAGCGGCAGAAGGTGAGTCAGAGTCAGAAGTAGAGAATCAGGATGAATCAGAAAGCAGAAGAAGTGTGTCAGAATCTGGCATCATCCTCACATCAAGCAGCATGGCTGCACATCCAGCTCAACAGAGAGTAAACATTTTATTAGGCATGCTCTTTCATTCATCATCACTAACCAGTTTATCTTGTTTAGGGTCACGGTAGGTCTGCAGGGTATCGTAGAAAAACTGGGTGCAACGCGGGGGAATTCGCCGCTTCAGTACTACCCTGCCGAGTCGCTGTGCTGCTTTAGGTATGCTCTTATAAAAGAAACAAGTTTTCAAGCAAGACTAAAGGTTAAACCTGGTCCGCGAGTCTTAAACGCTAATAGGAAGCCTATTCTACAGTATATCCCCCCCCGCCTTTATACGTTTATAGGAAAGCTGTTCTAGAGCAATATAGACTGTCCATCTTGCCAGTTAGTGCTTTCTTCTTTAAAGGAGTAAACTTAGGCTGAAGCTTTAACAAATACCATAATACAATAATAATAATGAAATAAAAAATGTTGTATAAAGCCAGGAAGTGAAGCATTAAAGGCAGATTTGAACCGCTACACTTTTTGAGCTCCTATATAACACTAATGACTCCACTTACACCTATTACAGCTGGATAATCAGCAGCCTGTCCTAGATGAAGGAAGAAATACACTCCGTACGCCTACTGCTCTCATTAGCGTGGCACGCTTCAGCTGGAATCCACTCATAATAATAGCAACCATATAAGATTTCTGCAGTCTGTATAAGGTCTTCTGCAGTGCTGTTTTGTTCACTGTGATTAGTGTGAGGTTCTATTTAAAGATGCACAGCCACCTCTATTTTCTTTCATCCCCTTATGCACTTTTGTTCATTTCTTATTCTTATATGTTCAGTCCCATACTTTCTATTTCCTTTTTTTCCCCCTTTACCTCTTCTAATACTTTTCTCATTTCTTTCACTTTCGTCCTCCTTTCTTCAGTCTTCTCTTCCTTTTCATCTCCTCTTCCTTTCCTCTTCCCTTCTTAGCTTTTCATATTCCTTTGTTTCCTATTTATTTCTCTTCTATCATTGCTTTTCCTACTTTCTAATTATTTCTTCCTTTCTTTTCCCCTTTCTCACATTTCCTCCTTTTCTCTTCTTTCGCTGCCATTATCCTCCATCCCATTTTCTCCTCCTCTCCTCTGTAAGTTAGAGATTAAGTGATCTATCATCAAACGAGTTCACTGACATGAGAATATCAATGTGGCTGCACAGAAACCCGACTCCCTCCCTTTATGTCAGCAAGGCTAATAAATAAATGAAACAAAACCAGAGGTCAGGATGGGGTGGAACAAGATAAGAGCGGTCTGAAGCAGACATGACTGCACACTGAGCTAAAAAAAAAAAAAAAAAAAAAAAAAAAAAAAAAAAAGAAAAAACGTAATATGCGAGCCACGTAATAACAGCCCACAAACATAATAAACCGGCCAATGTAATAAAAATCTGAAGCTTTTATTGTAATAATCCCAAACATTATGAATTTCACACAAACGGAATAGTTATTATATTTGCACTGATTTGTTATGTTTCTGGAAAGTAGTAAATTGGAATGACTTTAAGGGATTTATTGCATTAATAGCTCCGGAAGTGTGTTTGTGTTATGGGTGTTACAGATCCAATATAGTGAGTTCTAATATTTTTGCTATCACTAAATAAGGTGTGTTCTCAAGTGGTTATAAAAAGAGCAGTAGAAGATTTCATTTCTATTTCCAAATAAAGTTTTTATTATTTTATTTTTTTCAGTAAATGATTAATGTGCTTAGCTCAAATTTAGGACTGGGATTCCTTTTGCTTTTTTTTATTTATTTGTTTTTAATACAGTATACATTTATACTATAAAAGCTTATGCCATTATGAGTATGAGTATTCAAAGTGACTATTGTATGTCTAGTAGGCAATAAGGATATGCTTTCTTTTTTTCAGAAAAAACAAACAAACTATAAATTCTTTTCAGAAGAAATTTGGTCAGAAAAAAATCATGAACGGAGCTCACTTAAATGCTTGGTCAATTTGCATGGTAAAAAAAACAGAGCTATGTTTAATAGTGAAATTAAGAGTGTTTCCATACACATAGAGTGTAATGAGAACTCACGGGACTGGGACTAAACAAATGTGTGGCCAAAAGGAAACCACTTATTAGTGAGACTCATCACAAAAAAAGGCTTAAATTTGCTAGAAAACATAAAGATTGGACTTTGAGCCAATGGAATTGCTCCTATTTCAGAGCAATGAGCACGTCAGGGGATGTGTATGTGTGTATACTGTATATACATTCATTCATTCATCTTCTATACCGCTTTATCCTGTATTCAGGGTCGTGGGGGGCCTGGAGCCTATCCCAGGAAGCTTCGGGCACGAGGCAGGGTACACCCTGGACAGGGTGCCAATCCATCGCAGGGCAACTGTATATACATACTACCAAATATATATTATTGCATATTTCACAATAATCTTCTTCGAACAGTTGATATTGAGATGTGTCTGTTGCCTGGGAGTTAGAAAGAGCAAAACTGGATGGGCCAGAGGAGTGGCATTCTCTCTGTCTCCTGTCAATCACAACAACACTAGCTAATTGTGGGGATCTGTGAGCTCAGGTCTACAGAGGAGAGAAGAGATGAATGGATAAATTTAGGGAGGTTATGGAGAAAAGCCAAGAGAAAGAAAGAGAGAGGGAGAAAGCCATTTTATCTGGTGTAGAAATTCAAAGTCAAGTTGTTGACACTGTTGGCTGACTCAACAACACAACAGTGAAATGTAGAAGAGAGTGTAGACTGATCACTATTCCACTTGAGCTGTCAAGCTTGAGCTGTCAGACATTGGGTGAGCTTGCAGGGAAATTACTCCGAGGAAGCTGATCCTTCTGACTTTTCAGAGGGTGCTAAAACAATTATACTCAAGAGCATCACTTTGTGCCTGAAGACCACATGTCAATCCTTCTTAGTGAATGTAATACATTCTGATGCATTGTGGCAAAATGATATGGCTGTAACTCCAGCTCAAAGCTGAAAAGTGGAAACACTTTTAGTTTAAAACTAATATACTTACAAATAGCTTGGTTTAAAATGATCCAATTTTGGTCGCAACACTGCAAAAAACAAATTCTCTCTCTCTCTCTTTTACCTAATGCTATTTTTAGCCTTTACAGTAGACTTTCAGATGCTTTTTGTAACCTGTGAGATGTGAACTGCTTTAATAACACCAACAACTACTTCATAGTTTATCTATAAGCACCAGCTGGAACAAGCCAATGTTTAAATAAAGCTGCCTTCTGCCCAAAGGTCTCAAAGCTAGACTCGATTTATCTGTCCAGAAGTACAAGTAAAGTGGACTTCTACTCTCATACCAGCTGCATGCAATGTCTGAGACAATATTTCAGTGGTTGAAATTTTATCATATGGGTGATAAAGCTGCATGTCTTTGGGAGGAAACCAGTGTACCCAGAGGAAGCCCACCAAGCACAGGGAGAACATGCAAACTCCATGTACACAAACTCGAGGTGGGAATTGAACCTAGACCCAGGAGGTGTGAAGCCACAGTGCTAACCACTACACCATCCTGCTACCACAGGTGAGGGAATCCTTTGAATAGGATGTATTCAAACAAAACACCTGTATCAAAAGGCAGGTATTGATTCACCAAAACGGATATCAAAGACTATCCTAAAACATCATTTGAAATGCATTACAATGTTCATAAGTAAGCGGGCAACAGATAATCAAAGTGCTTGGTAGAGTCTTGAAGAAATACACAAGAGTGGATACTTCGCAAAGACTCACTGTTCAAGAGTCCTACTCATACCTCCGTATTGTATTGCACAGAGGTATTGCACAGACTCATTCATACAGTACAGTGAAAAAGTCTTGCGCCAGCTCCAATTTCTTCATATTAATCTAAGTTATTCAATTAATTTAAATTTAAGTACAAAGCAGAAAGACAAAGTATTTAATGGGTTTCTTAAGGGCAACTAGACTAGCAAATTTTTAATTTAAACTGAAAGGAAGATGAGGGAAATCAAGACCAGAAGGGTCTTTCAACATAGTGGATGCCACCACCGGTAAACACCAAGGAGACAAGATTATGTAGATTAAATTAAATAAATAGTAACAAATGTTGCACAGCAACAGGCCGCAAAGTACTTAGAGATACAATTAGTAACAAAAAAATTTGGTTGTTTATGTACCTCTATGTAACCTCAGCAGCAATCTCATTAACCCTTACACGCCGCTCAAACATAGACATTTCTCAGACCGTGGTATCGGTTCCCGGTATCGGGGGACTTTTAACGAGTACAAGTACTTTAAAAAATGTGGTATCGAGGCCGATACCCGATACCGGTATCGGGACATCCCTAATATAAATATTCTATAATACAACTGTACAAATAGTTTTTGACTTCAAGGAGACCCTTAAATGTTAGTAATAA
>JAQMYG010000020.1:12266852-12280605 GCA_030014215.1 Clariallabes teugelsi
GCTGAATGGCTAGTGACTCCGGAAATCCACTAGCCACATTGGCCAGTGAGCAAAAAAGTTAATGTCAAGCCCTGCTTGGTAGATATCTTGGCAACACTCCCGGTGGCTGTATGCAGTCATACAAACTCATATCTAATTAAAATCGCAAAACGCAAGCAGATACGATACTGTACGTCAAAGTCAAAACTGATGTCAATAAAAAATTATTTATTCTGGCTTCTCAGAGTCTGGCTATTGGACATGTTTTTCCTCATAACAAGTGAGGGAAAGGTTTAACAATCAACACTTCCACACCGAGATTGTGGTATAAATCTTCCAAGAAAACTGCTTTATCATGCCACCTTCGCTCACTTTTAGTAAATAAGACTGTTCCAGGACCAAAGAATGTGGTGAGTGATGGGTTACACAGTGGAGTCAGTGTTTATTGTGACATATACAGTAACATTCATCTGGAATAGGCTTCATACTGTACTGTGAGAGCTGACACTGGATGTCTTAGCACTGATGGGGGCGTAAACCAGGAGCCCAGTGCAGGCTTTAGTGGGAATTCTGTGATGGAACAGGTGGACGTGGAAGTGCTTGTGCTAAGATTATCTGCAGGACATCTGCACAATACAACAAAAACTAAAAACCTAAAATGATATGTTTAACACATCTTTTCTCTTTTCTACATACATTTTCTTTTCACTTTTCGTCTTTTTTCCCTTAGATGTTCCTGTCTCTTTTGACATTTACTTATAACTTTTACCTTATTTACTTTTTTTTCAGCAGAGAGGTGTGAAGCTGATCTCCCAACCCAGAGAACAAGCAGTGTCTTTGAGGCTTTTTGGAGGCTTTTACAGAAGCGTGCCCAGGTGTCATGCATTTCTTCTGATTTCCTCCCTGGCATCGCCTAGCAACCAAAAGTATTGGTGCCCACGGATCTGCCTGACCGCCTAGCTACTCATAGCGTTGCTTTCAAAGCAATAATAAACTATAAAATCCCTACCATTCCTGCTATGTGGCATTTCATTTTGTACTTTTCTTGGAGGGTCTCCCCAATTTACTAATACTATATAATATGCAACCGTCCCACCTTGGACAGTCTGCGTGAAAAGGTTCAATAGAAACTATATTTACTGTACAAGTGTTTCTACGCTAATAGTCACCACAGGCCCAGTAAATAAGCCAAAATACCTTTCTGCTCTCAACTAAGGGTCTACGTAATGGTTTTACACTGTAGTAAACTACATGGCAAATAGAAAGGCAATAAAGATTATCTTAGCATCTCTGCATTGTTTTACAAGCACTAATTTATGTTGCTAATTAACAACAGTACCTGCTCTGTATTATCTTTATCATATTGATGGGTTACTTTTAAAGTTTAGTAGCTGCCTTGGGCACGGAGAGAAAACCGAAGCGATGTCTGTTATGAGAACTTTCTGAATGTTATTTAAAACCTGCTGTGACTGTAGCACACAGTGTTGCACACGTCTCTCAAGGTTCAGGACTTGTGAAATATAGCCACCAACTCGGGTGATGTTCTGCTCCATTTACGTATATATCAAGTTGTGCTTCGTCTGTACAATCTTGCTAAAGGCCATCTGTGTTTAGCGTCCTAGTGTTCTGTGCCACAGTTTGGTAGAGTGGGTTGATTTATGTAGATTTATGTATCATACAGCCCTCTGGCATGTTTCTTTTTTTTTTGGGAGTGTGCAATGTTTAGCAAATCAGAGACGAGCAGGGTATATAGTATATACTGTGTATATATAATCTATCTATCTATCTATCTATCTATACAAAAGATATTGTGACTTTTTTGGCATAGTCACCATTTTAAGAAAAAAATTTACCACTGTAAGAATGTGCAAAAATAAATAAATAAATAAATAAATAAATACATTCTCAGCTTCTTCTCAGCATGCTTGTCACTTCATCAAGCTTGACTTCTGCTTTGACCGGCTCACTGCCACACTTACACTGCTCACTGCTCACAGGGAGAAAGAGCATGAGAGTTTAGGTGTGCCATATCAATCATTACCCCTTCTAGTCTGTCCCCAAACACCACACATCTGCTGTGTGATTGGTAGACCGTAGTAAATGTAATAGGTTTTAACACCAGACACTAACAAGTGGTCCATATGATGGCACCCTCAATGCTCCCCATCAGGGGAGGGAGGTGCAAACAGGGAGTAAAGGATAGAATAGCATTCATTTTTGATGGTTTATTTTAAATCTGAAATAAGAAAATATTTACAGTGCTGGATAACCCAATCCCTGCACTATGTAGAGCTGAATCTACTAGTACTCCAGCATGCAACACTGAAGGATGAGACAAATCAAGGGAGTAAATCAAGGAGCCCCTTTAATATCACTGCTTTGACGTACAAGAGAAATGTTTTGCATGAGAGCTGTGGAATTACTCGGGTGGCAAACTTGACAGTCGGTGTGCAGAGCAGGACAATTTATAACGACCGCAATCTAATAAAATGTACTCATATGCATCTTAATTTTGTTTTAAACAGACTTTAAGAAACCTGAACTTTCCCTTTAACTTTTGCATGCCTTGTTCCTTTCAGTTCTTCTTTATTCCTTATATGGCAGTATTGCCTCCAACTGTCTATACAATTTGGATTTCTATAGAACATACAACTGGCTCATGCTCTTTGATGTCCGTGGTACATGGTTACTCAGGGTGTTTGGCTTAGGACTTATATTCCTCTTTGTTATGTGAATAAACCGGAGACCATCATGACACTCCATCATGTGTGAGTTTCTTTGCGTCCGGCTAGATGGCAGGTTATCAGCAAGTGTGTCACAACGGACAGATCTAGTGATTTACTCATCAAATTTTGAACTTAACCGTTATTCTTTACTAAAGAAAGATAGCAAGTCCTGAAAGAATCCTGTATGAGCATATTGAGGTTGTTGGTTTGTTGCAATGACATGTTGTACATTAAGACACCCTGGAAGGAAGTCCTATTTGTTTGTAATCTTCTTTTCTCCTGGTAAAATAAATGCACTTGCATTTACACACACTCGTATCCAGAAGCAACCCCTTTGCTCAGTAAAGTACGTGTTATGCATCAAACAAAGTGGCAGTAAAGACCCTCAGCACTAATCGAATCAGAGATTATTAAAGGTGTGTGAAAAAAAGAGCTCTACTGGAGAATGGTTTCAATCATGAACTTGCATAGATTGAGTTGTCTTTTTATTTAGGTGGCTACCGGTGTGGAACGGTTTATTAGAGAGGGATCAAGAGAGAGAGAGAGAGAGAGAGAGAGAGAGAGAAAGATTTTGAATATTGGAATATGGGTCTAGAATTCTAGAAGTCTTACTTTGGCACCTTAGGAAGAACCATAATAAAAAATGATTAAAATAAATAAAAATGTGACTGTTATGATGTTTTAATATAATGCTATAAGATATATATCATTTATATAGTATATAGCAGTATAATTGTATACAACAGATAATTGTCAGTGTATAAGTTCATAAGTTATTTAAAGGTGGATTGTAGTGGTTTGTAGACTTAGCAGGAGGTCCATGCATTTTTGTAAGGGATCGTCTATACATGTAACACTTTATCCTGTATACAGAGTTACGGAGGTGTCAATCTATCACAGGGCACACACATGCAGAGCACACACACGCTGATTCTCACACTAAGGGGCGATTTGGGAATGTCAATTAGTCTAATCTGCATGTCTTTGGACTGTAGGAGAAAACCGGGAGAACTCGGAGGAAACCAATCAAGGACGGGGAAAACACGCAAACTCCATGCACACATGGAGGGAGGAATCTAACCCAAACCCTGTACAGTGCTAGCCACTAAGCCACAGTGCCACCTGTGTTGTTCAGCATGTTTAGAGCTGACGTGGACAGGTTTGAGCTGTCACTACTGGAAAGCCCTACTAAATACTGTAGCATTCTCCAAAACATACTACACTATGTCTGCTGACGTTTATTACAGATGTGCATATACAGATGTGCATCTAACTATGAGGTATAGTAGATACTTTTCTTTGTACAGTATAGAGTGTATTTTTTTCGACAGATTGTGATGGCTTAGCATGAGTTTGGCACTATGTGAGTTTTAAGCATTCTTAGCACAATCTCGATAGTTGGTTATCAAAATCAAAATCATTATCATTATCAGATAAGATCAGGTTTTACACAATCATTTAATTTTTCTAACCAGGATAGGGTTAAGGGTCTTGCCAAAGGACCCAAAAGTTATGACCTGACAGTAACGACTTGAACCCTCAACCCTCCAATCAGCAACCCAGAGCCTCAACTGCTTGCTCCCACTACTACCACAAGTTAAACAGATTTAAATACTCTTCAGCCAGAAAGTTCATAGTCATAATTAAGGCAATATACAGTAAGCTAGGTTATAAATTAAACAATAGTAAGTCTATAGTGAAGTAACATATGATTGGGAATCTTAAATCAGATAAATATTAACATACTGTATATAGGAAAGCTTCGGGGTAAAATAAACCAAATAATGTTAAAGTAAGTTTAAAATATTAATTGACTTTTAAATTCAAAGTACATTTTAAGTACATTTACAGTGACTGATGTTTATTCAACGACTTACTAAACATAGCTCCACACAAATTATCAAAACTTTAATTACAGCATGTTTCTAAATTTGATAGCTAATTAGGTCTTTAGATTTTCAGGTCCTCAGATCACCCAGAAACACGTGCATTAATGTGTTCTGCTTGTTCATGGCTGTGGGCTAAATTTTATTTCTTAATGCTATAAACACTGTTTAATGCTTTTGTTGATCGGATTTCCCTCTCTGTTTTATTACTGTAAAAAAAATAAATCATCAATCCTGTCTTTAAAAAGAAGACACGCATAATTTACTTGAAGCACATTCTATACAAATGAAGACAAGAAATAAAGTAGCATATCAATCTTTATCTAGACTGCTGCATCACTGTAATTTAGATATTCATTTCAATATTTGTTGCCTTGTAATTCATGTATCACTTTGTAGTTCCTCTCTAAAGACTTACTTTTAAATATTTTTTAATAGGCCTAGATTATATGAACTGTCCATGTGCCTGTGCATAAGCTGTTACTATGGCAACAGGAAAACTTGACTTAACAGCTTGGAAATACTGCTGTTACAGCATCTTCTGGCCAATCAGAATGAAGAATTCATTGTAGAAGAAAAAAAAGGTAAGTATAATGCCATTTTTCTTCTATTATATACAAAATGCTGCAAACTTTTACTACCTTGAACATTTCTTTTGTTTTGAGATCAATGCCCAGAATTTCTCCTGTCATTGGAATTAGGTTTCTTAAGCTTCTTAAGTTGACTATATCAGAAGGTTTCTATTGATTCTTTTCCCATGTCAGGTTGCCTACAGGTTGATTACAGTAATACTAAAGATATGAACTATATGCAATGATGTATCTCAGTATGTGCTGGTACTAAATGCAAATTGACCTGGGGCAGTTATACCATTTCAGCTCTAATCATCTCCCACTTGTTCACTTCCATTTTAAAAGTCCATTTTGTATTTGTTTTATTAATTATTTCTCATAAAAGCCCCTGTTGCCCTGAACAACTTGGCTGAAAGTGAGACCGCTTGCCTGCTAATTAGATTTACACATACAGCAAGCAAGACAAGAGTAAGCACTGACCTGAGAGGCGGATGGTTAGTGAACAGAGAAGATGAAAATGGAGCTCAGGATCATGACTTCTCATTAATATCTGTATAGGTCCAATTACCTTAAAGTACACCGCTGCTATTTTACCAATTATAGTGCATTTATTTTATTATAAATGCATTGATACAAAACATTCACGATGGGAACTGATCCATGATAAACTCTTATTCGCATCAGGGCTACCATAATTAAGGGGGGTGGTTGCATCAAGGTGTATGCGATTCAAATAAAAAAGAACTTATTTTGAAAATAACTGAGCCTTTTTAACTGATTGTTTAAAGGGGACAAAATTCACATTTTGGCTTTTTCATACATTTAAATTGGTAATGGTCAAGGCTTAGGCTGGTTTGTTTTGGTTTGTGCTTTTTCTTGTTTTTTTTCTCTAGTTTGTGCTCTGCTGTTGTGTGTAGTAGTGCCTGTGGCTCAGCAGCTGATCCAACCAAAACTCCAAACTCCCCAGGTCCCAATTTAGTCAAAAACCCATGGTATGCACAGGACAAACAAGTCCGATCCTCAGAGGCGCCACCCCACAACCCACAGCACCCAAAGGATCCGCTGCTAATGTCCTGGTGCCAGGCACTTCACCACACCCCCAGAAGGCCTACAGTACTAGCCATCAGACAGGCAAGAAGCTGATTTGATTTCTTTGTACAACGTGTGTCAGGTGGAGATTAGGCAATGGAATTGAAGAATTCAAATTTTAAATTTTATTCGTCACATACATAGTCATACTGTACATGGTGATATGAAGTGAAATGCTTATACAACTGCTGATGATCTCAAAATTTCAAAATAAAGTTTCAGTGCAAAATAAGAGAAGTGAGAGAATTTACAAATTAGAAATATAAGAAAAAGGTGGAAATAAACTTAGATCTAAAGGTCTTTTAAATGTACATAATGTACAAGCAATAAAAATAATGAAAATAAAATAGAATAAAAATGAAAATATAGAAAATACATAATAAAATTATAAAATATAATAAAATGAAATATAGTTGAAATGTAATGTGTTCAGTTCTACACTACAGAGATTTGGCTCATGTGCTTCCAAGGGATGGCAATATTCCATGTAAAGTAGTATTTGGTCAGCAAAGATGTGTTTTTGGAAATTAGTGTTTCCAAATGTCCTGACAAGTGTTCCAAACTATCCAAGTTTTAGTTAGGGAAAATATATTAGATTAGATGTTGTTATTAGTCTTTCGGATGCTCCCATCGAGGGGTCACCACAGTGGACCATTTGATCCCCACAACAGCTTGGCACAGGTTTTTCCCGCCAGATGCCCTTCTTTGACAAAACCTTCCAATATATCCGGGCTTGGGAACGACACTGCATGAAGAGTTGTAAACTTTACATAATCTATTATTATACTAAATTAAAAAAAAATAACTTGGATCCACAATGCAAAAAACAGAATGTCAGCACAGCAATATTACAGCACAGAACACCCACATAATAATTGAACGGTACTTATCAGAGGATTTGCCCTCTTCCCCCATCACGGTGTTCATCAGGTGTTTCTGAGGACATTAAAGTGTACTACAGGCTGAAATTTATCATGATGAGGAGTCAGAGAAAAGACACTCAAACCTCTCAAAAATGAGTTCTTAGAGTGCTGTAATTATTAAAGAGCTTTTTCTCTTTAGTTAGCCTGGTCACATTAATGTGAAAATCAATTTTGAAAAATCACATGTATAACTTGTATCTTGTTGAGTTTATTTGGATCCTGTGGGTCGGATGCATGTACAGTATGTCAGGAGGCTCACTGTGAGATGCAGACAGGTGCGCTCACAAACTAAACATTAAAGTTTATTTCATTTTGTCGGTAGCTCATCACTCATCCTGTGCTAGGAAACACTTACTAAATGAGCTCTTTTAAAAAAGAAATTTGTATATCCTACTGAAGAAAACTTCAGTAAGATATACACATTGATTACTAATTTATTGGTTTCTAGGCACAGAGGACATACTGTACTTTGTGAAACATATTGCCGTATGAATGGAATTTGACTCTTTTACTATGTGATGTTCTTGTAGTTTGTTGCTGCTTCTATAACACTTTATTTATTGGTGCTCATTGCTTGATAAGGCTATATATCTGTGTTTACTAGCTTAAGTGGCAGGTCTCCTTGTAGAGCATTCGTAAGCATTGGCAATCACGCATCCATATCCTGGTCAATTCATCGTCCTGCTCCAGAAAGAAACAGAGAAAAACACTATAATTAATACTGAGCATTCCAATAAGGTGTATCAATTGACAGATAAACATATGTTGTTAATGAACCTGGGCCTGTGTTCACAAAGCTTCTTACCCTAAAAGTTGCTCCTAGTGACAAAATTCTAAGACAAGTCTTAGAATTATGACATTTTCTTAGGATTTCCCCTTAAATTTAGGACTAAATCCTAGTAAAGATAAAAATGATGATCTTTGCCCTAAAACAGCTCTTAAGGTAAAAATTGTTAAGAGTAGAGAGGAGGACTTTTAAGAGGCTTAAGAGTTTCTACAGCAGAGGACAAAATGACAGAAAGAAGAAATATTCTGCAAATAGCCTATAACAGAAACTCTGCATAAAGTAGCCTGTAGTCATACAATTTCTTCATATACAAACATTGATTTCACTGTCCATTCTATTATCATATATTCTATATACACAAAGAGTGCTTTTTAAGACCTTTGCAGAGGTTAGAGACCCTGGTTTTTAAGACGAATTTGGAACACTGTACTGGGGACATTCATTCAACATTACACCAACCTCATGTATTCAATGTTGACTTCATTTCATGAAAGTAATTATAAATTAAAAAAATAACCTGATACCAACAATGTTCCAGTGCCTATAATGTGATAATTGATAATCAAACATTCCTGCTGTTATGTGGCTTGTTTTGTGTGACAAAATACACCAGAGCTGATATGTCAAGGTCAGCAAAATGTTGGCTCAGATATGACCCAAATTCAGTCCAGATCTAACCCAGATAGCACCTGGATGTGGACCAGTTCGGGCAAAGATGTGGTTCTGTTGCGGCCCTTTTGCAGCACTCATGAATAAGAAAAAGAAGAAGAATAACGTATCTACTCCGCATATCCTGTTGTATACAGTACAGGGTCAAAGGGGGCTGATCCTAGGACACAAGGCGGGGTTTACCCTGGACAGGCCGCCAATTCATCACAAGGTGCACACACACACACACACGTGTGTGATAAGGATGTTAACACTTCTTCCCCTATTGAAAATTGTACAATTTTATAAATGTACCATAATTGCTCAGATGTGCTTTTGCTATTTGACCACCAGCAGGGGATCATTTATGGTTCATCATCCCATGCGGTATGTGAGCCAGATCAATGTGGTACTGTAGAATTGGGCCATAATAATTTTATGCTATCTGGGAAACTTTAACTGTAGCCAGCCCACACTACACCTACACTCACTCTCACTCATGACAGGGTGCCAATCCATCGCAGGGCACACTACACCTACAGTCTAATCCAAATTTTTAGATTTATATTTTACTTACATCAAAATACCAATCAATCCCAATGGTTCCAGAGCAATTAATGACTAGAAATCCAAGACTGGAAAACTGGTTCTCTACGTGAGATCGATGACATTAATTACAGTGACACTGACCAATCTGACCAATCTCTGAGCTTATACAGTATATGCAGAAGCTCAGCAGTTTATATGACCTTTGATATAACCTAACTACCATGCAGTGACTGACTTCTCAAGCCCTGCAATATGAGCTAAGGGCAAGGACTTGTAAAATGACCAAATTGAGAGAAAATGGGCATGATAACAAAAATAAGCACTACAATTTTAAACAAAATGTGTTCACTAGTTTCAATATCTGAAATGTGCTTTTAGGAAACCTAAAACATTTTCAAATACAGACACTGCTTGATTGGTTAGCATACATTGAAGTTCAATTGTGCTGGGTGCTGGTGCTGGTCAGCGGGATTTGCAGTGTCTAAATGACTGATGGTGCTTATTAGCAGCTGAAGCCATCGGCACAGCACAGCAGTTTGCATGTCCAAAATGAATGGTGAGACCTGAGCATAGTCCTGATCTTTTACAAAAGGTTTTTTGGCCTACAGTAATGAAGCTTATACAGTGCACACTAAGGGTGTTCAATCACCATTTTCTTACTGACATTCAAAAATAATTGCAATTTTTAAATAAAAAAATAAATTAAAAAAAATAGAATGTTAACAAATTGTATGCATTTAGACATTTACCTCATACTTTTATAAAGTACTTGCCATGATTGCCTTCTTTTGTTCAGTCTTTTTGAGCTTGATGCCACCGGTCTCTATTAATGTACTGTACCGGTAATTGTAATGTTGGGCGGGTGCTTTACATTAAAAGATGAACCATCACCCTGTTGTTACATCCTGAGGACTCCTGAACTCTTGATCTGTTAATCTTTCCTCAATAATGACAAAGCTTCTTGACCCTTCTTAAAATTTAATAATTAATTATTATGCTGCCATTACCATGCTTCACCATTATATTGAATCATCCATTTGATGACCACTGATGAACCTGATGGTTACCAGATGAAAACAAGCTCAAAAAAGATTTTAATTACGTGCCTTTCAGGTGCAGCATCATAAGGGCCTGATGCTTTATTTCTGCTGGGATCTTTTAGCACTTGTGATGTATACTGCCTAGCCAAAAGGAAAAAAAAGGCAGTTGCTTTCTTCTCAGTATGGCGGACCTTATCAACCTACTTTCACTCATGCTGGCGACCAACAGTAATTAAAGCTTGTTCTGTAGATCGCCTGGGAAACACAGTGATACATTTTTTTTTAAATGTCCCAGTGGTGTTACTGTCCATTATCACCACTTGTGGAAAGCCTCTCGTCCAATCAGATTACTCGGTCGGAATTAACTGTTGCATAATCATAATCATCCAGTAAATAAAAGTAAATATTTTGGGATTTGGTAGCTGGCTTTGTCATTTAATTTAGGATTACCTTGTCGGATCTGTCCTTTTCTCCAATGTGAGTGTATACTGTACATTATAATGTTAATACCCAGAATCAAAGCAAAACACAGTGTCAAAAATATAGCATAGTATTTTATTTAAGTTTGGACTTAGAAAAGTAACTATGGATCCACTCATGTTGGCTTACCTAACAATTATTAGATGACTGTTAATGGTGAGGGGGTTGTTCATTGTCTGTAGGTTTGGTTAGAGGCTGCTGTCATATTCAGAAAATAAATCTTTTTATTATCTTCCATATTGCGGGATGCAATAGGCCCTAACACAAGCATTTATACCAGTTACATTCAGTGGCGCATTACAAAGTGCATCCCATGCATCAAGCTCTGTGACAGTCAACACTAATCAAATCAGAGATGATTAAATGATTGTGCTAACTATGTTGAGTGTTGTTGGTTCAGCAGGATTTGCTCTATCTGAATGACTGATTATTAGAAATGGGTACATCAGCAAAGCTCGGCAGTTCATGTCCACAATCAATGGTGTGCATAACGCTGCAGAACGTTGTCAATTTTTTTTTTCTGCCTCCATGAAGCTCTTCTTTCAGCAGCATTTTGGAAGAGAAGGTAGCACCTAAAATTGATCCTATGTCCAAAATCATGCTCCACGATGCATGTGTTCACTATTTACTGTATAACCTGTTCAATATAAGGCAGCAGGAACAGAGATGCCAAACCAAATTTGAAACTGAGTCAATACTTACATGAGTATGGTCCCGGCACTCATTGCCCTTACAGTAGATTAGCAATCTGAATGTAAAAGCATTAGCTAACATACTGAAACAATTTATATTGGTTTAAACATTTAAACAGCATTTAGGATTTTTTTTAAATACAACCATATAAAACCATATAAATGGGCATGTACAATCTTCATTAGAGCATTTTGAAAATAACATTAAAGCATTGATATGAATTTGTCAACTTAATGGAGTACTTCACTGAATGCTCTGTACCAAACAGTAAGGTATGAGAGCGGCTACCATAAGACCCCTATTAAATGTCAAATTTTGTTAACTAAAACAAGACTGCTTTTACAATTTTTCATTTAATTTACTTGTTTATGTATACATCTATCTTGAAAATTACTATCAGCACAGTGACTACGTAGTGTGCATTGGCTGTGCAGTGGATTTGCCTTGCACTATGGGAAATCATACAGTAATTTGGGTAATACCACTTTTATTGTTTTCTGACTATGTGAACTTTCCCATGCCTCTACTTCTTACCTCTCTCTTTGTTCTATGTCATATGTCTATTAAGAAAAAAAAAAAGAAAAGAAAAAAAAAAAACACTTCCTCAGCCATTGTTTGGTAACACATCCTTTGGCTTCACTGAAACCCGTCTTGTTTCCCCGAGAACTTAACCAGAAAATATCTGACTTTTTGTACTTTGATGTACAGTAACAGATATACATGACACAAGATGTTTAGCTCAAAATCCAAATGCTGTGTTTTTGTTGTTAATAAACCATAGAGAACGTTTAGACACTATCACGCATGCTGCATGACCAGGGTTTGACAGAATGGGGTCACGTCAGAGGCTGAATATGGGTTGTAAGACAATTATATGTAGGTGAGTCTACAGAGGAAACGGCACAAATATTCTTATCCAAAGTTATTGAATGTTTTCTTGTTATTTGCAAGAAATATGTTTATCTCTAAGGCACATCCAATACCATTTATCGGTCTTGCACGTGAGACCATTAAATTTATCCATTTATTTGGATTGCCACTTGTGGCTATAAACAATGGATTACCAGAAGTCTTGGAGGTAGGGCAGGTCCTGAGAGGATAAACAAGTATGAAAGAAGGATTTTAGGCTTAGCAGTGAAGGTTATGCCACATCTTAGCATACAAAGTGTTAACTGGAGCCTTACCTAGGCAGCACTTTAATAAAACATTGATGTCAGTTTGGATGATGGGTAAAATGGATTATACAAGAGAAATGATGATGCAATCGTAATATTAAAATTTGTTGAAATCTTTCACAATGTTCCATCCTATTTGCTTTAACGAGTTAGAATGTCTGGGATTTGGACCAAGTAGGCTGCAAAGACTTGAGGACAGAGTGGCTTATCATCTAGTTTAATGGGGAAAGACACAAGAGACAACATAAGCTGCTCTACCCTCTGCTCAAGGTCATCTTCCTGCCTCTCACAAAGCTGTCACTGAGCCAACAGCTGAGTTTCATAGCCTCTAAAGACAGACTAACATCTCTGTTTGGCAAAGTCTTTGGTACGAACATGCTAGAGGTGACGGGCTTGTCCAAGGATCACTGTCTTAGTCCAGGTTATGCATGCAAATCCGTTATCATCACTCAAACAGGCTTGTATGGTGGTATGCTTATCATTCCCTAAATCTATTATATAATCCCATCCATATGAAAGAGAACGAAAGAGAGGGAAGGATAAATGAGGGATAGAAAAATTCAAACAGCTAGTCAGCACACCTCTAAGGTATCAGGAGCGGATTCTCTTTGTTCTCACTCGTTGCCTGTCATTGCTGCCTCGAGTCATTTTGTTGCTCTAAAGAGTGACTAAGCCTCTCTTGTCACACTGCCACAATGAACATAAGAACTGATAGACGGGTAGCCCTTAGCTCTGCAGTGTTTCGGAGCAGTAAGCAGCACTTGGCTCTTGATTCAACTCATGATATAGAGGGGGAAGTTGGTGCAGAAGAACTGATGCATACAGTATACTGTTTTTAATCCCTATTACAAAAAACTAAGTCTATATTGTTTACAGTTATACTCTGCCATTCAAAAGTTTCAGGGTGAGAGTCTCAGCACTGAAGATCCACCGCTCTTGAGCAAAGCCCTTGTCCACTATCTACAGTATACCAGACGAGCCATATCAGGACCAGGAGCTTTGACCTCAACCTCTTTTTTTTTAAAAAGTGAGATATGCAGCAAAAAATGAAATTTGTTGTATTGTAATGTGATAAAATAAATATTTACAACACATACAGTGGCTTGCAAAAGTATTCGGCCCCCTTGAGCTTTTCCACATTTTGTCACATTACAGCCACAAACATGAATCAATTTTATTGGAATTCCACGTGAAAGACCAATACAA
>JAQMYG010000020.1:12326676-12337729 GCA_030014215.1 Clariallabes teugelsi
TGGGCTGCAGGCTGGCGTTAGACAGGGACAAACAAACGCCAGTGTAGAAGTCAATCGAGCGCCACTACAAAACGCAAGGCCTAAAAGAGTTAGCCAGCGATTGGTTGGGTCACCAAAGAGACCAATCTTAGCTCGTGAAAGTGGAACATTAATGAATGGTGTGTTTTGTTGTTGCTGTTCCCAGTAACCTGGGAGGACAGTGAGGCCACAGCGCGGCGTTTACCTGCCCTTGACGTTTTGAAAGCAATGGTATGCACAGTAGTTCCAACAGATGTCATATAACACTATACCCTGGTGCTGTTATGTTTAACTCCACACCTACTGTACTTTGATAGTGGCGTCTTGCCTGAAAACACACACTAAGGAGTGTGTTATTGCCAAAATTTGAGTTCTGTGGAAATTACCAATTGTGAGGGAAAGTAAAAATATGTAGGGTATCGTATTATTAGTTGTACAAAAGCAAAGCTGTCCTCTGTGCTAGAGTGTTAACCACCAGACAGTGTTAACAGGTAATAATTAGCCCTTTTTAATTTTACTTAAATTAAACTTAGTGCCAAAAATTGCACAATTTTCTTTAGTTTGTCTGTCATCCATTCGTGCTAAATGTTTGAATGAGGATTCAGAAGCTTAGGATAAAGTTCCTGTTTACTGACTTCTTCAGTAGAATTCAACAATTCTTAAGTTATATTTTACTTGAAAGTCTCTATAAGCCTAAGATCTAATGTTGTGTTTGTCACTTCTGTAATAAAAATAAGGAATATAAACTGATTGCCATAACATTAACAAACATTAATGAGCTAAGGATTGGGTTCCCCTTGTGCCACCAGAGTGGTTCTAGGGTCTGGTATGTGGCCACAAAACTTTGGGTGCTGTGGATGGTAGCTCTCTGTAGATCAGTGCATAGACTTTTTCGTTCAGTGCATCCCATGGGTCCTCGATCGGATTGGAATCTGGAGAATTATCATGGCTCTTTGCATCTATAAAGTATATATAGTAATACATTTTGTATTCAAATATTTATAAAAGTTTTTATTTTTCTGGTGTGTATAATTTTTCATCAAGTAGTCTACTGTATATTTATCATCTCATCATATACAGTACAGTACAATATGTACATTTTGATTTCTCAATGAATTTATTTACTCAGTTATGATCTTCAAATGTGACAATGTAATGAAATAAAGTTTACATAAACAGTTAAGAAGTAAATCTCTATGTAACAGTGATAACATGCTGTCAGATTAACAGGTGGATATAAGCACAGACATGTTTTAATCAGTGCAACAACAACAAAAAAAACTTAAAACATGAAGTGGAAAATGAGAGCTTGTCTCTGATGACAAAAGTTAAGTATGATATCTTATTAGATGTTAGTGACTCAGGTGCGTGGATTTTGTGATGATCTTGGGCTGATGGCTAATGTAGTCCTGACACCTGCCTAATCTTCTCTGGCTTTAGTTGATTATAAACCCTACCCTTGAGTACAGCTCCTCCATGTGCTACCAGATAAATATTTGCCTTACCTGACATCACATACATTTTAATTTCAATTTCAGTTTAAGCGTTATTTGTAGAAATAAAGAAGCCTTTGATATTATGCAAAACAGGCCAGAATTATCTTTTATGTGAAAAAAATTAATAATTAAATCACCCAACATGATCTTCTCTTGTGTGAAGGCTGACATTTTATGGAATCATTCTTCTTCTTAAGTTTTATAGAGTCCGGAGATCTCCATTTAAGGTTCTGAGCTATTGATTGGAAGGTTTAGAGGTCAAGTCTCATCTCTACAAAGCTGCCACCTTTGAGTTCTCGTGCGAGTCTGTTAATCCTCAAGTGCTCCAAGGGCAGCGCCGCATCTGACCCCTCGTCCCGACCACAGATCCTTTCACTCTGAAATGTGTAAAGAAAGCAATCCTTGTGTAGTGTACAAAAAAAAACACAAGAAGGGCATAACTCCCTCGTTCTTGTAATAGAACAATAAATCATAACTGGATATAATTTCATTATTTCTCATTCCTGTTCTGTGTTGTGTTTACCTGCAAATGTTAAATAATGCAGACATGCCCATATAACTGTTAATTACAATCAATGATGAGTACACATCATAAATAATGCAATGATGATTTATTGAACAGCAGGACATGATTAAAAAAAACAGCTTCTTTCACAGTGACACATGTTCTACCTATATGTCTATTTATTTATTTATTTATTTATTTATCTATCTATTGCACAAAGTGAGGTGTCTAAAAACATTCAGGTTCAAGAGCAATGATGAATAGCACTAATCTGATTGTGTGTCTGTGCATGCATGCATAGTTGAAGTAACATAATTAGCAGAGTGCAGACACTAAAACATGGCTTCTAAAATGACTGAAAGCAACAGAGCAAAAGCCCGCCATGGTTCAATAAGCTCGTTGTCTCACTGAACTTGAACACACATGAGCCCTCTCTTTCACACACATGCACACACACACACACACACTCACGCATGAGCCTCCACACGGCATCACCAAACCCATAAATTAGCTCTCTCCCACCATCGGTCCCGCTGCCTCAAAGTCGCTGATCACATGTAAACACTAGCATCACCTCAAACAGCACCGTTATCAGAATCACCTGTAGCTTTTGTTACTTTCACCCCGGCTTGTTTACAGCAAAATCAGCAAGCATTAAAACACACTCACCATATGCGGCCATAACTCTGTGCATACTGAAGCATTAAAACTTACAGGTCGTTAACATCGAAGCCTTCACGCTCAAGTGTGCTCAATGTCACGCTCAGCTGACCAATTAGAAGAGAAGATAAAAATGGTGAAGAAAAGTGAAAAGAAAAGAAGAGAGGAAAAAAGACAATAAATGAGATGTAGAAAATCGAAAATGAAAGAGAAAAAAGAAAAAAAAACTAAATAAAAGAGAAGAGAAGAGAAGAGAAGAGAGAGCAAAATAATAGACAAGCAAAGAGGAAAGAAGAAAAGAATAGAAAAGACAAGACAAGAAGAAAACAGAAGAGAAAAGAACAGAAGAGGACAGAAGGGTTGAAAAAAATAGAAAAGAGAAAGGAAGATAAAACAGGGAAATGAAAAATGAGAAGATGAAACAAGAAGAAAAAAGGATAGAATAGAAGAGAAGAAAAGTGAGGGGAGAAAAGAAATAAAGTAATACAAAGAAGAAAATAAGGAATGAAATAAAGGAAATGAAAACTCAGAGAAGAAAAGAGAAGAGAAGAAAACAGAAGAGGAAAACAGGAAAGAGAAAAAGAAAATAGAAAAGAAAAGCAGAGAAAAAAAGAAAGAAAGAAAGAAAAAAGAATTCTGGACTTTCTTTTACTAACAGCCGGATAGAAGAACAGATTTTATCTCTTTATCTCTTTATCTGTCTTATCCGTCTTATCAGACAGAGAAGGATGCATCATGAGGGCTTCTCGGGCTCGGTCCTGTTTAGTGTGACAGACTATTCCACCTCTCTGTGCATTATGTCTACAGGTTTTATTACTCCAGGTGCTGTATTCACAAAGGAACATAACACTAAGTGTAAGTAATTGAACCTAAAAGTTATTAACTATTCCTCACACAGCTGAGATGAAGATTAGCTGAATCTAGAGTGATGGTGTGCTTGAGATGACTGCGGGGTTAATGGATCAATATCCTCAGTGACTGGCTCATGCACCGTACCATCCTGCACAGAGATCTCAAGAGCAAAATTCCAAAAATTAAATCTTATGTTGATGATGTTTTATCTTCGAAGCCCTGGGAAGGTGTTTTGGGGGTTGTCGGAAACTCATAGCCCCTTTCTATTAATTACCCCTGATTATGGCATAATCATTGTCATTTCACTTTCCTTTTTTTCCATCTGCTGCATCATTAATATCTAAACCTACTATTGAATAAAGGGCTAGACATACACTGAGAGTCCTGACTTAATCTAAATGAAGCCATTCCTCCCTGTTGCTTCCCATTAATATTGAGTTTGATTCTATTATAACTCGCAGCTCATTACACGATTGATTTTGCGAATAACATTACAAGATGGATAGAGAAAATGAAAAAGCAGACGAGGAAGGTTAATTACTACTGAGGCCGAACAAGACAGTCTTCTGAGCTATGTGTTAATTAGCAGAATAGATTGTATCACTATGCAGAATTTTACAATGAAATTCAGGTAACAGCGTACCTAAGCTTAGTGAACAATTTATTTCTTTATTTCAATTAAGCCCTCGCTTAGTCACGAGAAGTCAGCTTCATGAAATTCTCACGTCAATGCATTTAGACTGTCACGATCCTCCTGTATTTGTCCCCTGGTTTTTAGGTTTTTGACATTTAATTTTTTTCAAACTCTGCATTCCAGCACACTCACATCACAGAAGTCAAATGGTCATAATCACATGCACCTACACGTTGTCCTGTCTAATTAGCGTGCCTAATATATAGTGCTTGTTTCTGTTGGTTCTTTCTGTTACATCTGTTTGATTTGCTGTTTGGTTTCTTTGTTTTCCAAGTTAGAGTATCTGTTAATATTACCTTGTTGTCTTTTGCCATAGTTGTAGTTGTTGTTAGCATTAGCATTAGCCACTATTCCTAGTCATAGTTTTCATGTTCATGTTTGTACCATATGTTGTTTTATAATGTTTTCACTCAGCTTAAATTAAAACATCCATCTGCACTTGCATCCTGCCACTCCTCCATATGACAGAATGCAGCACACTTTGAGGAGAGCTGTGATGCCAGGCAGGACATGGCAGTGTTTGGCTCCACATCCTTCCCCCAGACGGAGCTCCTGAGACTTTTAGACATACCAATTCCCTATGATAGAATGTGACCCAGCTTGACAGATCCTAAGCCAGGGGAGGAACAGTGCATTCGATTCGTGATCTCCAGGCTTACCAGACAATCATGTTCATGGGTACAACAGATTTCATGCAACTAATAAAAATGGTATTTCCTCTAAAAATGTCTGAGTCTCCCTAAAAATTTGTGGGAGGGAGCTACACCTGAAGCAACAGCTACAGAAGTGACAGCTCACAAAAGGTGCTCAGAGTAAAGCTGAACCAGGCAGCTCCCAGCAACATGGTCCAAGAAGAGCCTGCCAGTGAGAAGCCCCAAGGAGGACACTGAGAGCTCAACTCACCTCCCAGTCATGTTGTCTACTCGGCACCTTGTGGAGGTCAACAAAATGGATTCACTTCAGGTATGAAACGTCCTGTTCCATGTCTGAGTTATGTCCAGTTCTGTGCCCTGTCCTGCCTGACTTTGCAGTAATCCAGATCCAGACCTGGTTTGGAAAGCATGTTTGTTTTATACATTAGCTGTAATGCTGGAGACACTACCCCACCTTTGGGTCCCCACCTGGCTTGTTCTGATGGCACCAAGTGTTCCCCAAAGGCCCAAGAAGCAGCAGCTTTTGTTCTGGCTTGTGCTAAGGCTCCAACCCTGTGCCTATGCCATTGTCAAGCTCCAACCCTGTACCAAGCACCAGCTCCAAACCAGTACCTCCAGTACCAGTATATCTACTGCCTGTACCAAGATCTAGCTTTGTGTCAAACACCAACCCCATGTCCAGCTTTGGCACTGTGCCGAGCTTCAGCCATATATCTGTGCCAAGGCAATATACACACATTATATTTATATGTTTTAGTTAATTTGTTGAGGTTACCAACTGTTCACTGATGGAGACTTGGGTACAAAACTGTTCAATTTAAGTCCTAAATCATCAGTGATTGTAGTCATAAGCTATCATGGTGAAACTATTTGTATCAAATACAGTCCAAAGCCCTTTAAAAGAAGGGCACAGGGTGTATCAATCTTGGTGCAAGTATGTCAGGCAACTGCAACTGGCTAAATGAAGTTGCCTGTTAATTCCTGGGAATTAACATAAACATCTGTATTTTAGGTGTAAAGGGTGAAAATTAGGCTAACAGTTTCCTTCAATATTTATAAAAATCTACCAAAGAATGCTATACTGTAATTTAGCACAAAAAATGGTAAAAGGTTACGTGTGAGTTTTTTTTTTTTAAAGTATGATACCCTTCCATCCATCCATCCATCCATCCATTATCTACATTATTTATCTTTTGTAGGTTCATGGCAGCCTGGAGCATATTGGAGGGAACGGAGAACACAAGGCAGAGTGCACGCTGTATTGGGTACCAACTGATTACAGTGCAAACACACTCACACACCCAGTTGCAATATGGAAATGTCAGTTAGCATACATTGCAAGTCTTTGGACTGTGGGAGGAAACCAGGGAACCTGGAGGAAACCCACCCTGCACTGAAAGAACATGAAAACTCCACACACAGACGAAAGGTTGAAATTCAAACCTTGACTAAGCTACAAATAAGACAACGTCTATAGGAAGTTTAGGCAGCTTTGATCTTTCAAAATGCTATGTTAAATTCACAACAACAAAAAAATGATTATATGACTGTGCTCAGTGTCTATAGAGATTTTCAGACCTATAAGTTATAATGAAATGTCTGCGGTAGTGAGTGAATAGAATGGCATCACAGTTATTTCTCCACTTATCCACTGATGACAAGAGAATGTTCTTCAAGATTTGAGTCAGCACATAATACACAAACTGAAATCACTCGATTTCTTGCTATTGTTTCAGTGAAAATGTGGTCTTTATTACAATACTGATTTAACAACTATCATCCCTGGGACGAATGTAGGAGAGAGAAGTTAATTAACTTAACAACACTAAGAAATAACTGTCAGGTGTGATTTAACCAAATAGATCAGTGATCAGTATCATTAGGGCCTCGTATCATTCTTTATCCTTAACACTATGTTTTAATCATAGAGCTCATTTAAGACCTCTAATAGAAACAGATGGCTCATTTACCTATCCTGTAGCTCATCTTTCTCCTTCAGTGAAAATACTAATTGCTTTTGTAGGAGACTATAGCACAAATAGGCTAGAATTGCTAGAATTTTAAACTTGCTGATTTCAATTGTGTGTATTTGTTACATTTTTAAAGAATTTGATTAATGCTAGTCGTTGAACTGCTCTTACATGAACTGTTCCGTTTTGTATACCCATTACGCTCATTCAGCATAAATGATTTTAGTGCCTGAGAAAAAAAAGTATTAATAAATTATGCAAAAATTAAAACGGAACTTGATGAATTTAAAGCATGCAAATGCATTGTTATAAACTTGAGACACAACCATAGTTTGTTCATTGGAAGTAGATGGATGGTTAAATATGACCATTTTTATTGTTGAATTACAATAAATACCACTAGAAAAAAGGTCCCAGTCACTCAATTTAAATGTAGTTTTGTTTGTTTGAACGTCACTCCCTGAAATATTTCTTTTAAAAATGGGAAAGGAAATCAATCTTTAATAGTTTAAATAATAATTTGTCAAATAAATAAATCAAACATAGATTGGCTTTTTCTTACCTCCATATTTGAAAATCAACCAAGGTTATGTGGAGTTGAAGCCCTAGTTTGGCAACGAATCATGTTTGTCCTACAAAATAGCTACAGTATTCTTATTAGCTTACACCAAATCAGTCAAAATATTGATCATTATCTATACACCAGCAAACTATACAAGGCACCCAGCAGGCAAAAAGACATCCAGACGCCTCCAATTTGATCGAGCAACCATGGAATGTGCCAAACAAACAAGTCTGATCCACAGAGGCCCCAACTTGCAACCCACAGCACCCAAAGGATCCGTTGCCAACCTCCTGGTACCAGACACCACAGCACCCCCCCAGATGCCATGCAGAATCATGCCCCGAGGGGCCAGAACAACCCTGGTGGCAAAGAGAAAAAAACCTACAGGCAGGTCATTTTATCCATGGATGGTTGGATGGATGGGTGGTTACTTTATTGATCCTGAAGGAAATTTCCAACATCTAGTAGCAAGGATGGTAACATAATAGACAATAAACATTATTTATAAACCCCCCACACACACACAATCATACACTACAAGCAATTTGTAAATACCAATCAACTTAGACCCCATGTCTTCAGACGGTAAGAGGAAACCATAGTACCTGGAAGAAAACCAACCAAGCACAGGAAGAACATACAACAAATCGAAGATTCAAACCCTCAACCCTGTTGGTGTGAGTGAGTACCACTTAGCCAGCATGCTGCCTAAAAATCCCACCCCATAATATATGATATTGATTTTGCAGACATTTTGCTTTATATTTGTAGAATCTCGTGTGTGTATTTATGTTCGTAGAACCTGGAGGACAGACAGACTTTGATGGAGCTCCAGGGCTCGCTTTATTTCTCCAGCATGGGTGTTCTGGCATGCTTTCAACAACTCAACTGGAAAAAAACAAAATAAAGCACAGTCTCAATATTTCAGGGCTTTCACCTCGATGAAGTTCACCTAAGCAATAGCGCCCAACGTTTTTTTCTTTTTTTTGAGATTGATGATGTGCAAAGAAAATGAAGGGCTTTATATAGGCGGTTAGAAGTTGCTAGACACTGAGACCAGGGTAAATGTATTTTAATACACACAGACACACACCACTATACCTCCTTCAGCCTTTGTAATCATACTATGTAGACTATTGATTTGCTCTTCTTTCAAAGGTTTTTTTTCCTCTAAGGATGAAGGGCAAGAGCATTGCTTCTGTAAAATAAAAGAGGCTTGTTATTGGGAGAAAAAACACAAACACTGCAGATCTGCAGTTTTTTTTTTTTTCCAGCTGCCTGCTATAAATTGTTATGAATCTTGTTAAAACAGAAAATAGGGCAGAGAACTTTATGATAATACAGTGCATACTGTAAAGGAGGTCATACACTAAAGAGTTTATTGTTTATAACTGAATTAGAATTGTAAATTTCCCAGCAGTAGTGTGCTTGGCTTTTCACACACACTACAGTAAAAAAATAAAAAAAAACATTTAAAAACCTGCCTCCAGTTTTTCCACTTAATGAAGCACAGATGTCTACATAAATACAGAAACACTAGACTTTGTTGTCTGACATTTGTTCCTCATCGCTTGGTCACAGAAGCATCATGGTTTCCGCACTTCGTGCTCCATCTCTGTTCTCACTACACCTTAGTTTCATTATGGATTTGGATATGTTGGATGTGTGCTTATACTGTATGTAAAAATGGTTAGTGGAAATGGTTAGCAAGGCATTTCACATTGTGTTACAACCAAGATATACTGAAGACCATCTCTGAACATGCAACACATTATGCTTGAAGCAGAAGACAACCTCAGGTGCCACTCATCTCAGCTAAGAACTGTAAGCTGAGGTTACAATTTTCATGGGCGTACCAGAATTCCACAATAAAACATTGGAAAAACATAGCCTGGTCTGATGTCTGCCGTGACATTCACATGGTATGGTCAGAATTTGGCATAAACAACACAAAAGCATGGTACATCCTGTTTTGTATCAGCAGTGCAGGCTGTTGGTGGTAGTGGTGCAATGGTGTGTTTGGGCCCCTTATTACCAACTGAGCATTCTTTAACCTGAGTATTGTTGCTGACCATGTCCATCCCTTTTTGACCACAGGATAGCACACTATGTCACAAAGCTAAAATCATCTCTAGTTTCTTGAACATGACAGTGACTTCACTGATCCAAACAGCCACCAGATCCCAATCCAATAGAGCAATCCAATCAGGAGTTTTGCAAATAAAGATCTTAGGTACCCTCCTAGCAAGATACCATAGTACTAAAACAAATGATGGCCATATCCTAGGGTGATGCAGAAAAATGAACAATTAATTTTTTTTTTCAAGTTTATGTTTTCTTTACAGAAAAAAAAAGAAATCAGTAAAATTTTGAAAAATAGTTGGACAATATTTATTGGATGCTACCTGGCCATAAAACACTTAATTATAAAGTCTTCATTCACATATTGTTTAAAATGCAATAAAAAAAAAATAAAAAAAACATTCATGGCTATTATCAAAAATAATGTGACTTGTAAACGATTCCTTATTGAAGTCTAGGCAAACGTTATTGTTAGTTATTAAATAGTACATATTCTTTGGTATGACTATGACATTGTATTATTTATTCAGTTACAAATAAACTATGTAAAAGTTTGTTGCTTGTCAGATCATTTATAGTTCATGACGTCTTTTCTGCTTTGTCATTTAAAGGGAAATGGGGAATAAAATCAGAAGATTATGCTGCCAAGCCTGTAACTAGAACACTGACTGAAAGCTGGCTTGTTGGTCAGCCATCACCTGGACTGTGTTCTAGTAAGGTGTGATAAAAAAAAAAAAAAATGACAAAGAAAATTCTAGCCCAGTTTTGTCGCTTCAAACTAATTCAAAAGAAAACTGTGAGTGATGCATGTCGTTGCACAGCAGATGCTGTTTTAAAAGTTTGGGCTAATGCAAATATCCCAACGGGACTGAAAAAGCACGTCGTCGACAAAGTTAAGGGAATTTTGTCAAGTGGCAGAAGCTGAGGACGAACAAGAAGAACAAAGCCAAGCGTTTACAGGCTTTAGAACAAAAGGAGACCATGTGAAAGGAAGGATTACAAGATCTCTTTAATATAGAACATGCAAACGCATTGGACATTGGTATATCTGTTGTTTGACTGTATGTGAAATCCTGGTTTACTGCTCCTTCAGCCAGCTATACTCCTCACAGTGATCTTTAGCTTATCAAAAACATTCAGAAGTACAAGAGCTCTGCAATAGAAAAACCTGCACTGAACAAATTTCAAGGTCACAAATGGTGAATCAGAGTCTGAGGAACTAGTGGTGCTGGTTTTTTTTTTTGACAATGGCATTGGTGTTGACACCAAACACAAGATGGTGAGTTGCTTGACTCTGCACTGACCCAATGAACTACAGGACTTTGTCACCTCCAACACTTCGACATCCTCCTTTCCAAGGATGTGTCAAGCTGGGCAGACAATGACATATTTAGAACCATCAAAACTACTGTGTGAGATTTAAGGTTTGTAAATGATATTGCGGAACGTGGTTAGTCAGTCAGTACAGATGCAGTCATCCAGATACACACTACCGTTCAAAAGTTTGGGGTCACTTGCAAATTTCTTTGTTTTTGTTTAGTGATTTATTTTCTACATT
>JAQMYG010000020.1:12341663-12354720 GCA_030014215.1 Clariallabes teugelsi
TAGGTGAAATTGAATAATTTCCCACGGCACACCTGACGATCTCTCACGGCACACTAGTGTACCGCGGCACACTGGTTTAAAAACACTGATCTAGACGATATACTATAAAACACCCTTCAACATCAGCAGATAAAAGACCTCCAGTTCACTTCCTGATTTTTTAGGCTCACCATTGATTAGGGTTTGGATTGTTCTGCATATTTGTTTATTTTGGTTTTGATTTTATTTTTTGTTTGACTCCTTGGATTATTCTCTGGCTTTTTTGGTAGTGGGATTTCCCATGATTACTGATTAATGTCAAAATGGGCATTGGTGGCTTAATGGTACTGTAGGTTTCTCGCCTGCCATGCAGAAGGCCTGGGATCATTTCCCACCCAATGCCCATATCCCAGCCGCACAATGCAGAGCCACTCTCAAGCCCGGATAAAATGTCAGGATGGGCATCCAGCGTAAAACCTGGAAGCACCTAAAAGACTAACAACCAATAATTACTGTTAAACTGCAATAATAATTTAACAGTTCCAACCGAGCAAACATGATTTACATTTATAGCATTTGGCAGATGCCCTTTCCCAGAGTGACTTACATTTTTATTTCATTATACATCTCAGCAGTTGAAGGCTTTGCTCAAGGGCCCAACAGAGGCAACTTGGTGGTGGCAGTTCGGTTTGAACCCAAGACCTTCCAATCAGTAGCCCAACACCTTAACCACTGAGCTACCTTTGCCCCTCTGATTTCATTCCAGGGTGAAGCGTTCCAGGAGTGATGATAATGGACTGTTACCCCACTGGGGCATTTATGTATCTATATTTATCACACCACGTTCAAGGCTTTCTACAATCATTAATTACACTAAATGTCTGTTGCAGCATGGGTGTACAGCAAGTAGGTCAATAAGTAAAGCAGCTACCTGGCAAAATGCACATACAAAACCAATCACTGACATATTTAGCAAGAAAATGCATCGGATAACGTTGTCATTTTAAACAACATTTTGTCTACTTAAAAGTTGCTTTTAAGTCATTCAAAATTGCATCCATGTTGTTTTATTTATACCTACGCCGAGCTACTGTAGAACGCTAACTAATTTCTAACAGAAAGCTGAATCCAAAATCCCTCTGTAACCCCTAACCACAGGCATTACTTGGTGTTTTGAGCAAGTTATTGTACACCCTACATAGTTATTGAACACCCTACATGAGCAAGTTATTGTACACCCTACATACACTCTACATAGTTACTGTACACCCTACATAGTACACCCTACATAGCTATCTATTTAATACAATTTAGGCTAAATAATTGGAAATATAAAGAGAAACTAAAGGGAATTGCAGGACTGCCCAGCACACCGACACTTCCTCTTGTGTAATATTGCTGAATTACATCAGTGAATTACCTTTGAACTGACTTTTAATGGGTTTTGATTTTATTGAGATGACAACATTGCTTCACAACATGAATTAGGGCCATTTTAGACACCAACACAGTAAAATAGAAAACAACACAATATGTTATGGATGTGACAAATATGATAAATGAGTTACCTGGGCAGCTTCATTCCCAGTATGATACACAGGAGTATATTTTTTTTTACATAATTGGGTCTCAAGACTCATTCATCTCATTAATTTATTATCACTTGGCTAACTATCCATCTGTCTCCCTGTCTGTCTGTCTCATTCTTAAATGTTAGTACCCCCTTTTTTATTCTATGTGTTTTTGTGTAAAAAAAAAAAAAAAATTCATCTGAATATAGGGAATCTTAGTATTAGGCAAATGATGGGAGCAAAAAGAAAGGGAGCCACTTTCAGGTTCATTTTTAAAGCAGCCGGTGCCAAGAGGAATCATAAATGAGGTTTATGTGAGGTAATAAAGATGAGGTTTATGTCTATTTATTTCATCATTTACTTCATTTACATGTCTTTTCTAAATGTTTTGATTGTATTTTATATCAAAAATATGATTACAGTGTTGGAAATGGGTATTATTGGTAATGGGACAGATTATCTGCATTTACATTATTTCCTATGTGAAAAATGTGTTTCGCAATATGAAATTTCACTTTAAGAACTCGCCTCAGGAACTAATTGCATTCATATGCCAAGGTAACACTGTATATCTATCCATCTTACTTTTGGAATCTTACTCTGGTCATGGAGACGTTAGTAAGAAAGCAAATTCTGAAATATAAAAGAAACAACTGCTCCTATTAGGATGAAACCTAATTCTCAGAAGAAGAAAAAAAAATCATAGACGTTCATTTCGTCTTTGTTGCTACAGTAAGTGCTCGCCCCGTAAATCTTATCAAATGTTCACACAATCATCAAAAACGCTGCTACGAGGCAGGTGGGACAGCCAGGGGTTTTCTATAAAGTTATTTGTGGACTACAGGGGCTCTGTGGGCGTCTTTGGAAACTCTGCCGAAAATGCCAGGTCAGCATTTAGAAGTTGTGGAAATCTATCATTAGACCTACCCGAGGGTAAAACCATGGAGGTGCTGCATGCTGTATCTCTCTCGCTCTCTCTGTATGGAGTTGTTGATCATAAACTACACCCTTATATTATCTGGATAAATTTATAAAAACTGAAACTTGTACGCATGATAACAAAAATATATAGCAGTCTTATTTATATGTTAATCAGATAAGACTTTGCCAATACACAATGTGAATGTCTTGAAATAATTCTAGTGTTGTGGAAAATCTGACATTTCATGCAGATATAAACATATCTTTACATTCGGTTTTCAGTTCGCAAAATTAGTTTTACACATTTACAACTGATGTTATGCAAATATGTGTTAGGAATGTACTGTAATAGTGTAACAAATGTTATTGATGTTTCACAGCTAAAAACCTATTATTTTGTGTAAATTTCAATTGCTTTGGCAACATTACATCATGCTACAGCAGTCATGTCAGATGGTGAGATCCATCTACGATATATGCCTCTGCCCAAGCCAGCCTGTTATACAAAATCAATCAATAAGTTCTGACCAATTAAAAACAAGTACTGAAGTATACAGTTAAGTTAGACTGAACTGATATGAATTAAAAGACATAAGTGACACAGAAAAGCAGGAGTTAGTAAGAAACAGACATCAACGGCCTGCATCAAACTGTTAATTATAATTAAAGTGAACTAAAATTTAATTCAAACCATCTAATTATCTATTATGTTTTGTCTTTAATTAGATGTGAATATTTTTCTTCTTCTTTTTTAATCAAAATTATCTCACTTAATCACAGCACTTTTGTTTTCACTTCCCAATAGGGAGCCAAATGCAGATTTCAAATCTTTGGCACAGAGAAACATTTCACACCCATGGCCTGAAATGTTTATAGCTGCAGGAGGTTGCTGGATGACAGGACAAGAATTGGAGATGATGAAAGCAGTAGTTTTTAATTTACTTGTAGCATCTGTGAATGAAAGCGTGCCATGTGCGCTGTATAAAATACTCACAACTGCATCTGTGTGCATTAGTCAGTCGATTATGTATATTGCTAATATTGCATGGAATAATATAATATAGTACAATACAGTACAGCACAATACAGCCCTTCCTATTAACAATCTACCCCAAAAATGTGATTCATGTCTTCACAGCTTTCTGCTTTAATAAAAATAAATAAATAAATAAATAAATAAATAAATAAAAAGTTGGTCTTTAGTCTCTTGTGGTCGTTCCTGACATGCTGTTATTCTAGGGAACTGAACCATCTCAAAATATCCAATGCTGTGTAACATCCCAGAGGGCACACAGGAAGTGTTGGCCATTCCATATCTCATTACCAAATACTCAAAGTCCCCAGATACTGCCATGACAAATAGCTTTTATGTTTTGTTGTTGCTGTCTTTTTGACAGTGTGTTTAACTTGCAATATTTCTAAAAAATAAATAAATAAATAAATAAATTGTACCTTTTACTCACTCTTTCTCCATACTGCTTATCCTGTACAGGGTTGTGGGAAGTCTGCAGCCTATCCCAGGCTACACCCTGGATGAGGTACTATTCCATCACAGGACACACACACACACACACACACACTACAGGCAATTTAGAAATGATTAATAGTCTAATCTGCATGTTTTTGGATGGTGTGAGGAAACCCATCGCATACAGGCCCAAAGATGAAAACTCTCAACTGTGGAGGTGCAAGGCTACAATGTTAACCACTATGCCACCTCTTACTGCACCTTATCTTAATCCATAGTAATATAATTAATATTTTGGGCAAGCCTACTGCATTCAGAGCTTATTACAAAGTCTACACAAAAATAGTGTGAGGTGTATAATAGAGTCTGGGATAGCTCAGTGGTTGAGGCATTGGACGATGATTCGAAAGGTCCTAGATTCAAATCCTGTGACCACCAAGTTGCCACTGTTGGGGCCTTGAGCAAGGCCCTCAACTCCTCAGATGTATAATGAGATAAAAATGAAAAGGTGTCTGCAAATTGCTGTAGTGGTAAAAGTTTTAGCATGTCATATCTGCAGACTAAGTTTGATACCACTGATCAATAATAATTTAAAGATCAACAATTACTGTATGCAAAATTCACTTTTGGATCATTTTGGACTCTCATACAGTACTAGTCCCTATTGTGTGTACATGCAAAAAGAAATGTGAGGAAAAAAAAACATTCCTCCATTTACAACTTCTTAAATTTTTTTCCCTCTTTCTAAATGCTTCAGATTCACTAGGGTTCTTGATGTTCACATATAAAAATTGCACAGTGAAACCTTGGATCGCAAGTGTTTTGCAAGATGAGCAAAATTTTTGAATAAATTTTTAATAAACGAGCGAGGGCTTGATGTACAAGTGGTACGCATGCGCTGCCTACCGAGTGTCACATGATCACAACTAAGCCAATGGTTTTTCTCTCTCTAACGCTGCGGGATGGTGGGTAATCGTCTCCCGTGCTCAGTCTCATTGAATGTGTGTGTCACTCATATAGTCAACATCCGTGCGTGCACGTACTGTTTATTATAACATTGTGACCATGTGTGCGCATAAAGCATTTTTGTGTAGACTACACAGCAAGTGTAGTGACTGTTCTTTAGTAACAAAGGCCTGCAACAACGGCCCCCATGTAGAAAAGGGTTAAAAAGGCTGTAGCAGTGCAGGAGATGAATCTGTTTAACGACAATGCAATGTCACATTTCCGTGAAATCCTCAAAAGTAAGTAAATAAGGCAAGAGTCGTGAGAAAAAAATGTTAAAGGCATTTTCCGACAGAGCAGCGATTCTGTTAGTGTGTGTATGTGTGTGTGTTGTGTGTGTTTTTGTGCATGCGTGAAAGTTGTCCTACACACTAACCCACCCCCATTCTCCACCTCTCCTCTCCCATCTTACTTCAGCTACGATTCTTACTGAAGGTAAAGTGCAGGTTAATTTGTTTTATTTTTACTTGATATTTTGTATTAATTATTTTTATATGAATATTTTTGGGTTGTGGAACGAATCATCTGAGTTCCCATTATTTCTTATGGGGAAAGTTGCTTTGATATATACGAGTGCTTTGATATACAGTACATGCATGCTTCCAGAATGAATTATGCTCGCGATCCAAGGTTTAACTGTATATTTTTTTAAACACTCTCCTTCACCTCTGGGCTCAAAACCACCCAGGAGTCGCAATTTTGTATTTGTCTATAACAAGGTTGTGCTGCGAGTTGAGCCTTAGATTTGTGCAGCATAACAAAAATAAAGACATGCTCTGTTAGTGGCTGTTTAAAAAAAAAAGAGAGAGGTATGTGTCTTTATTAATACTAAGTGAAGAAACTTTATCTACAGTGGAAATGTCCCTACGGTTATTTTCAAAGTTATATGTGACATTTCACATCAGACTGCTTGCTTAACTACATGCTGGAGCGCTGAGTGATGCTATTTGTTAAAGTGACTTTAAGGTTAGTACATGCTCAGGATGTACAAGAGAATACTTGCTTTTCTGTGACTCTTTCTTGCTATTAATAGTGACTAATATCATCGAGCTAGACAAGTAAATGAGGTGAAAGTTTTAATAATGCCACCAAGAACCTGTCCAGATCATTACAGTCTGCGTGGAATATCATTTAATACACTAAAAATAGCTTTGCAGAAAAATACTAAGAAAGGGTTTAATAAGGAATTATAGACCTGAGAGAAAGCAGGGCAGACCGGGAAGCTGGTTAAACAGAGCAAGCAGGATCTCTAGGGCACTTATTAGATGCTCTAAAAATAAGAAAAAAGGAGAAAAAAAAGTTTGATATTTAAATTCGTTAGTGATGTAAAAATTAAAACATAGAGTTAAACACAATTTTAAGAGCTTAAGTATGGTGGGTTAGCTACAAAAAAACAAATCTAGATTTTTTTTTGTGTAGATACAAGAGTGTTAACATTCAAGCATTTGGTAGACGCCTTTATCCAGAGTGAGCAAAAATGCTCTGAAGTTTCCGTCTGTGGATATATTTTTACACTAGAGGTGCCATCAATCAAACATCATTGAGAGGTACTGTATTGTCTGTTTCTTCATTTGTTTCTTTGTTTGTTTGTGGGGTGTGGACAAATACCTAAGAAATAGATCTTAAGAGTTTTAGGTCATCCCCTAAACATTGCCAGTGACTCCTAGATGAAGTTTATTCCACCACCTAGGAGCCAGGACAGAAAACAGTCTAGATGCATGTCTTCCTTGATCCCTGAGAGATGGTGGGACCGGTCTAGCAGTGCTGGATGATCAGATGGAAAATGATGCAGTGCGGGGTGTGAGAATTGTTAATTTGCGGTTTTATTTTGCATAATGATATTTAAGTTAAAACAATGATATACTGTAGACCTAAATTCCTTAGATTGTTCATTTTTAAGCACTAAAAATGTTATGTTACTATTGTTGCCAAGCAGCGCTGGGGGGAACTGAACACCAACATCTCATCCGCTTTGGCTAAGGAGCATGGCAAGGTGTGGTTTGGCAGTAGCAGGGTCTGACTTGACGGTGACAAGATGTGGTTCAGCAGTAGCTCATTTATATAAACCTTGAACTGGAACTTTTCTGACAAGCAGTGAAACAGAGTGAATGTGAAATTTAAAAAAATATATTAATTTGATTGGGAATATCCACTGGAGTATTAACAAATAAAGTTGGCAGAACCTCTGTGACTTACAATATGCTAACTTGTGTATACACACACACACATATACATATATGTGTGTGTGTGTGTGTGTGTGTGTGTGTGTGTGTGTGTGCTAAGAACTGAGGACTGGTCCATCAGGTAATACATAGCTTTGTTAACAGGCGTGCAAATATTCATCCGTAATTAATGTTACTTATTTATTATTTTAAATCATGTTAGGATTATTTTTAAGTTATGATTTTGAATGTAATGATGCAAATATGGTAAACATATAACAAAATTTGGACGCAATATAAAGACTTTTCACAGCTTTTTATAAGCTCTTTTTATTTATTACATTCACCTTGTCAATTTTGCTCAATAACTACATTTGAGGCAAAAGTAAAATAATTTGAGGTAAAGTTAGGGGCAAGTGGCTTTGGAGAAACTGCTGCATATAAAAAGTAGAGTAAAATTCTGTATTGTATTTACCTACGTTCATAGAGCAGTTATTACAGTATAATAACAATATAATAACATGTCATATCATGCCATTTTTTCAGGTTCTTTCAGACTTCACAAATCATATCATGGTAATGATGGATTGAGTTAAAACATATATAACAAATAATTTTCTTGCTGCAAGCTTATATTAGATTACAATTTAAAGAAAATGAACCATTCAAAATAGGCCATGGCTGTTGAAATGTCAATTTAGAGTCAAAGCTTCTTTTAGTCATGCGCTACTGTAGGCTGTTGAACCGATCTTACTGTATATTAGTAATACTCTGTGTTTGCATAGATGCAACCAACAGGTGAAAGATAATCGTCCAAGTAAAGCATGTGATTAATGTCTTTCTTTCCACTCATAAATTAGAAGGAACAACAGATGTTGCATCATGTGGTGTAGTAGAATAATATTTTACTTTGAAATTTAGTGGAGTATAAAGTAAAAAATATGCAAAGTTGAAAATACTTCAGTAAAGTTAAAATTAAATACTTCAGATAAAGCAAATAAGAAAATCATTGTTAGAAACACCTCTATACCTGCTCATTCATGAAGTGTCAGTGACACAACGCAGATCGTGTAAACACATGGCAGGAGCTTCAGGTAACCTTTACATCAAACATCAGAATCACATTAATGAAAAAGGACTATGCTGACATTAAAAGCCACATTATTCAATAGCTGCACTTTATAGCCATATTGATCAGAAAAGTATCTGAGATGAATGTGGTACAGTACATTAGCAAAAGCCATGTAGGGTTCTTCACGTTTTTGCCAAGAATAGAAACTTGTAGGCACAGTAGGTTAGTGATCACCATTGTCGCCTTGTCACCTCCAGGTTCCTGGTTTGATTCGTGCCTTGGGTCTATGTGCATCAAGTGTGCATGTTCTCCCAGTGCATGCTGGGTTTTCTCACCATTTAGCCTACACTCCTGTTTCCTCCCACAGTTAAAAGGACATGCAGATTAGACATATTTGGCATTCCCAAATTGCCTGTAGTATCTGAATGAGCATGTGAGTATGTGTATATATGTCTATAGTCTAGGTGTTGTTTTGTTAATCTTCAGCTGTCCTGTTTCAGTGAGCCTTAGTCCACCAAAACCTATTACTGAATGTAGAAAAGTTGCTGCAAGATTTTTATATGTATAAAAGAAAACCCTCCGTTACAACTCCTTCCCATTCATCCATCCATTCCATCCATCCATTATATACTGTACATTCATTATATATAAATATAATATCCTGTGTGGGGTTTCAGGGAGCCTGGAGCCTATCCTAGGGAACCAAGAGCACAAGGCAGCCTGCCAACCTACTGCAGGTCACACTTAATCATACACTACAGGAAATATGGAAATGCCAATTAGCCTACACTACATGTCATTGGACTCTAGAAGGAACAGAGTACTGAAGGACACGGGTGCCGACAGGATTATATTTCAAATTATCAGCAGAAGCATCACTGCATACAACAGGTCGGCAGGTCGCTTTTTGTTTTTAAAAGCTTAAAAAATGTTCAGTTTTTTTTTTTTTTTTTAATGCTTAGTAAACCACCCTGTGCTTCGGCAAATGAAGGAAAAACAACTCCAGCTTTAGAGCTGGTTGTTAGCGGAAATTCATCTAAGACTGAACTGAAAAAAAAAGTGCACGATCTGTCGAGATCCATTTAACCATACGTACTAATGGTGGTAGTGGTGCAATCCAATTAAGCAGTACATACTGTAGCAGTGCATTGTACAGAATGAGTGAACCACTTCATCACACTAGCAGACGCAAAGGAGTGTGGAATATTTTGAGCAAATAATGCAGAGGAGAAACCTGACCCGGCAACAGGTAAAATGAGAATGAAGAATATGAATGAACCGAAAATTGACTATAGGTCCGATTTTGTGTGCTGGTACAAAGCAGCAGGCTCTGTAGTGATGAAACATGCAACGGAAAGCGAGATCCATTCACCTTCATCAGTAATATGTACTATGGCTCACTGTGTTGGCAAATGTAAATGGGAAGTGATTGCTGCAACTGAGCAATAACATTGATATGTTTAAACATTCTAACTACATGAGGAACCAGTGTGTGGCTAATAACGGTAGTGATGCTAACAAGCTGCAGGTGGCGCAGTTCTGTACTGTTTATCCAGAAGAAAAATGCTCACTGTGGCAAAGGAGATGACAGACACCAGTTTAGAGAAATTACGCTTTAATGAAATAAAGATAAAATTTTTAAAAAGGCAACCTGCCAACCCACTGCGGGCCTCACTCAATCACGCACTACAGGAAATATGGAAATGCCATTTAGACTACACTACATATCATTGGACTCTGGGAGGAAACCAGTGTACTGGAGGACACAGGCACTGACAGGATTATATTTCATAGTATGCACAAGAACCGCCTCCAGCTTAAGCACTACTGCATGAACATATGAGTACTCAGGAAGTGAGTGAACAAACAAGGCAAGAGAGACTGAGTGAAATTTTTTGCTTGTTACCAGTACAATACTACAGTAAAACTCTTTTTACTCTATGCATACATTTCAAAGACTTTGCATTCAGGCCTGCTAACACACAAGATACAGTAAGCTAAACCAGACTTCACTGCCAACAGCAAATAAATGTCAATGTAAAAACTGAAGTCATTAAAAAATAATAATAATACAAAGGCATACTGTATACAGGATTTTGGCCGCCAGCTCCTCTGCTGGAGGAAACCCACCAAGCACAGGAAGAACATGCAAACTCACACAAACACTCAGGGTGAGATTCAAACCACTAAGCCACCATGCTGCAAAATGTACAATGCACCAAGAAATATCACGATGTAGATTCTTTTTCACATACTAACTCATTCATCATACAGTACTGCTTTGTCCTGTATACAGGGTCAGAGGGGCCTGGAGCCTATCCCAGGAGACTTAGTGCATGAGGCAGGGTACACCCTGGATGGGGTGCCAATCCATTGCAGGGCACAGACACACTGAAACATGTTCATTCACTACAGGCAATTTTGGAACACCAATTAGCCCCATCTTCATGTCTTTGGACTGTGGGAAATCAGAGTATCCGGAGGAAATGCACCAAGCACAAGGAGAACATGCATACTCCATGTACACAGACCCCGAGGCCGGAATTAAACCAGGACCCAGGAGGTGTAATGCGGCAGTGCTAACCACTAAGCCACTGTGTGGTCTAGACTCTTTTAATTCCTCAAAAATCAATGTTTTGAAACCGATTACCTTGTATGTTAAATGAATGACAGACCTGAAAACTACTGGAGTTAATAATAGTATAACTGTTACATGCTGAAGTATCAGTGTAACATCTTCTCCTCTGTCTCAAGTTCCATTACATCATGTTTGTGCTTGTTATTGTTTTTGATTGTATAATGAAAAGCACTAGTTTTGTCAGGTCCTGCAGTTTCCTCATGTCCAGTCTTGTTTGATTTTGATCACTGCCTGTGGATTGGATTTGGATTATGGGTCTAGCACTCCTGAACCTGACTCCCCATGTTTCAGGATTTGGATTATGGATTTACCTCTGCAAGACCCGAATTTGTGTGTTTTTTGGATTTAGATTATGGATTTACCTCTACTGAGTCTGACTGCCCGTATATTTGCCCCAAGGTATGGATTTTAGCCCAGACTTCTTGGATGTGCCAAAAAAAAAAAAAAAAAAGACACTGTTTTTACATCTTGCTGGTGTTTTAGTTTTTCCTTTTGTACTTTTTATACGTGTGTGTATTATTATTGCAAAACTGGCACAAAACACTCCATCCTAACCCCTCATCAAAATCATGCTATTTATTTATTTATTTAAATTTTTTTGCTATGGCTTTTTACCCTTTCTATGGGTTGCCAAAATGAATCATTCAATCTGCAAGTTATTGGCACAGGTTTTAGATCAGATACACTTAATAGTACAACTAGGGCATTGGTAGCGCACCTGCCATGAGTAAGGTCCGGGTTCGATTCCCAACCAATGTTTAAACCCTAACCACTGGGTGCAGTGCCAGTCCCAAACCTACATAAAATGGGAGGGTCGCGTCAGGAAAGGAATCTGGGGTAAAACCTGTCCCAAACTTTTGAACAGATCATCCACTGTGGCGACGCCTTGCTGGGAGCAGCCGAAAGACCAACCATATCACTTAATTCTACAACTTAGCCATTTCTGCAGACTTGGGACCTGCATCTAAAATGGCTAAATGTTTTATATGGACTTGGTTAGGAGCTTTGCCAAAGGAAGGGCCCAACAGTGGCAACCACTGAACCCCCCGATCAGCAAACTCCTGAGCCACCATTGGCTCGAAAATACATATTTTATTGAAAAACTAAAACAGACAAAAATATTTTACCTGGTTTAAGGCTTAGGGTAAGGATTAAGTTTAAGCATAAGAATGATCTTTATCAGTTATAATAATCCTTATGCCAAAGGAATCTCCTCTCAAAGATTGGTAGTAAAGAAAAGGTGTGTGTGTGTTGGTGTGTGTGCGTGTGTCAGCAATAAAACAATTTACACAATGGATGGACATTTGGCTGATCATCATAAACGAAATTTATCGCTTTGCCTATAACCCTGGTTCTACAGTATGCAGGGCCATCCAGGATGTGATGTAACTATAGTAAATACAGCCATCATACTGTACTGTAGCTATCATACTGCCATCTTTACACAGAACCTTCTTGTTAAGTCCACTTTCTTGTGAACTCTAAGTACAGTCATCAAACACTAAGGATAGCTTTATTGGGGGACATTACTCTCTAAGGTCTGTGTTTTCAGCTCCTGAATCATAAAGTTCAGCTCCTATCCAGTGACTCAGATTGTTTTCTGTGCTTCTTGCTTTGTTACCAGCCATCACAGAACACGAGCAGGTGACTCCACAGACTGGGTGCTGATTTGACTCAGTGTCAGAGTTGGCACTGTCACGCTGTTGGCATCTATAACAGTAAACACTGCATCCTTAAAACACTCTATGCCAAAGCAGCGAGCAAATAGTTTTGGGGCCTGTCTTGAGCTTTCAGGCATTTCAGGCACCGGCTGGATGAGTGCGAGTCTTGGCGCACAGATTAGTAAACCACTCCGTGCTGTAGTAAATGAAGGGAAAACAACTCTAGCTATAGAGCTGGGAGTTAGGAAAAATCCACCCAAGACTAAACTGAGAACAGTGCATGATCTGTCGAGAACCATTTAACCATACTAATGTGAAATTCAATTAATTTACCTAGCAGTGCATGAGCAAACTACTTCATCACAGATGAAAAAGAATGTGGAATACTCACTCACCATCTGTACCACTTTAACCTGTGCACAGGGTCTATCACAGGAGACTTAGGATGCGAGGCAGGGTACACCCTGGGCTAGAGCTGTAATCGGGCCTTAAAAGTTAAGCCAGACAGGGCCCGAGCCCGACAGATTTCGGCCCGAGCCCGACAAGTACATTTTGATTGACAGCCTTTTAAAAGCCCGAA
>JAQMYG010000020.1:12455851-12467785 GCA_030014215.1 Clariallabes teugelsi
CGGCCAATCAGCTCTCTCTGTGCCTCCAGCTGTGAGAGGAAAACAGCATCACCCGGGGTTCGAACCAGCGATCTCCGAATGATAGGGCGAGCGCTTTACCACTGCGCCACTCGGAGGCTCAGACATTCACATTTCTAATTTGTTTAATATGTTTCAGGGTTTTTGCGGCTACAGTATAGTAGATTTATGGAACGACAATGTGACATTATTACAGATAATACGCCATAACGGGTTTCCATTCATAGCCAAGAAATAAATCATGTCATTTTTAGTGACAAGATCTTGGACAAACATCACTGAATTGCCCCTTATGTGGACTTTAATTCTTTATCCTGTTATATTTCATCATCCATGTTAGTTACATTACTGCCTTACGTTATAGATGTCATTATCTTGAAAATCTAATAACATACACTCAGCAGTGCTGTAATGTAGATCAGCTGCCACTAACCATATTTCATACTGTTTCATTATTATGAACAGAGTAAAACTGAACACGCATCATGTAAGCTCTAAGGTGAGGATGAAAACGAGGGACGTTCAAGTTAAACCAGGACATGATAAGAATTATTGTGAATCAAGGCGTAAAACCGATTGACATTTACAGAAGCACAGTATGGCGATGAGACTCTTAGCCGCAGTAAAACATTTGAATGATGAAACCGTTTTAAAGAAGGCCTTTCCTGTGTGAATGATGAGCTCTCTGAACATTCAGAGAGTGGAACACCTGATCCTTTAAAGTTGACGAATAACTTTTTGTCAACTTGCAGATGAAATGCGTTTGTTTTGAACTGTAAACAAAATCATTTAGGAACACCAACTGTTCTCTCGGCTGGGAGTGATTGCCACACACCCTATACAGTCCTGACCTCACTTTAAGCCATTTCCACATATCTGGGACATTAAAAGTGTTTCTGGGAGGCAAGTGTTTTAGATGAGAAGCAGGCAGTAGTGAGAAAACGTTTTACTTTAATGTTACGCAAGCACTAGTGAAATGCTGGGATAAGTGCATTAGTGTTGCATGGGATTATATAAAGAAATAAGGGTAGTATTCACTTTTATAACTGGCTTCTGTTATTCTGCACGTTCAAAAATCTTGGTTTGACTTAAACAGCCCTTGCAGTTTTATTATATTGATGAGGAAATGAGATAACCTCGGTTAAACATAAGTGATTATAAAATGTTATCCCTCTTTTACTGTAACAGATACAGGTATGATCATTTAACGAGTGCATTTAGAACTCCTCCATCACCTCACCATTAGGGAGTCTAGAGCAATTTCCAGAAAATAGATTCCATTTATGAAGAAAGCTAGAATGAATACAAAAGGATTAAACCAAGCTCGTATTTAAAAAAAAAAAAAAAAAAAAAAAAAAAGGCCTTTTAGCACGTACAGTAGCAAATGGGTTTAATCAGCATTGGGAGGATCAGACTCAATGACAGAGGGTGGATTAAGTCTAATTAAAAAGCAATAAAAGAACAAATAATGGATGATAATGGATAATGAATTCAACTTTCAGCCCTACCTGAAGTGGAATGCTGTAAAAGAGGGTTAATGAACTTAAGTAAAGTGCCTACACTTTAGGAGAAACTTTCATTTGGAAATTTTGCTCAAGGTCAAAACAGCAGTGCTCGAAATGTGTGAACTTGGAGCCCTCCAGTCTTTGTGTAAAAGTACATTTCCCATGAGGATCTGTCTTTATTAACATAATTTTAAAGCTGATTGCTTTCCTGGCCATGAGATTTCAACAAAGGCTCAAATATTAACTATTTAAAACATGAGAATTTTCCTAAAAGTTTTGAATTCACCAAAAAGGAATATCACATATGATGTTCTGCTAGATGCACATCTGGTGACGGGAAGGTCACTGAAAAACTGACTTATTGTCATGTTCATGAGAAAACTCTTGCTTTGTAATATGGTCGGGGTCAATACCCAAGTAGGCTGTGGCATTTAAGCAATGATCGATTGGTATTAATGGCCTCTAAGCATGCCAAGAAAACATTCCCTATACCAATACACCACCTCCACCAGCCTGGACCGTCAACACCAGGCAGGTCCATGGATTCATACTGTTGGTAGCAAATCCTGACCCCACCATCTGTCTGCCTCAGCAGCATTCGAGATTCATCATCAGACTACATATTTCCAGTTTCTCTTCAGCTGTTCCGTTTTGGTGAGCCTGTGCCCAATGCAGTCTCAGTTTTCTGTTCTTGGCTGACAGAACTGGAACAAGACATGATCTTCTGCTGTTGACATATTGTGCATCCTGAAATGCTTTTCACCAGAATTGTGTGGAATGCTTATTTCAGTTACTGTAGCCCTTCTGTCAGTTCAAACCAGTCTAGTAATTCTGCATTGACCGCTCTTATTGACAAGGTTTTTCGTCCACAATACTACAGCTCACTGGATATTTCTTTACTGCATCATTCTGAGTAAACTATACACACTGCTGTGCATGAAAATCTAAAACGTTCAACAGTTATACATTAGAAACCCGCAAACCAGTCTGTGTGATATTTCCATGTTTGGGCTTGAGCCTTTGGTTGCAGAAAAGGAAATTCTCAGTGCTCCAGTATACAAGGACATTAAAGATAATTGTGTGCTACCAAATTTGTGGAAAGAGGTTGTGATGGATAGGTGTTGTGATGGATTTTATTTTTTCAGCAAAATAAAGCAATATTTCTTTCACCAACTTGGAAAGGATGGATATGCTTTTCTTGACACACAATTAAAAAAAAATATTGGAAGTGTATTTGAAAGGGTTCAAAGCAGCTACAAATGTTACATAAGGGATAATGCATGATAGAGCCTTTTGTTATAGGAAAAGAGACACATGTTCATACATTTTAATGTACATTTGGAGGATTCAGTTCAGCACGCACTAGATGGCACATCAGAGGCAAAACATCACTGTCCGTCAGGATTCCACGTGGAACTGTAAAACATTTAGTGATTCCCTGCACACGGTCTGTTTCATTTTTAAATCTTTTCACTGTCATTGTAATTGCTGTCATGAGGTATGTTCCAAATTAAATTCCGACATCACCTTGAAAAGAATTTACTGATCTAGAAAGTACAGGAGACGGGTACACAAAAACAGACCTTTCTGCAGCTTTGAAGACTCTAAGAGAAGTTCAAACGCTAGCTGCAATAAGCAAGGATGGTTTGGATTGGCAATGATGGATTGGATTGGCAAGGATGGTTTAGATTACTAAATGAGACACAATTCTAGTTTCTACCTTGAATCGCTCTGCTAGTCCTGGTCAGGATAGTGAAAGTATTAAAATAGCATGTATAATCTACATTTAAATGTTAATCCTAGTGACATTTTAAAATAGTCACACAACAAATCTATCTTGGTAGTTCATTTGAATGTTATTGGTTTGAGAATAGGATAACCTCAGATGTGGCGCTTCCAGAAATATGCCCATGCATAAAATCAAAAGCAAAGTAAGATTTGTTTTTTGTTTGTGTGTGTATCTACTTTTTAACCTTTCTTGTTGTCTGCATGGAAAACACAATTTGTATATCCTTACCTGTGCTAATGGTACGTGTGATGCTCTCTTTCGTGATGCGGGACGACAGCAGCGGTGTGATCCTGAGTGCAAACAAACGATATGCTCCAGCGTACTGTGTTGCCAGTATTTATTGGATAGTTTGTTTTGTGTTTTCACGTCCCATCATGTCTAGAAAGTGCCCTTCTGTGTCTGCTGTATTTGGGGAGAACAAGAAATATGCTTGAAATGAAATTCAAAGTAATTGCACAGCATTAAGTCAAGGGCTAACTTAGGACTTATCATACTCAATGATGCAATGAACTGGTCAGTATCAGTCAAATTTGCTGTCAAGAAGAAGACTTAGACTGATGACATGTGAATCAAAGTCCAGATACAGAAGCACACACTGCTTAGTCTGCTGACAGGTCAGGCCGAAGAAAGACTGATTTATGTCTATGCATCAAGTCAATGCCTAACAGGCGTACCCTCAGAAATTTAACTACACATCGAGGCAACACAGACTCGTTCCACCTTACTTATCAGAGCTCGTACAGTTCATCAAACGCCCCCCGCACCCCACCACCCCTCCCCCGCCCGCTCACTCGCACTCTTCGTTCTTGTTCATTAAGGCTCCTTGTTACACCCCCTGCCCGCCTGACCACTTGGGGCTCTAGAGCCTTTAGCCGTCCTGCTAATCATCCCCGGAATTTTCTCCCCGAAAACATCCGTAACATAGATTCTCCAACCACATTCAAATCTCAACTTAAGACCCATTTATTCAGAAGCACTTATCTCACATGAGGATGCAGTAAATTTAAATCTCCATTTAAATTGTCATTAGTTTTTAAATGTTTTAAATTGTTTTAAATGTTTTAAATGTCACCTGTTTTATTTAATATTGTTTTAATATCACTTACTACACGACCAGAGGTGGGTAGAGTAACCAAAAAATAGGTGTAATTCAAAATAATGTTACTCAAGTAGAAGTAAAAAGTAGTCATCCAAAATATTACTCAAGTAAGAGTAAAAAAGTATTCGATAAAGTACTGAGTAACTGTTTCATCATAATGTCCGATTTTTTATTTTTTTTTTTAGAAATGATAATAATTATATATTAGTGTGTGTATACATATGCTGAAGTGTTTTGGCAGATAGAGAAGAAACCACAGTATGAAGCTGTTCTTTTGCAAGCGAAACATGCTTTGTATATGATGCCAGGGACGCGTCACACGTGTGTTGGTAATTAATTCTGTGCTGAAATATACTTATATATTCATAGACTGTTAAAGTAACATTATATGTACAATTAAAGTTAACGTATAATCACACAAACATGAAAAAAGCATTCTATACTAACCGCAAGATCCCACTAGTAGCAGCATGGATTTATGGGCGTTCCGCAAAATTAGAGAAAGATATGGAAACTTTTGTTTGCGTATGCGCAGTGAGTGTATGTAGGACGGATTCACAGGTAGGAATTTATAGAACACCGGCTGAAGACCTGATTGGTCAGACGGAGTCATGTGACCATTGTTTCTGCATCTGATTGGTGAAACAATGGTCACATGACAGTAAATGTAATTTACTGTACACGACGTTATGTTTATCAAGGTTATCTTGTTTTATCTTTTAATTTATTCTTGTTTTGAACTCTATGCATTATTATTATTATTATTATTATTATTAAGATCCGCTCAGTTTCATTCGCCATTGTTTGCAATTCACGAAAAAACTCAGCAGCGAGTGGTGAAGAGACTCAGCACAGTGGTATATAAAACCCAGCACCAACTAGTGGTTTTTTGGCGTTATACAGTAATCACAAAAACACCAGCACTCAAGTATAACTTCTACCACATAGAAAAAGTAAGAAAGGGAGAAGCCAAGGTTAGAAGATCCTACATGCGCACAAATGTTTGCAAGAAGTTTTAGGTAGGTCCAGCGCTTAAAACTTAATAATTTTCATAATGTGCAGGTCAGAAATGAGGCAGTACTGTATGTGTCTGTACTGAAGCTGCTGAAGCTTTTAACATAGAGCTGCACAATGTTCAGTAGGTTATGTGTATTAAATGCATTTTCAACTTATCAGGCTGTAAACCCCATCAGATGGCAGGGAGCATAAGGTTACCACACAGATTTTTATGGCCAAATGCATTTGCATAATGATAAAATATTAATGTTCTTATACTTTCATTTTAGTATAAACACTTTAGATATTAATATGCATAATTAAAATTTTTATTATATAAGTTATTATATTATATATTTTATTATGTAAGTTTAAAGTGCTACTATTTTATCCGCATACTTTTCAGATGTTGGATTAAATTCCACCTACAAACTTTGAGTTGATGCCAACTGTGAAGTAAAAAAAAAAAAAAAAAGTCATTTCTGCTGTCTTGCATGCCATACATTCCTGATTACTTATAAGCATAGATGGTTATAGATTGATTGCACCACAACAACCCAAGACCTACAGTACATATCATGTCTGTATTTATTCATGTATTTATGGAAATATCAGGCATCATATGAATGCGATGGATTGTAGAACTATGTACTGTAGTGTTAGTGCATGGGAAGTCAATTTCAGGTCATGCTTTTACTATATGAAAGATCAGCATCTTCATATCGTTTCCCATTAATCTATATATTGTGCCACAAATGTACTTCTTGGGTCACTTCCAACCCTAACCCTGCAGCTCAGCACAAAATCTTTGCCACTTAAACATAAATCACTCGTGTGTATTCACATGTACGTCCTCCATCTGTTTAGGATCTTCTATTATAGGCTTACAGTTAATGTTCTGTAATAGGAAGTAAACAGCACACTCTAAAGTAATTATGCGGTGGCCTTGTCAATATCACAATAATAAATGGATAAATTACCTTAATAAGACCTCTGAAAATCACATCGGTGATTTTTGAGTTAGGCATATCGAAATAAATACCTAAAAAAACAACTCCTAAAAAAACAAATGGCAAATTGCCATTTGACTAACGAATTATATTTTTAGCATAAGAAATCTCTTTATACTGTGGCCTTGCACCTCTATGGTGCGTTGAGGGTTTGATTCCTGCCTCAGGTCGTGTGCATGGATTTTGTGTGTTCTCCCTGTGCTTGGTGGGTTTCTTCCGAGTATTCTGGTTTCCTTCCACAGTCCAAAGCCATCCAGATTAGGTTAACTGGTGTTCCCAAATTGCCTGTATTGTGTGTGTGTGCCGTGTGTTGGACTGGCACCTTGTCCAGGCTGTTCTCCCATCTTGCGCCCTAAGTCTTTTGGGATAGGCTTCATGCCCCCCGCGATCCTGTACACTGGATAAGCAGTACAAAAGATGAAGATGGAATAATTACAGTATGATTACTTTTAAGAACTACAATCATTACTCAATCCAAATCATTATTCTTTATTTTAACAATAACAGGCGAGAACGGACAAGAACCACCTGGAACACTCCTTGAAAATCCAGAAAAGCAATGCAGCTAGCCAAAGTTAGTGAAATGACGAAATGCATACAAAACTTTATAGTGTGTTTTTCCAAATAGCGTCACAGCTGTGCTAGATAGCTAACATGCACAATAGCTTGCTAAATTGTTCCAACTACTGTACTGTTCCAAAAACTGCTCAGCTAAAGTATGGTTAATACAGCTGCATAAAATTTGATGGGGGGAGGGGGGGGCAGGGTCTAGCATTGTTTAGGGACAGACCATGTGACATGTTCCTCACGGCTGTCTCCCTCCACCACTAACTATGGACAGTCCCGAGGCTCTGCACACCCACTTATTGTGTATGCCTGCATATTTTTGACACTGTTAAACATACAGTAGAGGATGCAGCAGTAGTCGATTGTTTGAAAAAATGTAAATGCATCGGTTGCACATCCAACAGCAGTAACTCTGCAGAAACCAGAGAGGATTCAGGGTCACAGCTTTGACTCCAGTACTACTCCAGGCATGTTTTAAGTGATAGGCAGACGACAGCAGGGAGCTAACCTGGGTTCAATTAGCAGGATAATGTTGTATAGCCTTGAACCAAAAAAAAAGACTACCCCAGTACCACCTCAAACTTTTTATTCAAGTCTTGAAGTTACATGATACTCTAAACTTTACTTAAAGTACTAAAGTACTACATGTACTCCAAAAAGAGAACAATGTACAGTAAATAAAGATTATTGAATTTGACAAGTTTTCAAAAGTGAAAAATATGGCAAAGAAATAAAAGATTAAAATAAAGACAAAGATCAGTGTTACTATAGAGACTCTAGAAGTTTGGAGCTGATTTAATCAACTTGTGTACTGACTTCTGCCTCATCCTTAATAATAAATCTGATTTATTAGTTTTATTTTTATCAAACATGTTAAATATTTTCGAAATCTGTTTTATAGCACCAACGCTGCTAAGGATGATAAGTTTAATGAAAATAACAAAACAGACTAGGTAAATGTCATTTATTTTAGTGATTCAGGAATATTAAACAAGGATCCCAACATACTGGTTCGGTTCATACATGTTTGGTTGGGAAAGCAGTGAACAAACCCCTGAATACAACAACACCTAATATTTCGGATGCAGATCTTTTAAAATTTGTTATATACAGTGCATTTTGGAAAAGTAGTATATCATGAAAAGAACTTTTTTTTTTTTTTTTTTTTTTACAAAAATTAAACTCTTATATTCTAGGTTAATTATAGGTAAAGTGAATTATTTAAAGCATTTTTTTTATTTTATTTTTTTTTTTATTTTGATGATTACGACCAACAGCTCATGAAAATCAAAAATCCAGTTTGGCAGAAAAAGGGTATATTTTTTCCAACTGTAGTTGGGAGTAGATATAGTTGATCTTATTGATTAAATAAAATTGGGTGTCATTTTTATATTAGGGCCATTCAAGTCAAACTGGGTCTTTTGATTGTGCAGAATAACAGAACATATTTATGTGAGCAAAAACTACCTTTATTTCTCTATATAATCCTGCTACACTAATGCACTTATCCCAGCATTTCACTAGTGCTTGAATACCATCAAGGTAGAAAGTTTTCTTAGTACAGTACACTGGAGCCATGATTAGACTGCCTGCTTCAATCTGGCCTTCCAGGAACTCCTGAGTTTCTGTAATGTGCAAGCGGTCCATGGGCAGAATGAGGTCCTGTATTGTCCTGCAAAAACAAAATGCCTTTATAAATAAAACCAAGCCATTGTTTCCAAGACTGTTCCACTCACTGAATGTTCACGAAAATGACTGCAGTGGGTTCTGATCCACCTCGCTCTGGATCGTCCACAATTAAAATGTTTTATTGAGGTTAAAAGTCTCATCACCATACTGTGCTTGAAATCTTATGTAAATGTCAATCATTTTAATGCCTTCATTCAGATCAAGATATTTCATCATAAGCCCCAGTTTAACTTCAACGCCCCTCACAGATCTCTATGATAATGCATATTAGTCCAAAAAGTATGCATATGAATGGAAGATGTCGGTTCATCAAAAGGGGCACTTCTCAAGCATTATTAAGTGAAGCATGGTAACTTTGGTCATGGATATTCAGTGCCCCGTCTTCATTTATGACTATCCTTGCACTTTTAAGACCTGGAAAGACCTACTGTATGCACACATTTGGTTTCAGATCCTACAATTTGCAAGAAACTGAGTGTAAAGTTGTTTCAATTTCAGATGTGATTCCAAAGACTACTTTCAACATATTAAGTGTATAATGTTTCTGGCAAATGTTTTATTTGGGAGACTGTTTACTAATAGGTTTAATTCGGCTCACTGTTTTTATGGCATAGACCTTGTTAAATAGGTAATTTGCGAAGTAAACCAGGTTGAGTTTAGACTTCATGTTGTGTGAAATTTGGCAAATAAATGCTTAATTGAAAAATTAATGTGTGTATCATTGATTTGTTCATAATTAGGTTTCATAAAATATATTGGCCTGACATAAAATATACACACACACACACTGCAGGCAATTTGGGATTGCAATTAATTAGCCTAATATCGAGGCGGGGTACACCCTGGACAGGGTGCCGATCCATCACAGGGCACACACACACATTCACACACTATGGGCAATTTGGGAACACCAATTAGCCTAACCTGCAGGTCTTTGAACTGTGGAAGGAAATTGGAGTACCTGGAGGAAACCCACTAAGCACGTGGAGAACACGCAAACTCCATGCACACAGAGATGGGAATCGAACCTGACCAGGAATTGCTAACCACTACACCACTGTGCCACTCTGCTGTATTTACTACACATTTACATTTACCCTCTTACTTGATTTTACTACTTTCCTGTTTACTCAGTATTATGTAAAATGTGTAATATTTCAGAAAAGAAAATTACAGTTTTATTTTTAGAGTGCATCTTTTTTGGCATTTCATGGTAAGGAATCAAGCACACAATTACATTTATTAGAACAATTCTACACTGATCTTGGCCATGGTGGTACGGCAACACTACTGTTATGGGCCGCAAACGGTGGTGAAGACTGCTGAGAAGATCACAAGGACTCCACTGCCATCCCTGCAGAGCATTTACTATCGCACAGTCCACAGGAGAACTGCCTCCATCCTCAAGGACCCCACCCATCCTGAGCACAGACTTTTCACACCTCTTCCCTCAGGCTGAAGATATAGAAGTGTGAAATTTAGGACTTCTTGGCTTAAGAACTCTTTCTTTCCCACTGCCATAAGACTCCTAAGCAGCTGTCAGGAGTTTACAATTGCATCTGACTACTGACACTAATTTTGGAACATTCATTATGGAATTTGCACAATCAATGCAGACTTTGCACACAACCGTTGCAGGCTAGCGCACTCATTTCAGCCTTACTTACACACATTGCAGACTTCTCACACACTTTGCAGAATTTAGAAGAATCAATCTATCAATCTATCTATCTATCTATCTTACTTCCTTTATTTTTTTTCCTATGTTCACACCTTAAAGCCAAAGGCATCAGTGTGTGGGTTTGACTGCCAGGACAGTGATTTAAAAATGTTTCTGCCCAGGAGAAATAGATCTCTCCCTGCCAAGGATAAAAATAAATGGCTTTGCTGGGAGGGCCTCGTAGTGCATTACCATCCCATAATTTTGTCCCCAAAATATTTATGGATCTTCAGGCAGGAAATGCTCGGCATAACTTCCATTTTAACAGGTCTGTGCAGTAGTGTAGAAGTTGCTGTCCACGCGGTCACCCATTATTTCTGGAGGTACAAATAGGAACATTTTCTGTAACACCTCTGACCGCTGTAAACATGCAAATCAAGTTGAATGGCTAATTAATAGAATGAATAAAGTTCATACTTTTACAGAAAACAAAATTTGTGAAGAAGAATGTCTACAGATCAGCATATCCGATAGGGAACAAAATCTAAGTGCTCTCATTATCTTTATAGTTTCAGCTGATCTGTTTTACTCTTCTACTAATGAGAAATTTAATTTAAAAAAGGAGACATGACTTGTCAAGATTATTCAAATATACTTTTTAATAAAAATTTTTTTAGAGATCCGCCCCCCCCCCTTCTCTCTGTTAGGCCACACTCCCATTAAGGGACAACTTCCGACCAGGGAGGAAGAAGACTATCACGTGCTTCCTCTGAGACACATAACGCAAAATTGCGGATGGCAACACACTGGGCAATCCGCTATCCGAACTTACGATCTCCAGATAATAGAGTGAACAGGTTTCCGTTACAGTACTCAAGTTGTGATCTTTCACCTGCTAGGTTGACTATGTGGCCAGACTATAGTACTATTTATATACAAGCTTTTGTGAGTAAGATTATATTTGAACTCTTCCTTCAGTTATAGATAACTGGCATAAAAATATTTGTGCATATTAAAGTCTTGGGTGGCTTAGGAGTAATACTTAGGAGTAACACTGTCAACTTACACCTCCATGGGTTGGAGATTCGAATCTCACCTCCAGGCTGTGCGCTTTAGAGGTTGATTCCCTCCATCCAGCCATCCATCCACCCAGGAACCTCTGTAGTCCAACTAGGGACCGTGGAGGCCCATGGTGATTACCATTGCATTTATTCCCATTTTACGACCGTGGTGGAACCTCCAAGGATGGGGAAAACAGGCAAACACCATGAACACAGACCACGAGGTAGGAATCAAACCCAGAAGCTGAGGTTGCAAGGCGACAGTGCTAACCACTAAGCCACTGTTCCACCATTAAAGATTGATTGGCATCACTGTATTGTGTCTGTGTGTGTTTGTGCTATGCAATGGCTTGTTCCCTGAGTTTCCTTGGATAGGGTCTGACACAAGTAGTATACATTATATGAATGGTGGATTGATAAAAGTGCAAATCCCATTAAAAAAATTTATATGAGACATATTTTCTAGTACAAACCGGATTCCAAAAAAGTTGGGACACTAAACAAATTGTGAATAAAAACTGAATGCAATGATGTGGAGAT
>JAQMYG010000020.1:12470384-12482592 GCA_030014215.1 Clariallabes teugelsi
CCAACTTCCTTTTTTTGAGTGTATAAGAAAGAAAATGGGAAAAGGAACATGAACCTGCATTTACATCTACAAAGTAACGTAGTGTTCGTCTTTAAACGTGCTATACGTTCTAGTAAAATATCTGGATTTAAAAAAATAAATAAATAAATTCACGTATTTCGCCTTAAATCAGTCAAGTCATAGCTGATGCTGCGCAGCTTCCCGTCCACATACCAGCTAATTTCGGATGATAAAGATACGTCGTATAGATGTCGTATAGATGTAAAGACGATGTATCATTTAACAGCTCAAACAGGCGATGTACAGACGATCAAAATACGACTATAAAAAAACGAACGTGATGTTTACCAGATGATACAGTACGCTCTTTAGCAGACGTCTCCGCGACGTACCTGTGCTATCTGGGTTGGTCATATGATTAATTTGTGTTTTTAAAAAAATAAAGTTCAGTTAGCAGATTAAAGCCCTTGTATGTTTTCATAGCCGACATGAGCTGTGGTAACAGGAATTCTGAGAGGATTTCAGGCAGGAATTCAATAATCGTCACAGCTAATGCTAATAAGGCAGCTAACATGAGCTAACCAGTCCAAATTCAAGAGATTTCGTAATGCTAATCATGTCCTCTGCTTGTAGTAGCTAGCAAAAATAAGCTAACCAAACAGGATTTTCAAGTTGAATTTTCATTGCTAATTTCTGCAAGATAATGAAAATAAGCTAAATGAACAGAAAATCTTCTGTTTTCAAGTCACACAGACTACATATTCTGAACATTTAATGCAAGCTCATTAACATAAGATAATCTGACAGGATTTCTGAGAGGATTTAAGAACTAGCTGCTGATTAATAAGGGTTGAATAATGTGCCTGAGTTCATATACAGGCTAATCTGTTTAATAACAGGCTTGGATTATGTACTGTAGAGGACCACCATACTAGGCCCTGTGAGTGACTTGTTACTGCAAAACTTATATTATTATTAGAACAGGCACATTCGTATAAACCTATAATCTACATTGCAGTCAGCACTCCTGTCAGAGCTCCTGGAACTTATTCAACAACAACAACAAAAAATAATAAATAAATAAATAAATAAACAAACAAACAAAATCAACATGATTTCAATAGCAGGGACAAACCTTGGCGCGCAACTATCAGGCTGGCGATGCAATCTGGAACACTAGTGCCGGCTGCCAGGAACGTGATGCCCATAATGACGTCAGGAATGCCGAGGGTGTAGCCAATGATGGTCACCTAAAACAGCATGTAAGCTAGGAGGTCAGGAAAACAAAAAGCGATAATATAAGAAGAGCGAAACAGAAAATGAGGCTATATGACACACTTACCATCCACACCATAAAGTAGGAGAAGACCGCGATCCAGACAGTCGAGAGGATAAAGGAGAGCATGAAGTACTTCTCCCAGCGAGGTCTGGCGCAGTTTGGGATGGTGAAGAAGAGCAGTAAGAGCAGAGGCCATGAGATCAGCCATTTAGTCTTGTTCATGCAGCCCTCTAAACACACAGACACACACACACCTTAACAACAAAGAAGTAACTAAGGGCTCTGAACTAACACGTTTTCTACTGTTGCACCGATGATGGAGGACTTTCTATAAGAAATGATAAGAACTACAACAACAATAACAAAAAAATGCCCTACTGTTAAGAGACTGTGATTTTAACAATGCCAACAGCCATCTTAACAATGCCACAGACATCAGAAGGTCAAAAGTACACACCTTTGCACTTTGAAATGCACTCCACTCAGACTCATTAGCATGACTTCCATCCATACAGGCCAAGAGATCTTAATACAGGCTTAATCAGTTAATGTAATGCCACAGAAATTTGTCTTAAATGTCTTAATTTGTCTTATGAACCTGTTTGTTCATTTGTTAGTTTTCATCAACAATTCTGAAACAAAGAACATCTCACAAATAAAATAAATTTTTATTCACATACTGTACACTATCAGTCAAGTTTGGACACAATTTTGGACAAATCTTTTTGGACAAGAAAATTTTTATTTCTTTCTACATTGTAAAACAATGCTGAAGGCATCCAAAAATGGAAGGCTCTGTAAAGCCTTCATAACAGCTCTAATCTATGATGATGTAAGCTGGTGATTTTTGAGGCTGGTAACTCTAAATGAACTACTTCTCTACAGCAGAGGTGAGTTTTGGTCTTGCTTTCTTGAGATGGTCTTCATGAGAGCCAGTTTCATCATGGAGCTTGAGGGGTTTAGCAAATGCACTCGACAGTACTGTTCTTGCTGGAACTGGTCCAGAACAGCTGGCCTTCGTGTCTTTAAATAACAACTGACTGTCTTTTGTTGTTTCTTAATGAACTATTCTCTATGTGAAAAATCACAAAACAAAAAAACATTAAATCAGAAGGTGTGTCTAAACGTACTGTACTGTACTTCATATATAATTTTATAACAACTTTGTAGGCACACCTTGCACCTCCAGGGTGCGAGTTTGATTATGGATACTCCAGTTTTTCCTCCCATAGTCGAAAGACAAGCAACTTAGGCTAACTGGCGTTCCCAAATTGCCCGTAGTGTGTGAATGCACATGTGAATGATGGATGGTTAGAAAACTTTATTAATCCAAAGGCACAGACAGACAAGAGGTAGAGTAGTGCAGGTAGGAATAACGTGAATAAAATTAGACACAGATTAGAGCAAAGATATGCTCTACACGCCGAAACATGTATTTAAAAAATATACACTATTACATAAGTATGAAGATGATATTACTTAATTTGATAATTTTATTAATATTACTTATATTATTAATTACCAATAATATAATTATAATTAAGTACCAATAACTGCACATATACAGTACATACACATGATATGTACATTATATACACAGATCAGTCATGACCATCCAGTTTTTACTCTCTTTTTGAGTGAGCATTTGTACAGGAACCACAGGAACCATTACATACTCAACAGTAGAAAAGAAAGATTTTGGGCTGAACATATTTAATTCATACTGAATTAATATTTAGTTAACAGCAATCGTTAATTAGAAAATGTATAATAGAAAATGGTTTATTTTTTCGCATAAAGGCCAAACTCAAAAGACTAAATTAAAGAGACTAAGAAGATTATATCCCTATAAAAAAATTTTATTATTAAAACAAAACTGGCTTAAATACACTGTCTGCTATAGTACTTAAAACCCCATGTAGCAAATCCATAATTATTTTTTTAATAAAATGCCAAATTTCACACAAGCATAGTCTGTGTTTGGGTGAACTCGGATTTTTTCCCCCTAAACTTAGATTTGAAAGCATTTCTTCCCCAGTTAGAAACAGAAGAGACACACAGTGAGAGAGAACAAAGTGTGATGCTCCCTATTATTGTCCTCTTTCCTCTATAATGGATTCTTTTGTCAGTGATAAAGCAGGAATGATAAACAGCTTTCTTCAGATCTAGTTGAGAAACCATTATTGTTGGTTTTCCCTACATTTGTGTGAATCAGTTTCTCAAATAGACATTATAACACAGAATGTGCTCAAGAGTTTGCAGCTCACTGGCGACCTCAATATGACCTCCATAAGCTTCTGCCTAAAGCATTCAATTCAAAAGAAACTCAAAAAGCTTTATTTCTTATTCTCACCAGTTGTACGCCGCTGTTGGCAAAGAGTCATGTATACTGAAGGTGTAACATTTACACAGTACGCTGAACACTGCAGTCACTTCACGGCTGTTAGGAACGTAAATAGAAATGATCTGCTTAGGCATTAGCGAATGCTAGTAATGATTTAGTGCATTATAAAAAAAAAATTTAAAAGACAACCCGCTGTATGCTTTAAAGAAAATGTTCCACTAATCATTAATTTTAAGTGCACTATAATCAGCTAAACAACTTATCCAGATGCACAAAACTGTATTAATAAAAGCAATGGCACATACAATTGCTTATCAGTGATGTCTACCTGATTTGCATTTCAAAAACGAACTTGCCTAACCATTCCTACTGTACGTCTGATTAAAGATCTCATCACCTGTAAATCACTCGCTGCTGCTGAGGATGCTCCAACATGCACAGGCTAAAGTCACCATGAGATTAATGTGCATGGTAACTGATTAACATTTGCAAAAGTCTTCAAGCACAGTACAGTGATGAGACTCGTAGCCATCGTGCAAACATGTTAAAGAAGGCCGTACGTCCATAAATGGCGATACTGAGCACACTGGAGCGAGTGGAACTCCTGATCCTTGAAAATCAAGGGATAACTTTTTTCCGAATTGCCACATCCCGTGTAGTCCTGACCTAGCTCCAGTTCATTTCAATATGTCTGGGGGCATTAAAGGAGTTCCTGGGAGGCCAGCGTTTCAGACGTGAAACAGGTAGAAATCTTTCTACCTCGATAGCATCCAAGCACTAGTGAAACACTAGGATAAGTGCATTAGTGTAGCAAGGAATTATATATATCATATAGAGAAATAAAGGGAGTTTTTACTCTCAGCTTTCTTCTTTTATTCTGCAGAATCCACGTCTCGGGTTGAACACCCCTTCACCCCAGATTTATAATTTTACATTTTACTGTACATTTGCGAGTCGGTTTAAGTGACTTTTAGATAAACCAAAACCAGATCAAGAACAGAGGTGCCCTGTTAATGGTTCACCTATCCAGAACTGATCCACAATCATGAATAAACAGGGCTATTTCCTCCCTAGTTTCATAGAGAAAACCCATCATCACAGTATTTTTTGCCCTTGGTGTCTCTCTTACTTGGTATGGTGAAGGGTGAGGTCAGTTCTCCATCCTCCTCTTCACTCGGCTTGTCCTCTGGCACATTCCCATTCTCAATCTCAACCTTTCCATCCACAACTGCCACCTCAACACCGTTGGCTCCCTTCATCAGCTTCTGCCTCTGTGAATAAGACGAAAACAAAGCAGCATTATTGTAGCGTATTATTATGCTAATAATTTAAGAATTTAGTTTCAAGGAAACTGCATAAACGCTGACAGTGTGCCAAGCCTAAGTTTGTTTTTTGACCTACAATAAGTACTTTAAGTTTTTAAATGTGTTTCATGCAGTAAAGATTCAAATGTAAAGTATTTTAAGATGTTATTCTTACATTGTAGATGAACTGCAAAGCAGCTTTTTTAATACTGTTGCCAAATTCATATCTATACCGATTTATCCTGCATTCAGGGTCGTGAGGAGCCTGGAGCCTATCCAAAGAAGACTTGGGGCACGAGGGTACACCCTGGACATGGTGCCAATCCATCGCAGGACATATACACACACATTCACACGCTTACGGCAATTTGGGAACACCTATTCTGCAGGTCTTGGGGACCGTGGGGGAAACCGGAGGAAACCCACCAAGCACAGGAAGAAGCAAACTCCATGCACCCAGATGTGAACTGAACCTGGTGCAAGGCGACAGTGCTAACTTCTACACCACCGTGCCGTCATTGTACCCAGATTTCCCATGTAAAATCAATAAAACAAATAACTGTGGGTACATAAATTAAAAGTAACATTATACATTTTGTGTTAAAGTTGGCCTTTTGTCATTTTCACCCACTGTGGTCTAGACCTTATGCTAATCTTTGCTGCATGTACGAGGGGCAGTCATAAAAGTCGTATTATCGTATGAAAAAAAATGAAAAATGTGTGCCCAAATTACGTCTCCGGAATTGAGTACGTTCATGAACATTTTTGTTCTGCCTCATCCCACCCCTACTCCACAGACTTCACACCAGTGACTGCTTCCTTTTCCATCACTAGGAACTTTTCCCCAAGAGCTAAAAAGAAGGTTTCTTTAAAGTTGGTTTCCACCAGCTCATTCATCGTTAGGAGAAGTGTATCGCCTTAGGTTGAGGATACAGTATGTAGAGAAGGTTAAAGCTCACGACCAACGTTTGTTTTCATTACATCAACGAATAATAATTTTACAGCGACAAAGAAATAAATGTAGAAATGTGGAAATGCAGAAATAAATATATGTAAAAATGTGGAAAATCTAAAATAGATAAATAAAGAAATGTGACAACACAAAAATAAATAAATGAAGAAATGTGGAAATTCAGAAATAAATAAATCTTGAAATATGTTAATAAACAAAAATAGGAATATATTTAGCAATTTTCCAGGGCTTATTGTATTTATGTATTTATTTATTTTTATATTTACTTATTTATTCACACATTTATTTATTTATGTATTTATTTCTATATTTATTTATTTATTCACACATTTATTTATTTATAATTATGTCATGTTTAGTCCTCCATACCCATGTAGCTGTACAGCGTGTTTATATTCAAATGTCATTTAAAAAAAAAACCTACATGAGACTTGTGATACACACCTCGGTAATAATGAGACGGCTGGCCATGCGAAGGCGGGTTTTGGGTCCGAAGTGGTCGGTCACCATGATACGAAGTCCAGCCTCGGGAAAACGGTAATTTGGAGGGCTGGCATTGATGATCTCGTCCACCATGATCACTGAACCTCGAGTATAGGCCTTACTAGGTTTGACTACACGGGGGTACATCACGACATGTTATGACATACTGTGAAATATGAATACGAGACATAGTCATGAAACAGACCAGTTAAAGTTAACAGACATCTAGTTTAGCTAAATGCTAGCGTATTAGTAGGATTATTGTGTTAATTTTAGAATTGTATGTGTTGCCACAGAAATGGACAAGACGCAACATAAATTCACCACACTAAAATGTTAAGTTTAAAAAAAAAAAAGTGCTTTATAATCCGACAGTTGCTGCTCATAGCTAAAATTACAGTCAGGTCCATAAATATTTGGACAGTAACCATTTTTGTACGTTCTTCACTGTACACCATTACAATGGATTTAAAATGAAGCAATCAAGACATAACTGAACTTTCGTCTTTGATTAAAGAGGTTTAACCAAAATATTGCTTTAATTGTTTATTAATTATATGCATTTTAGTTAAATTTTGTTTGTTTTACAGTTCCTCCATTTTCAAAAAAATTAATTGGACAAACTAACAATCATACAGTAAATATTAGGATTATCTTTAATACTTGTGCCATTGCTCGGAAGGATGTAGATCTGTACCTATAAAACATATAGGTTAGAAATACAGTATCAACTTTTAATATCTTGTAAAGAATTTACAAATAAAATTATAAAATAATACTGAAAAAATAAAAGGTAAAAGTAATAGATATGGATATTTCTTGAACAGCAGCTGAAAAACCCCCAAATAACTGAAATTCATTTTGTTGCTTGTGAGCTGTGCTAGACTGAGTTACCCGAGTAATTAGTTGGCATACCTGGTATTTAAATGTGTTGTTTGAGTTCTCACATGCCTATTTCCTAATAATGGTTTTGAAATAAAACCAATAACTAACTTTGGACATCACCAACTGCTGATTTGCCAGGTGTTTACTGCAGCTTCCTCATGCCTCATGATTATTTATGGGGTTTTCTTCCTTCGGTTTTGCCTCCAGTAAGTAAAAAGCATGCTCAACTGGGTTGAGGGCAGGCGACTAACTTGGCCATTCAATAATATTCAGTTTCATTGCTTGGGTAGCTTTCAGAATATTTTGGCTCATTATCCATCTTCACTTTATCTTATTACTTGCCTGACCAGAAAGTAGAGCACGCTACACTTTAGAATTCATCAGCAGCTACATCAATAAATGCCACTGACCCAGTTCCACTGGCAGCCATATATGGCAGTATGTTAATAACATAAGCATACTTTTTTTTTTTTTTTTGTCTGTGTTGTGTTTTTATGCCTAATTTGCCCTTTCTGCCCTTGAGTGTTTATCAGTGGTTTTCATCTGGATGTAAATTGTTTGTATTTGTATTCATGAAGGTAACGCTTGATTGTGGCAGGTTTACTCGCCTCGGAGTGTTCTTTTCTTGGCTAAATTTTGCGACAGCATTTTTCTTCATCAAGGAAAGAATTCTGCAATCATCCACTTTAGTTAGGCCTTTTCTTGTTGGTGAGTTTCCCAGCCCCAACAATGGCACTTCTCTGCCTTATATATTGAGAGCTCCTATGTACTGCTACTAAATACAACCAAATTCAACACTTCAACGTCAAACCTTTTATTTCCTCAATTTGTCATGAAATAATTAAAAACAGGCCATCAAAGTGCTTAACGGTCAATTGTCCAATTACTTATGAGCATCTAAAAATGGAGGGACTATGAAAATGGGCTAAACAGCATCATTGTAGAAGTATAATAAAGGCTGCAGTATACAGTAATTATTGTTAAGACATTAAATTAAAGATGAAATTCTTTAATCTGAAAATTCTTTAATCTAAAGCTGAAATACTTCAATCGCATAGTGATTGCTTCATTTCAAATCCATTGTGACAAATGGTCACTGTCCAAATATTTATAAATTCCATATATGCTTACACAGTTTCTACTAAAATGGTAAATTCCATTTATGTCAAATTCCCTCTAATTTTCAACATGCGCTCAATCGTATGGGGGAAAAAAAAAAAAACTAAACACACATCAGTGGAGAGAGTCAGTCAGAGATGTCAGATAGTTATTCTATAATAAGACATAAAACAATGGGCAAGCAGAAGCAGGAGTGGATATAGTACTGCTAAACAGACAGGCAAGTGAGTTTGAATAAAGCAGAACTGAGCTGAAAAGCCAGAATGCAAGAGAGAGAGAGTCTGCCTTCTAATTCATAAGAAAATAAAGGAGAGAAGGAGATAAAGAGAGCAGACAAAAGGGATTGGCTTTTCATCATACTGCAGCAAATAAAATCATGCACTCACACAAGAATACAAGAATTGAATTACTTATGGGATGTGACTAGTGGATTAACACTAATCAATTCTATTACTTCTTTCTAATTTCACAGTAAAATATGTAATATGGTCATATTATACAATATCTAAACAAACGTGTGGCTGTAATTATTTATGTTGTGCATTATGATATTTAATACATTACTATAGATACGTCATCCTGATGATGCTACTGTATATAACGGAGGAAGCAGTTTAGGTTCCTGAGCCTATCCTTTTTAAAAGACAGCCACATTCCTTAATTTGGACAAACATAATAGCACAAATTTAGTTTGGATTGAAATTCTGTAAATATCATGATTTTATAAATTGAAAATTACTTTACACCTCTATAATTCTACAGGTGGTGAATAGTTTAGATCAGACCACATGTAAAATTATAGAAGAAAAGCAACATTTGACCATTTCATATGCAAACATTAATCAATAAAAAAAATTAATAATAATGATATTTAAAAATTTAAAACAAAATAATCGATTTTGGAGTCAGTGTGAATTGTCACATGAATTGTCACACAAAACAATGACAATAACTGAACCGATTTTCCTCCATCTCTAATATAAACAATGATAAGACACTGATCAATTATAGCACTGTGTGAAAAATGCGTTTTATTCGTTTGGTCTTAACTGTTATTCATTATTCTCTCTCTCTCTCTTCTTCTGCTAAAACTTTCATTTCTATCATTTTCATTAAAATTTTTGATTGATTTATTAATAGTTCTCAATCGTAACTACGATCAGCCTGCCTGTTTAGCCTTACCTCAACCCGGCAAAGGTAACGAAGGTTCATCGGAGACAGAAGCACAAACATTACCATCCTCCAACTCGTTTCCGCTTGCTGCATTCCCGTTAGCAACATTCTTCTTGCCTTTTCCAGTGAAAAAAGTCTGCATGCTGGAGTTAAATCTAAAAGAGAAAAAGACAGAAATACACGGGAGACAAAAAAAACAAGTGTCAGGAAAAAAGAAAACGCAATAATAGATTTTTTTTTTTTTTTTTTTAGATTTGTAGAGTATACATTTATCATCCAAACATGGCTATTGAGCAATTTCTCAACTGGTCAGCACTGTGCTTCATTCAAACCAATTTAAAAACAATAAAGAACTTTCTGGCAGGTGCTATGTTTTGTTGACGGCAGGTCTCATTTTCCCAAAGTTTCTACCTCAACAAACAGCAGAAAGCAACACGGGAAATCAAAAGATTCACACACTCTACAGCTTCACTCATTATTGTCTTAAAATATTAAAAGGATGGAACAAAATTACAGTTATTCATGTTGAAATGTTAGTACACCCTCTTTTAATTATCGTCAGAAAATCAGCAGTAGGTGAAGACAACCTGAGGTACAGTATACCTTTTTCAACATGCCATTATGTATTTATTTATTTATTAAAAGTAAAAAAAAAAAAAAAGAAGAAGAAAAGAAACATGTGGGCAACATTAAGTACCGCCATGATTCAAGAACTTGTAGATCCATCTTTAATAACTTAAAGGAATCGTTTTCTTTATGACTTCATATCAGTCTCTCAACATTGTGGAGGAATTTTTTCGCCCAGTCTTCTTTACAACATTACTTCAGGTCATTGAGGTTTTGGGGCTGATGCCCAGCTCTCTTGAGGTCCTGCCACAGCATTTCAGCTGAGTTGAGGTCTGGACCATTTTAAAACCTTAATCTTTTTTTTTTAGTCATACTGATGTAGATATGCTGGTGTGCTTCTGATCGTTTTCCTGTTGCATGACCCAATTTCACCCAAGTTTCACCCAAATATATTCACCCATGATATACAAAGGAGTTAATGGTTGACTTATTGACTGCAAGGTGCCCTGGTCCTGTGACTGCAAAACAAGCATAAATCACCAAGTCTTCTTCTAATTGTGCCGTCATGGACATTAACATTTCACGGTCTGACGTGCTGGGATGTCCACTCCTGGAAACTCCTGGTCTTTCCACTTGTGAATCATCTTTCTCACTGTAGAACAATGAACTCTAAAATGGTTTGGAAATGGTTTTATAACCCTTTACAGATTGAAACAACAATTGCTTCTCTAAGACGATTCCTCATTAACTGCCCTCTTGGCATTGTGTTAACACACACCTCACCCACTATGATCAGATGATTTTACACACAATACGCATACATACTGTACATACAAAGAGTGTACATATACTTATGTATACTCTTTAAACACATGCATACACATTAAACACTTGGATTCATGAGCTGAATACGGCTCACTGTTTAAACAACAGAGACGTTTCACCACTTGATAGCTACTCTAGCAAGGCTAGACAGAAAGAAGCTGGTTGCAGTGCTTCTACTCAAAGAACTTTAATGCCGCGTAAAAGATGCTTTGGTGATATAGTACATGCTGGGAGGAAGGATCTTAGGCTATACTGTCCCCAGCTGGTATCTGTCATATGCTAGGGGAGAGCTGGCATGTGACCAAATAGAGGAGAAAAATTATATATTACTGTATATACTCACTTCATGATCAGTATGTATCCTGTATACATGACCACCAACACCAAGCTCTCCCACCTGGAAAGAAGAAAGCCGTATGTTTCTGCTATTCACACTGTTAAACAATCTGCAGAAATTACAGAATTAACACACACACTCACCAAACTATCTTCTCATCATAGATAAACTAAAAAGAAAAGGGCAGAAAAAAACAGGACTGTAGAATCATTAGGATAAAAAGAAGGATGTCAGAGTGACACTGTGCAATGTTCTATGCATTCGATTTAAGTATACTGTACAAGTCATTTGATATGGCCAGCTGCTGATTTTGGATAAGTGTGTTATTGAATCAAACTGTTTGTCCCGCACATGTGTTTGCAGCAGGACTTACTGCGATCAGAGCCACAACAGACAGGATGTAGTAGAGAGAGTCCCGAAAAACAGCCCACCACGTCAATAACACCACCTGGCATGCACACACACACACACACTTACGGTCAGAAACGGAAATCCATGTGATCATCATATCATGAAAATATTAGGGATGAACAAGAGTGAATTTCAAAAATAATATATCTGATATTCACTTATTAAATGCTTGATAAATATGACTAAGTAATTAAACGCAAAAATTATATAGTACATATAAAATTCTTCCATGTGTTTTACAAAATAAAATGATATTGCTGAGCTTTCTCCTGATGGTGAAGTTCTCATGCACAGCTGACACGTTCCAACAAGTGCGCATGTCACTCCTGTTATGGGAGGTATTATAGCACCATCTATTGGATCTTTTCCAAAACTGCAGCTTTTGTAAGAGTCCGACAGCAATTAACCAACATCGGCCACAGGAATCAGCGACTATCACCTTATTTGCCAATAAGCTGATGCAAATTAACACATAAATCAGTCCAAAGTTACAAAATACACTGTTATT
>JAQMYG010000020.1:12506659-12518788 GCA_030014215.1 Clariallabes teugelsi
TCATACACATTCACATTCCATACAAACTTAAATAATTCTTTTGATTGTGTAAAGCTGCTTTGCGACAATGACAATTGCCAAAAGCGCTATACAAATAAAATTGAATTGAATTGAATCCTCGTGTCCAGAGACATTCTTTGGGCAAATATTTCCATATTTTTTCATATGACAACATATATTTTATGACCGCCCCTCGTAGACTGACAGAGGGAGAAAAACACACTCCAATTCAGCAGAATGACAGAAATGCTGAGAGAGTACGAGGCTGAGAGAGACAGACAGTAAACACAGTCAGGAAAGGAGTGAGATAGACAGTCAGAGAAACAGACAGATAGGCGGGCAGACAAACAAAGACGAAAATAAATAGACAGACCAACACACACACACAAAAATACCTTCAGTTATGCAGACAGAATTTCAGAGATTCAGAAATCATTAGACAGACAGACAGACAGACAGACAGACATGGACCATCAGAAAGGCAGCCCACCGGAGCATCTATAAGGTACCTCTTCTTTCAGTCGAATGTATGATGGTAAACTTATTTCCAATAAACAACCCACTTTTAAACAAGGCCATAAGTTGTATAAAAATGATGCTTAGAACTTTTATGTAATGAGGTCAGAAAACTTGCAGGAATAGCAAACAAACAGCATGATGTCTCCACATAACCAGCATACTGCTGAGATCTCAAAGTCTGGTTTTGTTTAGAACCATTAAGGAGCGAGCAGAAAACAGTGCAGGCCAACTACCAAAGCGTTACATAACATGCACACATGCAGAGAGAGAGCGAGAGAGAAAGAACACAAACTGTAGCTCAATAACATACACACACTTTGTGTTCTATAGGTGTGGGGTCTGGGACTGGGGCCAGATTAACTCAGCACACAGTGTAGAGTCACCTGGTCATTATCGCAAAATACACACTAATGAAGGTCTGCATGGCAAGCCAAAGATCTAGACGCTCACAGAAACACTCGTTTTGTAGCAATTCAACCATTGTTGTTAATTACCAAATACTGGGCAAATCTACATTTAAATTCATCCCCAAATACCACAAGGTCACCATCACAAAGTAAAACACTGTTGTGTATTAGACACAGATTTACTGTAATTAGACAGTCGAAGGATTAGCCAGGTTCTTTTCCAAACGCTACCCGCCTTGTTATAGTGGCCATGATACTCTATAGGGACAAACGTATTTGGACGACTCGCACCCAAACAGAGGTCTAGAGAGAGCTGATTGGCCGAGCTCTCTCAGTGGGGAGGAATGAGAGGTACTTAGTGCTCCCACATTAATCAGGGTTCTACAGCCAATCAGGGGCGTCTGTGAGCTCACGCACCCGGAGGGAGCAGATAGCCCCTAACGGTGCGTGGCGAGCAGTTCGAAAAGATGCGGTCGGCTGGCGTCACGCGGTTCGGAGGAAACACGTGATAGTCTTCGGACCTCCCGACTAAGTGGTAGTGGTAGCCTTAATGTGGGAGCCCCCTAGTGACGGGGAGGAATTGGACACGACTAAATTAGGGAGAAAACCAGGGAAAAATCCAAAATTTAAAAAAATTTTTTAAAAAGTATATTTGTCCAAACCTGTTAATTCAGGTGTTTCATTCAAGTCCCTTAACCCCATCTTAATGCTTCAGCATACCAATACATCATGGACGATGCTATGCATCCAACTTTGTGCCAATAGTTTGGTGAAGACCCTTTTCTATTCCAACATGACTGTGCCCCGGTGCACAAAGCAAGGAGTATAAAAGACATGGTTTGATGCGTTCAGTGTGGAAGAACTTGACTGACCCAAACACAGAGCCCCGTGATCTCAACCCCATTAAGCACCTTTGGGATTAACTGGAACAAAGATTGCAACCCAGGCCTTCTCATCCAACATCAGCGCCTGACCTCAAATGCTCTACAGAATGAATGGGCACAAATTTCCACCAAAATGATACAGAGATTTACTCATACTGTTGTTTCTTTAACAAGTTAGCACAGGTTTCAGAGCTCTCCACAGTATGCATTAACACTCCAGCTGAAATCGGATAATTTCTCGGATAATGTATTTTTAAAGCGTAACCTTCCTTTATTTTCACTCCTGTAACAAATGCTCTGTCTCAATGTATATGTAAAGGCCGAGCTGAGCTGAACAACAAGCCAGGGAACTGCATCCCCTTATATGAGGTCACAATAGGGGAAATATACTATTGGCTTTATTTCCTCTCATGAACTCTCTTTGTACACACATACTGAAAACCCATTTGAAAATCTCAAAATGACTAAAAAGTGAATTCTGCATAATAGATCCTTTTTAAGTTATCATAGCCCTCCAGACAGAATTATACATGTGTTTTGGTTTTGATTGTCACACTATTCAGTGTAAAGTATAAAAAAAATTAAACTGTCCATAATGAGATCACGTTTTTTCCCCACATTTTGATGCATGATGTTTACACTAACCGTTGCTCTTGATCTGTATCTGCATGATTTTTATGCAGTGCAAGTTAAGAAATCAGTTTTTGAATTGTTTATTAAATTGCACAATGAATGTAGAAGCAATGTCATCTACAATGCTTCTACAAAACATTTGCACAATTTTCATTTAAAATTAAGGATGGATGGTTCAGCTCTCACATCACAAGCAGTCGTCTCATTAGAAAAGCTGGGGTTGGAGGAGAAGGATGAACATTCTGTCCCTTAAATCAGGCCATATTCATCAGTGCTTGTACCAAGGTAATTTTTCTAAATGCTGAGGCGTAGTTTTGGAATGGCAATGCCATGTTTTGGTATACACTGAGATAGAGTAGCAAGAAAAAAAGTATGGTATAAAGTATAAAGGTAATCTGATCTTCATCTAAGTCAAGGGTATTGTCAAAACCAGATTATCTGTCCTTATAATGTGGCTAAAATAATAAACAAAAAAAATCTAATCATTCATGTCTATATAGAACACACTCATTCAACATTAAAAATTGTAGTGGCAAAAGTAAGTGAACCCTTGGAATTAATAACTGCTGTAGCTTTGTAATATTCTTTGGATGTCTCATGTATATGACTCTCTTCAGGTCATTCCATATAATCTCTATTGGGTTTAGGTCTGGTCTCTGACTTGGCCACTCTAAAAGGCGAATTTAGTTTTTCTGTTGTAGACTTCCTCGTGTTTTAGGTCATTGTCCTGTTGCATCACCCAACTTCTACAGAGTTACAGCTGACATGCAGACATTCTCCCGTTATCCTGAAGAACTTTTTGATACACTTGGGAATTCAATTTTCACCTCAATGACGACAAGCTGGCCAGGCCCTGATGCAGGAAAGCAGACCCAAATCTTGATGTTTCCTCCACCATTCTTCACGGTTGGGATGATGTTTTCATGATGATATGCAGTGCCCTTTTTACACTAGATGTAGTGCTGCATGTTCTTTTCAAATAGTTAAATCTTAAGTTTCACCAATGCAGCAAAACAATTTGCCAATACCGCTGTGGAGTGTCGGTGTGCTCTTTCGCAAACTTCAGGCGTGCAGGAATGTTGTTTTTATTTAACAGTGTCTTCCTTTGTGGTGTCCTGTGATGGAGTGATGGACACGTGTTTTACGTACGGTCAGTGTTTTACATACTGTAGACTCATGAACACTGATGTTGGCCAGTTCCGATGATGCCTTCATATCTTTGACTGGATATGAATTTCTTAATTCTTAGAAATCACTTTGTAACCCTTTGTAATTCTAGATCATATATCCTTTGAAAGCTATTATTGGCAAAGCATGGCACACATAAGTGTATTTGTCAATACTCTTGCCTTAGATGAAAACCAGATTACATTTCATGACCAATTAATGCATAAAACCATGAAATTCCAAAAGGTTCACATACTTGACCAGAAGACCAGAATTTCATATTCAATTTCCTGATATTTACACCTGAATATAATATGGTATATGACCCAATTTTTAGGAGAGCAAAAGTACTGAAACAGATAGACTTAAGGTTAACTTATTTAAATAACACTACGTTTGGTGCTTTTCCCTTGCTTGCAATCATTGCAGCAGCTGACATCACCAACCTAATGCATCCTTTTTTCTGATGCTTTTCCAGGCTTCCCAAGGCTCAAATGAAGAACAGACACTCAGAGTTATTAAATGCTTAAACAATCCATCCAACAGGACACAAGAAACCGGTCAATACCATGTTCCAACCTTTTTGCCCCAAAGGTGCAACGTTCTACAGTGCCGTGAAAAAGTATTTAATTATCCTATTTGTAATTTTTTTTAGAACGTGTTGGATCTTTTTTGCGTGCTTCACTTTGTCATATAGGTGCTATTTTATTGATTTCTTGATACAACAAGTCTCTCAGTAATCAAACCTGGGAGTGGAAAGTGAAATTTAACTGAAGTTTTCCAAAAATCCCAGTTCCTTTATGATTTTCCACATACTGTACAGTTGGACCAGGGAGGTTGGACAGCTTTTTAATAAATTATGTAAAAACAGCATTTGGTTTATCCTTGTGTAATATTAAAATTTTTTGATGATTTGAATAATTAGTGTGACAAATATGCAAAAAGGGGACAAATGCTTTTTTATTTTTTAATGGCACTGTAGGTTGTTTAACAGGTCCAAAGCTAAAGCTGAACATCTGGTCTACTGTCTGATATTCATCTTTTGAGATCAAAACCAAACTTTGAAAGTATAGCAAAAACAATTGTATTATTTTTATCTTATTGTTCTAATATTTTTAAATAGGTCTGTGCAACTGCGATCTAATAGCTAAAAGTGTTTATGCAATGTATCAAACTATAGAACCGTTTTTTGCAATAGGAAATAAAGCAAAGAAATAATAAGAAAACATCAGTTAAGTTTAAACATTAATTAAGTTAAAGTTTTTCAGCTTCGTGCACAAGCACACGTAATTTAATAGATAACTGGAGACGTGTGTGAATATATAATAGCCTGTGGGGAAGTGTGTTTTTATAGACCTATTGAACTTCTCTTTGACTGAAAAGATAAAAACAGTGTTAGCGTATGAACTGATGGTATTTTAATGTCGGGTACACAGCCATGGCCAAAAATTGAGAATGAATATTAATTTTTACAAAGTCTGCTGCTTCAGTACTTTTAGATCCTTTTGTTAGATATATTACTGTGACATACTTGAGTATAATTACAAGCATTTAATAGTGTCAAAGGCTTTTGTTGACAATTACATAAGTTTATGCAAAGAGTCAAGCTTTCCCAGAGAAGAAAAGGTGAGCACTGCCATCACTCACAATTTTGCCTAAGAACACAGCCATGAATAAAGAATTTAACAAAAACATCCTGGGAACAAATTTTCCCCACCATCCAAGACCAGTTTGGTGACAAACAATGCCTTTTCCAGCATGATGGACGAATGTGAGAACCAAGTGAACAATGTGAACTCGGGGAACAAAACACAAAAAATTTGGGTTCATGGCCAAGAAACTCCCAAGACCTTAATCCCATTGAGAATTTGTGGTCAATCCAGGTGGACAAACAAAAACCCACAAATTCTGACAAACTCCTAGCATTGATTATGCAAGAATGGGCTGCCATCTGTCAGGATGTGGCCCAGATGTTGATTGACAGCATGCCAGAGTGACCTGCAGAGGTCTTAAAAAAGAAGGATTACCACTGTACATATTGACTCTTGCATAAACTTAATACAATCGTCAATAAAAGCCTCGACACTTATGAAACGCTTGTAATTATATTTCAGTATACCAAAGTAACATCTGACAAAAAGTTCTAAAAACACTGAAGCAGCAGACTTTGTGAAAATTAATATTTGTGTTATTCTCAAAACTTTTGGCCATGGCAGAAATTAGGTGGGATGTGCATCGTGACTTTTCCTCCCACTCAAATACCTGAAAATCTTTATGTCTGTTCATGGGTCTGGCAGAGGCACAAGATAAGGGCTGGGGGGAGAAATAATCTATGCTTCATAAGTCTGTATTGAACATATCTGCAGTGATGCACAAAAACACCATAATTAGACTTTTAATTGAACAAAGTTAATAATACTAGATATCTCTGATGGAAAAATAAAATGCTATCGGCTAAGGCTGTCAAATTTTAATTACTTCAAAGATTTCGTATTCGAAAACTCATTGTTGAAACAGAAATGCGGCAATGAATCTGCCTGAAGGTGCTGGATATAATAAAGGAAGAGGCGATGTGTGTGGGATGTAGATATGCAAGTCAGCACTGCAGCAGCCTATTACTGGAAAATCTGCTTTCTCTCTTGAGCCAGCCATTAAAAGAGAAACAATTCAAGCCATATTATCTGTACATCAAAGGTAGGCGCCGTTGAGCAGGAAAACCAGAGGAGAAGGACCTGAAGGAGGGGGTGCGGATAATCCTGAGAGATCGCAGACAAGATTTTGATCGGGTAATCTCGTCAGTTGGCTCTCTTTAGGAGAGACTGAGAAGTTAATGGAGTCCGCAGCTTATTTTTATACCACAAAGAGACAAACTCCAGCAATGCACAGACCCAGTGAATGCGTCACTTCCAGAGCTCACTTCTATATTCGCAAGATCTGAGATGATGAAAGTGTCCTCTCTTACCTGGCTCAGTACAGTTCTTCTCTACCGTCTCGTTGTTTTGTGCCAAGGCCATCAGTCTCCTGCCCCAGTGCGTGTCAACGTTTATCCCACCGTCTACGATCATGCCGTGTCCTAAAGAGAAATGGAAACACTCGTCAATTCAAGCTGCATGAGTCACCACACTGAGCTCCAATGAGGAACATGAAAAATACATGTCAAATAAGTTGCTTTAAAAAAATTTTTATAATAATTTATCAAGCTGGTATGAACAGGCACAGCATGCAACTCTTCATGTCCAGGTTTAATGTGATGGCCCAGCCGCATTTTAATAAGATTGGATCTAGTAAGGATCACATGACCATTAAATTAAGCATGGAAGCTCTGGGAGGGTGATTTTTTATTTTTATTTTTTAAACAGAAGATAAAGCATAAATGTGCACATGGTCATTATTCTCAATTAAAATCACTAGCAAGAGGCATGATGAAAAAAAGATTCTTGTGGTACTTTGGACAAATACTGAAAACAAGAACTGGGAATATACTCCAAGATTCATTATAGTTTTAAATCACCAGTCATTACATTACTTTGCGATGTGAGCGCATACATTCCATACGCACAACTATTTGTTTAACATGGGAATAAATACAGATAGTCTTGGGTTACAAATTTCCGCAGATACGAATGGGCCTACGAACATTTGTGGGTGCGAACAAATCACGGAAGTATGGTGTATAGCATGTGTGTGCATGTGGGGGTGCGGGTTTCACCGGTTTCAATGGGTCAGTCAAGAAGTACGATGATGGAAAAGATGGTCAATAATCCTAAATATCGAAAAAATCCTCAACAAAACTGGGTTCACAGTCCAAAACACTGGAAAACAGCTCGCGACTTAAAGGCATTCCACATACCAGTAAAACCTTGGATTACAAGTAACTTAGTTTGCAAGTGTTTTGCAAGACGAGCAAAAAATGTTTTCAAATTTTAACTTGATAAACAAGCGAGGATTTTCTACTCGAGCAGTCTGTATATGCTTTATTTGCCAAGTCAATGATCTGAGCAAATGGCTCCTCTCTCGCGCGATTGTGGGCAATCATCTCCCATGCCCGGCTCATAGCGAATTCAGCCTCACTCGTAAAGTCAACATCCGTTTGTGCGCGCGTGCACGTGTGTGCGTGAAAGAAAGTCTTTCTGCACAATACTACTCCTACTCCTTCTCTCCTCTCTTGTCTCCAGTGCAGGTTAATTAGTTTTACTTTATATTTAATTTTTATATTAATGTTTTTGGCTTGTGGAATTGAGTTTCTACTATGGGAAAATTCGTTCGGAGACAAAATGGCGTCCGGAATTCCCCTCGCGATGTAAAATTTTTTACATTTGACGCGAGATTAAGTACTTATGTTTTTTGGCCACATGAAGGTAGTGAGGGGAAAGGGGACAGAACGAATCCGACTTACGAACATGTCCCTAGAACAGAACTTGTTCGTAAGTAGGGGACACCCTGTACTAGGGATGCACAAATGCAAGTGGTATCAAGAAGTTTCGAGACTAGTTTTGTAACACACCAACAGATTGTCGCAAAGCAGCTTTACACACTCAAAAGAATTATTTAAGTTTGTATGAAACGTGAATGTGTATGAATCAAAATAAGATTGTCCCTGATGAGCAAGCCGAGGACGACGGCGACAGTGGCAAGGAAAAACTCCCTGAGATGGTAATAGGAAGAAACCTTGAGAGGAACCAGACTCAACAGGGAACCCATCCTCATTTGGGTGAAACGGATAGCAGGAATTGATCTGCACCATATTGTGTGAGACGGGAAGTTCAGTATAACAGGAGATGTGTTTGAAATGAACAATCCACAGCATTGCTGCCATTGTCGGTGTGTCATACGGAAAGGTCTAGGCAGTTGCTGCCAAGTTCGTTCACAGGCTGCTCAACCAGGAGCAGAAGGAACATCGCGTAGAAGTCCGCCAAGAACTCGTCCCCAGGGGCCAGAACATCAATAGCAAATTCTGCTGCCAGGTTTTAAGGGGTCGGAAGTAGGAAGTACGGCGCGTAAATCTCGAAACCTGGAATCCCCCTCGTAACGATATCAGTCATCAGTCCAATATGGTGCTCATATACTCACAATTGTACAACTATTCCAATATCGCATGTGATACCACTTTACAGAAGAGCCAGACTTCCCTATATAGTAATTTTGAGTTATTACAAGTTCTACAGGCCCCTGTAAATTAGGCAAGGCCCCTCGTCTTTTTTTTTTTTTTTTTTTTTTGTCACACCAGGTGTCAATGTTGACCAAGTAGATGAAAAGTGCTGTTCCAATGTCACCCGATGTCAACTTGTGTACTCTCCTCTCCAACGTCAGTGTCAGCAAGTAAAAGTAACATGACGTTAATGTGTTCTTGCAGTGCATCCGTCTCTAATCTGTCGGTCTTGTTAACCTAGCTTAGCATTTCAGCTCTTGGTCTGTCCGTTTCTTGCTTGCCAGCAACTTCCAAGGTTCTGTTCAATGGCTTTGTCCCTGACAAAAGCAAGTGTGAAATACAACTATTTATTTAAAACGCCCGGAAAAGCCACATCACACTTGAACAGGCTTTCATATGCATATGCAAGAAATGAAAATGCTGTCACTACATAACATAAATAATACTACAAGATCTTACAGGCATTTGTGAAAAAGCACATCAACAGCCTGTTGGCGGACACTTCAGCTTTCCGCTTTAGCACTAGTAATGTCTCTCATTAGTTTAACTGATTGATGAGGATTTCACTCAGCAGAAAGTCATCCTACAGTACATGCAAAGAGGTTATGAGGTTTGCACATTAGACAAGCAAGAGCCGATGGGTTTGATGAATGTTTTGCAGCATTTCTGAGCAGAAATCCATCCTGCTACTTCGATCAGCAGTCACCTCATCAATAAACAACAGTGAACAGGTATTCTGAAGTGCATTACATGCTGTTGCCATACAACTGCCTCCATACCTTGTTTGATGATCTGGTATTTTGGAACATGAGCCCCTCCTTCCCTTCTACACATTATTCTTCTGCAATAATGTATCAGAATTTGGACAGGCTTCTTTAAATAGTTGTTTTCGGCAAATTCCAATATTCCAAAATTCCTGGAGTGTTACCAGTGGTTGGTGTAAAAGCAAACTTTAACAATAATATGCAGATGGGATTGGATTGCAAGCATAATTCATTCCGGAGGCATGCTTGTTATCCAAAGAACCACACAGAATACTGTACGAGTAGTTTGTAGCATAATATCTGTAGGAGTATAGCAAGAGTTTTGCCACACAAAAGTATCACAATACTTAACGGAATTGATTGTTCCCCCATCTCTAAAGTACATCTATATTAAATCCCGACACTCCACCAACTACTATGAGGTTGTAGCCACATTAGTTTGTAAATGACCAATCATTCAATTCCAATTTCTGATTTATTGGCATAAAGTGTATGTTCGGAGCCAAAATGCTCATCAAAATGAAAGTACTATTTAGTGTGAAACATTATTCGGGGTGCCATAAGCACAGTGTGTCCAACCAAAGTTAAAATAAAGCAGCAATATTAACGGCTGTTTAAATAATTAAATATGGCTGTGTTTCTGTTGCCCTGCCTAGAGAAACTCATAAGACACTTGTGGGTGAAAGTCAGGCTTGATAAATGCTCCCTATGCATAATGTATCAATGGCAGGCTTTGAGCAAGAGAGCATGTACAGTCGTGACTCACTCACCCCATTCATTCACTTCATACGTTCAGGCTGTTTAGTGCCTGGGAATTTAATATTCGGTCCAAATTAGAATAGTTCGGCCCAACGTAGAAAAAGTTGGGAAGGTACGGAAAACGCAAATTAAAATCATAATTTAATAGAAATAAATAATTTCTAAATTTACAAGGGTGAGACAAAAATTTATCTGCACTCTATAGGCTATAGAATCTATATTAATTATTCTTACAACAAAAATAAAAATAAAAAATTTGACATAATCTTGCTTTTAAAAAAAAACTAGCTTTCGTATTTCCCCATTAAAAATGTTTTAGGCTGAGCTGCGATCCACGCTGTCTTCACTTGACACTTCGATGGAGCAAGATCAGGATTATAGGGAGGATGCTTTAACACCTCAAGAGTCTGTCGTGGTGTAGAGTTGTTTCAGTGCCACTGACATTGATCTGTGATAGCAAAAAAGTACAAACGGATTTCTGAGCCACATATGCTGCCGTCAAGATGAAATCTTTCCTCCACGTCGCCCATGAGTATTTCAACAAGACAATGCAAAAACATATTCCACAAAAGTGGGAAACCGTGCAAGTGCAGAAATGGCCTGCTAGCAGTGCTGACCGTTTTAAAACAAAATGTGATGAAGAAATACCTTTCAAATACATTTCAAAGGGGTAAATGTGGCAAGAATCAACATTGAAATCAAAGATAATTTATAAATACAGTTTTTTGATTGGACTTTGCATGTTCTCCCCGTGCTTGGTGGGTTTCCTCCAAGTACTCCGGTTTCCTCCCACAGCCCAGAGACATGTAGATTAGCCTAACTGGCGTTTCCAAATTGCCCATAGCATGCGAGTAAATGTGTAAATACTTGTGTCCTATGATTGATTAGCACTCTGTGCGGTGGATGTGCTCCACCTAGTCCCCGGAGTCCCCTGGGGATTGGCTCTAAGCTCCCTGTGACCCTGTACAAGATAAGCGATATAGAGAATGAGTGAGTGAGTGGTTTCTGATTTGGGGTTGTACTAAGCATATCAATCTGTCTCCGACAAATTTGTTCCTTCTGTTATGACCTCAAAAGGCTAGATTTTTACTCTCGTATCTTTCTTCTTCAGATACATGCTTGACATAATACATGTAGCACATTGTCTGCTGAAAAGGGACAAATAGTGTTTATTGCCCAGACCACCAGAATAAATCTCATTTTATACAACATGAAATATACTTTCATAAAAAGTATAAACCTGTAATAAAAAGAAAGAAAGACATGCCATCTACATATAGGCAAGACATTTTAAATATGCAAGCCAAACTGATTAAAGTAGGTAAATATGGATTATGAGGCTAGCACCACATGACACACAAACAGACTTACCAGTTATACCATATAAGGACCATATGGATCAATATCCTGTTTCAAATTCAGTCACAACCCAGCATCCTGTCCACCTCAGGGACACATGATAAATATCAATAGAGACAAGGTACAGATTAAATAATGATTGATACAGAAAACAGCTGTCCAGTCAACACAGACACAAGGACAAATGCCAATCACCACCGATGTCCATGTCATGACCTCTCATTTATGCCAGCGACAATGTTAGCATGCAGGGAAATATGCACAAAAAATTTTGCAGGGTTCATTTCGTCGCCAAATACAGTGGAACCTCGGATTACGAGTAACGCGGTTTACAAGTGTTCTGCAAGACGAGCAAAGATTTTAAATTAATTTTTACTTGAAAAACGAGCATTGTCTTGGTTTACGAGCACAGAGTATCATGCATCACGCATGCGCTTCTTGTTTTGACGCCGAGCGTCACGTCATCACAACTGAGCCAACGGTTTTTC
>JAQMYG010000020.1:12524239-12535941 GCA_030014215.1 Clariallabes teugelsi
ATTCTAAGAATTTTCTTAGAATTTCATCACTAGGAGCAACTTTTAGGCTTAAGAAGCTTTGTGAATACGGGCCCAGAAGTGTAACTTAAAAAGACTGTCTTAAATTGGTAAAAAGTGAGCCATTTTGCTTCCATCAATCTGAAATGGATTACAAATTAAAATTAGTATGGTAAATTAATGAAAGAACTTTACTATAGTAACTACTGTATGGAAATTGGTTGCTTCAAAAGTAGACACATTTCAAAATTTTGCTGTTTTAATTAACTTTAAGATATTTAGCCTATAACAGAAACTTTGTATAAAGTAGCCTGCATTCATGACTAAATTTCTTTATATACAAACATCATGATTTCACTCTCTATTCTATTATCATATATTCTATTATCACAAAGAGTCCATTTTAAGACCGTTACAGATTATTTAATTTTTTTTTATCAACCAATCAGTCTTTGAATTGCTGCGTCATCCCTAGCAACTGTACTTTCCTTACTCAGAGTTGCTCTGAGAAGTTTCCTAAATCACTTTTAGTCTAGGACTCCCAGCTAGGACTTTTTAAGCTAAGATAGGAGCTCTCTGAGAGAATTCTAAGAAGCTTTGTGAATACGGGCCCTGATTACTCAATCAGAAGTAACTGTTGTATTCTGTAAGTTGCAAAAATCCTTTTTCCTAACAAGAAGGTTTACAGTGAATTACATCCTCAGCAAGAGAGCTTTAATTTTATACCAGGGGTTTCCTAACCCACAAGCCCACATGATGCACTCTATTTAAAAAAGATACACTTTGGTATTATTCATTTATGTAACAAATTAATATTGCAAACATGGTTTAATGAATTAAAAAGTGGATTTTGTGTACGGGTGCTTTAAAATAGTCAGATTCCAAAGGTCATGTAAATAGCCATTATATTTTACTTCACAGCGCAGACTAAAGTTGTGGCATAGGAGTTAAGCAATTAAATGGGCATATTTCTCCACCTATTGTTGCAGTTCCTCAGCAACACAGACTGTACGCAGACCAACTAAAGATTGTTGTATACGTTAAGAACGCTGCTCTCATAATGTTAAAATGCTCCTCAACACGGAACAGGCAAGTTCTAGAGACTAGCACACTTCTACCTGTGAGGCATTAAAGCATCTAGGCGAAACACTACTGCGCATGTTGTACATTCCAGATGATAATCAGCATGTTACTGTAGCGTACGTGTTCATGCGACACTGCAGGTAGTAATAATTCAATACCGTGCAGCTCTACTGTTCTCACACACACTGCAGCAAGAGCACAGACTCAAAGCAGAACTCCACAAGCATGAAGAAAGCATTCTGCTCTGACCCATCCTGGGTTACAATCATAAACCAAGAAAACAAGTGCACTGTGCCTGGAGAGCAAGTGCCAAGTGCCATCAGCCCTGTCAGAAGCCCTGTCAGAGAAATTCTTCGTTAGAGCTATTGACAATCTGTCAGACTGTGGCAAGTGACAAATGCCATGTGAATTGAACCCCATGAAAAACTCGGTCCTGATCATTTTCCATACAACAAAAAAATATATTTAAAAAAAAAAAAAAAACTTAAAAAAGATTTTTCCAAAAGTTTAGAGCTACAATTTGCAAAGATTCTCCGAGCTTAAGATCTGTGCTCCAAACAATGATGCACCTCCAGGATGCGGGTTCGATTCCAAGCCAGGAAAAGTCTCCTTTTAGATAAAGCGATATAGACTATGAGTGAGTGAGTGATGAACTTGTATGATAATTGTACCGCATTCCACTCACTGGATATGCAAGATCAAGCATCAGAATAAAGAAAAAGTGTGATCTCTGTGATTTGGCTGACAAGGTCTTCTTATTGTTCATCCAACTCAAGATCTGATTTGTTGTGTGTTCGGAGATCATTTTCTGCTCACCAACGGTTGTTACAAGTGCTTATTTGGGTTACTATAGTCTTCATGTGGCGTTCAGACCAGTCTGATAATTTTCTCTTAAATAAGATGTTTCACATTTATTTTTATCTTTTTTTTTTTTTTTTTCACACCATTCGGTGGAAACATCCAGAGATTTGTTGTGTGTGAAAATACCATGAGAATCAGCTGTTTCTGAAATCCTCAAAACAGCCCATCTGGCACCAACAGCCATGCCATGGTTACAGAAAAATTATATATTTTCATTCTGATGTTTGATGTGAACTAAAGCCTGCATTTGTGTCCGTATGATTTTTGTGCATAGTGCTGCCGTCACATGATTGGCTCATTAAATACTGACATGAACATGCATGTGTTCCTAATAAAGTAAATGGTGAGTACCCATCATACTCCTGATTGAAGCATCTTGCAATGACTCTGGAAACTTGTCCAGTACTGTTGTCTCAATATCCTTCATTGATTTTTTTTCCATAGAAAGAAGCATTTAAGCATTACAGGCCTGTGCCAAGAACACAACCTAGAAGGATCACTCACTCACTCATGTGCTCATCATCTATACCGCTTCATCCTGTATACAGAGTCGCAGATATTTGTTAGGAGACTCGGGGCACGAGGCGGGGTACACCCTGGATGGGGTGCCAATCCATTGCAGGGCACAACCAAACGCTCATACACACACAATGGTCAATTTGGAAATGCCAATTAGCCTAATCTGCATGTTTTAGACTGTGGGAGGAAACCCGAGCGCAGAGAGGAAACCCACCAAGCACGGGGAGAACATATAAACTCCATGCACACAGACCCGAGGCGGGAATCGAACAGATCCTGGAGGTGTAAAGCCACCAAGAAAGACCAGTAGATCAAAACGTTGTCTGGCCTCTACCCTTCCACCTGTTCAGCATGGCTGCCCCTACCAGGACTTAAAACTCGTCAGCATAGCACTATGATTCAATGAGGCATGCAGACAAGGTAATGATCCTCGAGAGGGGATCTACATTATCCACATAATCTACTAGATGTTAATTCAACACCAATACCTTTACAGTACTCACACAGAATCACATGTGTATATAAAATGGCTCATTAGAACAGTTTATCAGATTCCTGCAAATGTGTACATTTCCTTGCATTTACATGGAGGATCTGTGCATTTAGACCTCAACATTAATAAAAAAAATGTGTGTGCCTAGGACCGGGAAACACCTTTACAATCAGAATGATCATCTGTCTGCACAGCACCTTTAATCCCAGTGACGTACCGAGACTGATGTTATCTCACTTTGACATCCGAACTAGTGCGTGACGAAGGTACTGGTTATGGATCATCTTTAAAAAATAAATAAATAAATAAATAAATAAATGCTTTGCGTTTGAAATGCATGCACGGGAACAGATGCAAAACGTGTTAGGCATGTTAGTGCGGATTGCACTGCAGAATGGAGAGCTTTAAGTCAGCCGTGCGTGTGTGTGTGTGTGTGTGTGTGTGTGTGCAGCAGTGGGATCACTTTCCTGCAGAATATCCAAATCAGCTGTGTGTGTGTGTGTGTGCGGTTTGCTGGGAGGTGATGATGGACTCACCTGCCTGGGTGAGGAGCTCCGACATGGCCCAAACCCCCAGCAGCAGGCTGCACAGCAAACCCGCCTGCGCGCACAGCAGCTCGCGCCTCTTACGAACTTTGAATATCTTCGCGATGGCGCATTTCTTCTTCATGCTGTCACTCTGCTCCAATTCGACCATCATTTCATTTCAAGATGCGGCGTTTTCTCTCGCTTTTGGTTCATGCAAGCGCTTTCGAGTCAATGCAGCATTTCCGTCCCGAATCCTCCTACCTGTCCTAAATCGTATATAACGGTGCAGATCTAAATGCATGCACGCGCTCGTTTGCACGCTCCTCGCGCTCACCTTCTTCCCGCGTGCAGTCCCGCAGACGAACCCGAACGCACGCGCGCGCGCCCCCAGGCTTATCTTAATTGGAAAGCCGAGCAGATTTCATCTTCTTTAATTGGTCGGTATGTATGGGGGCGTGGCTACGGGGCAGTCCCGCCCACCCGAACCCATTCGGAAGACGAAAAAGTATCGCGCGCTTGCCGCCAGCGTTGATGCTGTGCTCAGGCTTAGTCCGTCAGATTCGATCCTGCAAAGTGACTCGTTTAAAATTATTTCGTTTGATCCAAGTCTCACTGATGAACATGGGGAATGAAGCCTAGCCCATGTAATCCGATCCAATATGAGAACTACTGTAGCTCTGATTGCTGAAACAGTTAATGCTGGTTTCCATATATAGGAGACATTACTCAGTAATGACATTAGGTCATTACTGCTTTGGGTCCAAAAACTGGGACCCACTCAATATTAAGTGACTTTTCCTTGCCACCGTCACCATCGGCTTGCTCATCAGGGACAACCTGATCATTTTGATTTCTTATATATTTTATACACATTTCCATAATTTCCTTTTCATTTAATAAAGCTGCTTAACCACTGTTAAAAGTGCTATATAAATATAATTAAATTGAATAGGCCCCTTGAAGTTGTTTTTTTTTTTGGACAATTTCATTAAAATAAGAATATCTTCCTGTTATGATACAATCAGTCTCCTGACAAAAATGAGTGACATGGGCACCAGACACGTAAGTATGTAGTGTAAAGTTTCTGGTACGCCTTAGATGTAGCTGTTCATTACAGAAATCTTGCATCTTTCTCTTCACAAGGTCATAATTATGCATACAGGGTTAAAAATATACAATCACTATTTGGTTAAATGTCCCTTAGGACATTTCACCTTTAGCAGACACTTTTTGTAGCAATCAACAAGCTTGTGGCAGAATTCTGGTTAGATATTTGATGCATCATGGCGAAATTAGTACTGTTCAATTACAACGGTTGCATTCCTGGTGCTGACATTCAAGCACAGTCCACACATTTTTAATATGGTTATGGCTACAAAAGATTTGAGTCAGCCTCCTTTATCCATTTCACAGTCGGGTTGACATACTGTACTGAAATATTAAATTTTGTCAACGTTTTATGTGTCTGTCTGATAATTTAGGCTTCTGCTGAAGAATTCTGGGGTAGCCTGCCTTTTGTCAATATTCCATTCATTTTGCACAATGCAGCCAAACAGCTCAAAAGCATGATGCCACCACCACCATGCTTAACATTAGTACAGCATTCCTGGGGATGAAGGCCTCAACTTTTCTCTTCCACAAAAACCTGGTCAAAACTTACCTACAGAGGGCTTTTTCTTTGACCATGTGGTCAACTGCAAACTTTAATAAGGCTTGAAAGTGTTGATTTTGGAGCGGAGGTTTCCTTCTAGGATAGTTAAATTATCTGCCAATGAAACACTTAAAAAATTAAAAATTAAAACAGGCTGTCACCTTGCACCTCCAGGGTCTGAGTTCGATTTCTGTCGCAGGTCTGTGTGCATGGAGTTTACATGTTTTTCCCGTGCTTGGTGGGTTTCTTCTGGGTACTCTGGTTTCCTTCCACAGTCCAACAACATGTAAATTAGGCTAATTGTCATTCCCAAATTGCCTGTAGTGTGTGAATGAGCATGTGAGTGTGTGTTTGTGTGTGCACTGTGATGAATTGGCACCCTTTCCAGGGTGTATCCCGCCTTGTGCCCTATGTCTCCTGGGATAAGCTCCTGGCCACAAGGGAGCCTGTATACAGAATAAAGTGGTACAGTATACAGTAGATGATGAGTGAGTGAGTAAAGTAGGTCTAATAATCTTCTAATTACCTTGGTGGTTCCTGGGTTGTTTCTGACCTTCCAATGCTATTTTCTCTCACTTGAAGGTGTCAAAAGTGTCTACATCTCCCAATAGCTTGTACTTATATTTGAACCGATCTTGGAATCTGCACGTGTTTGGAAATTACTCCTAGAGACATTCTTGACCTCTTTCTCAGATCAGTACTGAGCTCCCTGGATCTTCCCACTGTAATGTGTGTTGGTCAAGCCAATGAGTTCTGCATATTAATCATTTTTATGCTGTAACAGAGAGGCTATCACCTGTAGGCAATCATAATCACTAACAGGAAGTTGAGGCTTTCTGAGGCTTGGCAAATTAAAAGAAAGTTTGGGACTTTCAGTGCCAATTAATTAACCTAGGTAGGTGTGTATGTGTATATTTTTGACCTTGTATGAATAGTTTTGGTCATGCATTGACTTCAGAAAACCTAAAATGAATTAAACATTGTGTTTCAAATTCTTGGTGTTTTCTCCTATCAAAGAGTAATGTTGTGATTTGCTGTATAGGTTCCTGTGTAATATAACTATAATCAACATAATAATATATAGTATACAGTACACTAAATTTTAACTCATAGAAAACAGAAAAGCTGAAGTGAATGACAGTGAATGATGAAGAAATTTATGTTGTTTCTACCAAGGCCAAGGTCAAATGAAGGACACACATGCTGTCACAGTGTGGACATTAGAGAGCTGTCATGTCACAGCAGCAGTGTGGCGAAATTATTTCATCCATCAAGACATTGATGTCAGATGTGTGTTAGAGAGAGAGAGAGAGAGAGAGAGAGAGAGTTGCAGCTGTTTAGAAAGAGAAATTACACCATGGTGATGCAATTATTAGCTGGTTAGCAGATAACAGTATATAGGAACAATAGATCAATAGAACAATAGATAGTTTTACATTAAAAGTACCACATGAAAGGAATTTCTTGTATGCATATGTGTGTGTGTGTGTGTGTGTGTGTGTGTGTGTGTGTGTGTGTCTTGTGTAAGTGAGTCTTGTTTTTGTGTCGGCCAGTGTACAGAGGGCATCCCTATTAAAGCACTTTATTAATACACCACTTTGCTCATAATGAAGTCAATTCCCATTGTTGAACTTTTAATTTCTCACCCTGTCCAATTAAATGTTAGACATTTTCACTAATGGAAAAGCACGCTCTCAAGTGCCATTCAATTACAACATCACACACACCTGGGTATTAAGGGCCAAGAGTGATTTCCGACCTGTTAGTTCACCCCAGTGACAGATTTTTATAAACCTGACCTGGGACAACATTTAAACCTCAGAAAAATTGATAGAGTCATTGAGGAGCTAGTAAAATACAACAGCAGATATAATAACATGTAAAAGGTTTATTCCTTTCTTTTACTTTTTTTCTTTTCTAAAATAGACATACATTGTGCAGTCAAATAACAAAAGTTTGTATTTGTGTTAAATAAATATACAGTAGTGTCCTGAGACCAAAGGCCGGGACACAAATTAATATCCACTTAGTCCACCAAGGTATAAACTTATAATAAGGTATAATTATTGGCTAAAACAAGTTAAATAGTTGAACATGGGAAAAGCATCACCTAGCGTTTGTCATCATCTCACTCATCATCTATACCTCTTTATCCTGTATTCAGGGTCGTGGGGGGCCTGAAGCCTATCCCAGGAGACTTAGTGCACCCTGAGGTGGGGTACACCCTGGACAGGATGGCAATACATCACAGCGCACACACACACTTACACACTCTCACACACTCATTCACACACTACGGGCAATTTGGGAACTGCCAATTAGCCTAATCTGCAGGTCTTTGTACTGTGGGAAGAAACTGGAGTACCTGGAGGAAACCTACCAAGCACGGAGAGAACATGCAAACTCCATACACACAGAGACAGGAATCAAACCTGGCGACAGTGCTAACTACTAAGCACTGTGCAGCCTCTTTGTCCAATCTTCAATTGTTGGATTGCAGTGATCCTATGCACACTGTAGCCTCGGATTCGTGTTCTTTCCTGACATGATTAAAGGGCAGAGTTTCTTCTGCTGCTGTACTCCATTCACTCAAGGTTTGGCATGCACTCTGTGCTGTTTTTGTCCATTCGCCATGGTTTTACAGAGTGGTTATTTACCACGAAGCCTTTCTGTCAGCTTGAGCCAGACTGACCATTTGCTCAGAACTGATGCTTTTCCCCCCTACCTAATCATGCGTGAATTACCAGCTAAAATTCTAATTTAATTCTAAAATACTCAAACCAGCCCATCTTGTACCAGCAATCATGTTACTGGTAAACCTCCTGAGATCACATTTTTCCCATTCTGATGTTTGAGGGAAATGCACAGAAGCTCTTAACCTGTATCTATATAATTATTTATTTATTTTCTAGCATGTCACATCCTGCATGCCATTTAGACAAATGGTTTTCATTGGTTTAAGCAGATCTTTGTCACCTGCCACAGTTTGAAGGACTGTCAATAGCTTGAGTGAACAATTTGCTTTCAAGGAGACTGGCAGAGCTGCTGCATGCTGGCCTTGCAATCATTCTTCTAATTTATGACCTAAACTCTAGATATACGGGTCAGTAAAGGACAAATTCTTTATGCTGAATGACTTTAGAAATCGGTGAGCAATGTGCTGCTCTCCTCTGATCAGCAGCTGCGGGAGTAGGACTATAGCTAAAGTTGATTAAGCTTTTCCTGGCACTTGTCCATGCACATATGCCAGGTTTCTATGCCTGAGCAGTCTAATCCTCTGGCATGGCATATCTCTGCACAAAGGTATACATTTGTGTGCTAGAGAAAAATGTCACCATAATGTTATAAGAGTTATGACTTTTAAAGCCAAGATTTTTTATTGACATTTTGTCAAAGTTAATAAGGTCTATGGGAAGGTTTTCAGGACAGAGAACTTCCTAGTTTCTGTGTAACACGACTTTATTTTTGTCTTATTACAAAGACAAAAAAATATCAGTAAATTTTGGTGCAAAATTTTAAATAAATGAAGAGAAATTTCATCATTCAGCATGACAATGCTCTGAAACATGAAACATACCTCTAAAACCAACAAAGTAATGGCCTCACCTCAATTTTTGGGAATGGATCATTTGGGAAATTTCTCTGGACTTGAAGATGGAATTCGGGTTAGAATGCTTTGCAAGGAAGATTGCTCAGGTCAAGATGTGCCAAATTGATTGTGTCAAAAAGACTGAATGCTGTGATAAAATATAAACATGCTTCAACTATATATAAGTTTAGGGGGTTGCATACAGGATATTGTACCTTTTATTTATAGTTCATGTTTTTCCTTTAAATAATTTGGATCTATATATTTATAGTTTATACGGATGTATTAATTATAATTATATATTTGTATATTTATATTCTGATTAGATTTATATTTAATGATATAAATATATATTTTATAATTTATATTTTATTTAATGCATAGATTGCAACCATTCCATTTTTTTTTAAAAAATGGAACATGATTTAACAGTGGTTTGTTATAATGCATTCAGCCAAAACATGGTATTGATGCTATATAGTGTCTCAACTAGGTGAAAAAGTGAATTTTCAGACCATATACAGCAAGACCAGGATTCATGCCCTAAACCTCCTGGGATAGACTCCAGGCCCCCCGCGACCCTGAATATAGGATAAAGTGGTATAGAAGATGAGTGAGAAAATAACACCAGGATCATATAAAATCATTTCTCCTGATCCATGCTTCGCTTTTTGTAAATACACATACACATTGATATTTTTTATCAGATAAAAAGAAAGGCATTTGCTAAATACAATTTCATGCCCTTTTTTGTAGTGTCTGCAACATTTTTTGAATTCAAATCTTTAAATGATCGGAATTGTCATTCAGATGAAACTTGGCCAATCTAGAATTCACATGAAAAGGCATAACCCTGAAAAAGTGTATTATTCAGAAATGCTAAATTGTTAAGATATTGCAACATGAATTTGACATGGTTACAGACACTACAGAATTTTTGCATTTTAAGCTTTTACCAAAAAAATATTTTAGCAACATTTTTACAGGTCATATGCTTCTAGAAGCTTATACCAATTTTAGTATCAATACTTATTATTTAAATAATTTGCATTTTACATAATTATTGTTTGAAGCGAGACAGTATAACGCTGAAAATTGGTCATTTTTGGGGCACATGTAAAATCATCTCTTAAAAACTGCTGAATTTTCCAACTAGACATTTATAGAGTAGCAAGATTGGTGACTTCCATATTAGATAAACTTAGAAGTAGCTTTATTGGCACACACATTTTCTATATTATATGTAGAACATGAAAAAAAAATCAGCACCACAAAAAAAAAATATATATTTTAAACAAAATTTAGGGAAATGAATTAGCACAAATGTCTCTTAACATCTAAAGCTGATGATAAGCATATCATATTGTTGTTTGTCTTTCGGTTGCTCCCATCAAGGAATCACCACAGCGGACCATCTAATCCGCACAACAACTTGGCACAGGTTTTCTTTAAGCTGGATGCCCTTTCTGATGCAACATTCCTCTTTTATACAGGCTTGAGACTGGCACTGCATCTAGCGGCTGGGGTTTGGGCATTGGGTGGGAAACTAACTCGAGCCTTCCACATGGCAGGCAAGAAACCTAACACTGAACCACCAATGCTCAAGTATTAGATCCTGTAAAAGACATATTGTGGCATTTTAATAAAGGCAGATTAAACTGAAAACAGTAAAATGTATCATTATTTATGTGGTATAAAATTCCCCCCAAAAATTGCTTGGCTCAGTGGGGCATCCAGAACTTTGGGGTCACAAATTATTTATAGCACTGCATGCTTTCTGCATGGTCTATATCCATAATGGAGATGTGACAGTGAAGGAGCACCATCTAGAGATTAGGCACTGGGAATAAGTAGCACTAAAATAGCTCCATTATTTCACTGTCTGAGAAGGAGAGAGGGGTGATAGAGATCAAATCAGAAAGAAAACGCAGAATAGAGAAAGAATAGCCTTTTGCTCTTGTCTTCCACAGGGGCTCATAAAGACAGACCGCAAAGGTTATTTCCTAAAAAAAAAAAAAAAGCAGGTGTTACGTGTGGATACAGAATTCCTCTGAGTTTATTTTTCCCAACACGACAAGCTTCATAGGGAAAATAAATTGTTCTGGATAAACAGGAGGTCAGATGAGTGGGCAAGGAAGATGAATTACATCCAGCTCTGACCTCAAACACTCTGAGATTTGCTACCTTTGAGGAAAAATAATGATTCGCAAGAAACGGAGAGCAAAAAGGTTAATTATCCTTAAGAAATACCATTTGCAGTTCTGCTTCGTGACTGCTAACCAGCAGGGGAACCTGGAATCATCCTTGTTCAAGTCATATATACGAAAACCTTCCAACAAAGTCACATAGGGACTTACTGTAATCTGCAGTATCTGCAATAACTGCTGCCATCTTTACTTTTTTCTTCTTGCTTGTATGCACTGTGGACAACATATGGAGCTGTCTGTTTAAAATCTTGTGACTGTGGTCAGATCTTAAGCCTTCCCTCATGGCTTTGTACCTTAGTCAAACGCCCAGAAATGGTCCATGATTCGCTTTAGACAATTAACTGAAACCAGTGGTTAAGGAGCTGAGACCATACTTGTAATTTTCCAAGGAGGTATAACCATCCCATTGTTGGAGGACCGATCAGATAAACCATCAACCAAGTTGGTCGTAGTTGCATCTGAGGAAGAATCTGACAGTGTCAAGGAGAACTTGGGGGTGAGCTTCAGATTCACCAGTGTTTGGAAGGGGGGCAGCTGGGTCCTGCTCTCCTCCTCCCAAACACTGTGGTAAATCTGTAATAGATTATGATATTAAATTGAGTGTGACATAAAGTGACAATACGTTGCTTCTTCTTCACTCCTTGTGGTGGACACCTGGGGCAGGATATGGGGGAAACTCTCCAATAACAAGAGTGGTTAGTACATACCGGATTCCAAAAAAGTTGGGACACTTAACAAATTGTGAATAAAAACTGAATGCAATGATGTGGAGATG
>JAQMYG010000020.1:12543927-12561381 GCA_030014215.1 Clariallabes teugelsi
TGTGTAAAGCTGCTTTGAGGCAATGACAATTGCTAAAAGCGCTATACAAATAAAATAAAATTGAATTGAATTGAATTACCTGAGATTTGGAGAACTCCACCACATTGTAGCTGACATTGTTCAGCAAGGCGAGTGAGTAAACGCCCAGTCCTGCGTCCTTTGTCCTCCAGATCTGATCCAGCAGCTGAGCAAGCTCCAGCACACGGCCTGCTGTATCCACTGCGATCAGCACATTGCCGTCATTACGCAGCGTTTCCATGATGTTCGCTAGAAGGGGAAGAGCGTAAAAATGTGCTGCTGAGCACTGAAATACAGCAGACTACCTGAGAGGAACTGCAATAAATGCAAACTGAAAAGGACATACTGTCTATGAGAATTTATTTCAATGGTTTTCGAACACAGTTGTTTCAATTTTAATATGATTAGTTAATTAGTTTTCTAAAACATTAAATCCAATGCTAGTAATAAACTGATGAAAAAAAAAAAAAGTAATGTCTTGTGATAAAGATGTCTAATTGCTCATATGGTGAAGTTTTCTGTAAGGAATGTATGCATTGCAGGAGTCTCAAGCACCTGTGCATTTTCACCAACTTGCATGTTAGTTCCTTTTATCATGTATTTCTTTGCAAAACTAATACTTATGTATAAAAAGAATAAAACTTTTGTGCTAATAATCCACACTTATTCATACAAGCATGTTGAGAGTGTGTGAGGACTCACTCAGGAGCTGCTCATCACGCTGTTTCCTGCGAGGCTGAACGTAAGTGGCATTTATGGAGTCGGTGATGAGCAGGGAGGGGCGATTGATTGCCTCAAGGGAACAGCCATTCAGGTGACTACAAGATCAAGCAAAAAGAGGTTTACTTCATAATCTGAAACCCTATTTAAAATGTCTTACACTTTTGAGACATGTGCTTACATTTCTCGCTTGTGGTTGAAATCTACAGCATAAATAATCTCCTCTTCTCCATCCTTTACGATTTTCCAAATGGTCCCACCGAGCATGTGACCCGCAGGGAGAGGAGTGATAGACAAACCATGTCCTTTACCTGTTAGGAATTTAAAAAAAAACCCAGAAAAGTATAAACCAGTTGTTCACCCGGTGACTGAAATCAGATATTTGTTTAGCTTGTTCAGCCATGACTGGTGCAATCACTGTGACACAAGCCAAACATGGGTATCTGTGATGTATTCATGCCCTCTAAGGCTGATGTGACTGACATTTATTGCTCTCATGTGTCTCGTAGGGAGCACGATCTAGCTTTCATAGTCTATACTGAAATTTTGTTTTCAAACTTTTGTGATTTGAAAGGGGATTATTGCATATTTTGGACGCCCTCAGCATTGCTTTAAAATTTAGAAAGAAATAAAAATCAAAAACGACCATGAAGTTAGAAAGTGATCCAAAACTTCTGAGCAGTAGTTTACATGTAATTAAATCTTTAATTAAAAGCTACAAAAATATCTGTGTATGATGTCAATTATAGTTCATCAGTATCGGGCAAGAAAATTGCAATTAATTGCACTGCTAGTGTAAACTACTGTACTGCTTCTTTTATTGACTATTGACTGAGAAATATTGAGTTTGTTTCCCATTCAACTACAGACCCTGGCCCATCAACAATTAGATTTTTATAGATTTGTAGACCAAATTTATTTTAATTGGTTGATGACCTGAATTTAATTGGTTGATGAACTGACGAGTAATAATTTTTTTGCAATAAAAGTGAGCTGGACTTTCAAAGATCAGTGGCTGCAAACTCTATAAGTAATACACTGCAGACATTTATGATGGTGTTGCTTGTATTTTTGTATGTGATGTAAAATTCATTAGCACATTCTTTGTGAAGGACCCATGCAGATTGCCTTTACCTTTTAAATTCACAATCTGTGAGTATTTCAACTGCTGGATTTTATCGAAAGCTGAGTCCACATCATCCAGCGTGAATAGACCGAAGTTCTCAGTGTTGTGACGAGACTGTGAGAAGCAGACGTAACATTAGAAAAAATATACTCTGTGGCACTGGATTAATTCATCAGAACATAATTTTATTTATTAATTTTTTGCTTAAACCCTTCTCACATGACTTTACGGTCATACCTGATACAGGTCGTACATGAACATCTGGCCCATCTTATACACAGGGATGGTGGCGTAGATGGCACAGTTGAGACCCAGTTTTCCAACAGCATAGGGCAAAGCGCCGAGATGAAGTGGATCCGGGTGGGATAGAAGTACCGCATCGACCTGATGGACATATCTGAAACAGACAGAGAACAAGATTAAAATACAAACGAGGCTTAAAAAAAAAAAAAAAAAAAAAAAAAAAAAAAAAAAAGGAAAAATTAAGTCTGTATTCCCTAACATTGCTGTTTTCTTTACTTTTATCCTAGATTTCTCATTTACATGCCGGGAAAATTGTATGTGAGAAAAGAAATACATGATTTTTTTGTTTGTTTGTTTGTTTTTAGGGGCTGACAACAAATTCTGACTGGAAACACTGGTTTGTGTTATTTGGACACTTTTGTCATAGCGTCCTCACGAAACAAACACAGATTCAGCTCCAGTCCCTCACCCTACATACACACCATAATCCCCCACACCTAGAGCAGTATAGCGCAGCCAGTTCACATACTGGCATATTTTTGGGAGACATGAGGAAACGTGTACACACACGAAAACTCAGCCTGCGATTCTGAAGCTCTGACACATTAATACTTGGGCCATATTCATATCCAAAATTGCATTTCTTATTAGAGTTTTCCCATACATACCTTTTCATAGCATCTATGATGTCCATGGAGAAGCTCTCGTCCCAGCCGCAGTCGAGCAGAAAGCGGAACTCGTCCACCTGTAACAGGTAGCAGAGAGCAGACTCCTCCTGCACCCCGGACACAGCCGTCAACTTGATGATGGACGTCATCTTCAACACAGTGATCTACAGCACCTAAAACAAGGACAGAAGTTAAATGGCATTTTGGCACACGTATCTAACCACCTTTATTTTAACCACATTATGTATATAATAGTATTATTTTAGCATTATCTCTAAACACAGATTGCACGGGCACAGATGTAATGACTTTGTGGATGCAATTCAGTAAAGGCTAAACACAGGGAGACTACAGTGTTCTGTATGCAGCTATGTTAGATATAGTGTTAGAAATATACTAAATACTAAACTAAATTAAAAAAATAACCTTACATAAGAGTTACATATGTTCCCAAAGGATGAGTTTGCATTGTCACATGTACCCATTTTTCAAAATTAAATTAAATAATTTAACAACTGGCTCGAATCGTCAAAACCTTTAAATGTGACTCCTGCTAAAACGCAATAGTTTGTTTCTGAACTGACTATTACATTCTGTTTACCAACTCAACAACTAACCAGTTTGGAAATCAACTCCAGCGAAGCTAACAAAAGGTAGCAATCTAGCTAGCTGAACTCATACATAAATAACAATTAAACGATATCCATTGATAGTAGCATACCGGACAGCGTGCTAAATTAAACGTGGTGATTTCGCATAAACGTACGTCCCGAGAAATGTTGACTATTTTGATAAACATGATTGTTTATTCACATTTTTGTTTTGGAGCCATACGGCTCACACTTTTCTGTGTTTCAGCCATTTTGTGGCTGAATCCTAAATCGCGTTCTGCTACGCATATAATACCCTACGTGGGGTGGCAAAGTTCGTTTCGCTATACCCTAGGTAGTGCGCGTGTGTGTAGAAAGCAGCTAGCGGTTTGGTATTCTGCCTTGGTGCTGTTGCCGCTACAGGACGGCGTCAGAGGGATGTACCATTATATTTCACAGGGATGCTTTTAATTTCAAAAAGCACTTCAAAACTTTAAACGAGACGTTAACTATAATAGTTTATGTAGTATAAATAAAATAATATTTTATAATAGTTTAAAAAATATTTTTTTCTGGTTCATTACAAAGACCAAAGTTATTACTAAGTAAGTTCATCTTAGTTATTAACTCCTACTATCTTGCACAGTTGGTATGGTCCAACGACCTCCGCTAGAGCAGCCTGATAGCAGCTAGCGAAGCTAAACAACGGTAAGTTAAAATAAATTATTATAGCAATGTATGAATAAATAAATTACTACAATTTGACTTTGTTTTATTATCGGTGTTTGCTAGATATCAAGCTTGTTTATTAAATTTGTAAGCAAATTAGATAATTTCTTCTTGGAAATTTAGCATTTTAGCTGAATTAGCCAAGTTGTTTGCTAACTAACGTGCTTTGTTTGGACTGGTCTGTCAGTGCTGGCTTTTTATTACAGCATATTTCCCGTTTATGTGTTTTTAAGTATTTTCTTCCATTTAGGCTAAAAGTTAATCCCTTTGTTTGCGATTGCTGCATTATTTAGGCAGTAAAGTAGCTAAGCTAATTGACTCTGACTCCAGGGTTTTTATATTTTACACTGTACAGCTTTCAATTATTCTAATACGCACTTCATGATCTCAGCAGGGGCTTGTTGGTGAGCGGATGGCTGTCAAACAAAATACAATGGAAAGGAAGCATGTACTAGAGTAAATAACTATAGACTGTCAAACAGGAGTAGTTTGTATGCATGGATGGAAAAAGCTGTGCCAACTCAATCAGTTTTCTCATATGACAGAAACACATCTGTTACACAATAACACAAAAACGCTGCCGACATTATTTATTTTCTCAGTATTGTATATCTTAAGTGACTTAGGTGGTTGAAGCTGTGATGTCTTGATCGGATGGTCTGGGTTTGAGCCCTGCCACCACCAGGTTGCCACTGCTGGGCCCGTAACCCTATGCAAGCTTGTAAGGAGAAGCTTAGATATGATACTCTGGTCATTCAGTACATTCAGGTGATTTTATTGCCATATAACTTTGCTGAGCCTAGATCTGACCAACTGAAGAATCCCCAGATCATAACACTGCCTCCAGAGGCTTGTACAGTGGGCACAATGCATGATGGGTGCATTGCTTCATGCAGTTTCCTTCTAACCCTTATACAACAAGCGCTGGACTCATTAGACCACATGACCTTTTACATTGCAAAGTCCCAATCTTTATGCTCACTCACTCACTCAAGAACAAGTGTTATTCTTTTTTTTATGGCTACACAGCAGTGTAGTTCCAATCCTGCGAGTTCTCGTACATTTTGTATGTAATACTCTTACTTTCACTATTAAACAGTCATCGTTTCTATTGTTTTTTACAATGCACCTTCAAGTGTTAAAGCGATCTCCATTCATGATAAGTTGACATTCACAGCACTATCTTTCCAGGTCTTCACAATGTGGTCTTGTCCCAATTCCAGTAATTTCAAATCTCCTTAGTTTTTTTTTTCTTCTTCTTTGCTTGATGCAGGCCAGCAACTTTAAAATGTGGCCACTGATTGTATTTATTGTTCCAGGCATCATGGTGAACTTTGCAGCGATGGTTCGTGAGCACTGGGTGAACGTCCTGGTCCCACTGGGCTTTGTCATAGGCGTCTACCTCGACAGATGGAATGATCAGAAACTGACCACGTTCAGGAACAAAAGCGCGTTATACAGCAGGTGAGGTTTTTTTTCCAGGCAGTGTTTGATTGCACTCACAAAAATGGCTGAACTGTATAGTGTCAAATTGTTATTTACACCTTGTATTAGTAATGCACAATCCAAAGTTACGGAGGTTACATCAGAGTGCAAATGCGGCTTAGGTTTGAGACCAGACAGTGATTGCATTTCAGTGTTGAACGACTGTAACACACTTGTACTCTACACTGGGATTCAGTTACCAGTGCAAGGTGTATTGGTTGTTTTAAACTAAACCTACAATGTACTTTGTCCTTTCAGGGAACTGAAGCCTGGTGAGGAGTACACCTGGAAATGAAACCTTCCTCCTTGTATTTATTGGACCTCCCGCTTGCTTGAGTTTGTCTGTCATTCTCAAAACTGTAAATGAGTTGTCAGGAACATTTTTGGTGTACAATATAATGATTAAAAAAAACTGTCTTTGTAGTATCTTCTTTTTCCTTATTGCGAAGTTACCTTTTGTGTTTCAGTTCAATATGTGAACCTTACTGTGGAAAAGCATTGGAAAGAGATTTTGTAGCCATACCCATTCCTAGTTTGTTATCCCTATCTTTGTTTCATATGACCGTCAGCCCCAAAGCTGTATAAAAGCCCCCCCCTCACTGATGATTAGACTTGTCCAGGTAGCAAAACACTAGGAGATCATTGGTTTGTCTAACACTTTTTCACCACAGATAAATATTTGTTCAGGCATTTTAATAACAAAACACAAAGGCTTTCAGAAGTTACATTGTTTACTGCAAAGGTGTAAACTAAACATCAAACAGTCAATTATGACTTTGATTCCATTTGTTCCAAAACCAAGAAAAGTAGAAAAAAAAAAAAAGATTTCCTCCGGGTAATTAAAGTGGACAGATGAACTCGTCACTTGGTGGTCAAAGGTTCAAATGTGTGGATCAGTCCTTTCGCAAACAGCATCTCTGCCAAGGATACCTGCGGAACCACAGTCACACTGCTGATCAGGACAAGAACGTTAACAACGCTGACTTGATTTACATCACAAATTATGTCCATTCATCACATATTTAAAACAGTAATTTTAAAAACATTACAAAGGTTTGATACTTTAATATTTACAGTGTGGTTTACAAAGTGACATAAGAGTTAAACTGAATTGTTTATTTAAAAATAAGGAAAACTCGGATAGTGATACGAAACGATGACATCATGCCATCTCTAATGCTGGAAGTTGAATTGCTGAGTGGCAAACAAAGGTGTTAAACAGCACTTGAATGACTTTCTTGAGGAGAATTTCAATGCATGTGGGCATTAGTTTCCATCAGGAATATGTTACCTTGTCTTCTGTAGAATCGCAGGGGAAACTTGAGACCGGGATAAACTTCGGGTACGAGTGGATCAGGAACTCCACAGCATCTGTTTGCTACAAAGGACAAGCCCATCTAAATCTTAAGCTATATCTGATTAAATGAGCTTCGTGATAAAAAGTACGCTACAAACAATTAAATGTATGTTACTCACTACAGCATGTTGCATTTATATACAGTAGGTTTTTAACACAGCTTGTACCTCTGCGTTTATCTCCATGCTTTTGCGCTCCTCTTTGTGATAAACTCTAGAGTTCTCGGTGGTGTAGTAAAGATGGACAGCCTCACCGTCGCTGCAGAGTCTGTGTAAAGTAGCATGGAGAGAAGAGGCTTTAAACCAAATACAGTACCTCATGGAGCAATGAAAGGCCTTAAATTACAGAAGAGGAACTTTAATCAAATATTGTATAAATATTTAAACAATTCCAATCAAAATTTTAACAAACCACATGTCTATGCTCACAAAAGGGGTGTTAAACTATGCTAGATTGATGGCATAAAGTTCTCAAGTGTGCACTCTGATACCTTAAGTGTGTATCTTGAAACCTGTATATAGTGCATTGGTTACATTATTTGAAAAAACATTTTAAAAGGAACACCATATGCTACTTTTCCAAGTAAAATGTACGAGGTGGTATCAAAAACTCCCGAGATTCACGCGCCACAGATCTCGTCGCTTTCGCTGGAAGTTCTCCCGCAGATGCCTTAAAACCTGGCAGCAGAATTCGCTATTGATGGTTTGGCCCCTGGGGATGAATTCTCGATGCACAATGCCATGAATGTCGGACGTGAAGATGATGGGCTCTTCCAATTTTGAAGACTTTACTTCATCTCAGGGTCGTACCTGTACACCCAAGTTTCGTCAACAGAAACAAAGGATATGTAATCCATGGCATGCTGACAGAGTTCTTGGCAGACATTGACGCGATGTTCCTCCTGTTCCTGGATCAGCAGCCTGGGGACGAACTTGGCAGCAACACGGCACATGTTCAACTCACACGTGAGGATCGCCTGGACTGTTGCGTAACACAGACACACCAACAACAAGAGCAATGTCGTGGATTGTTCACCAACAAGAATCATGCGCAAGTTGCCGATTGGTGTTGACATTTTCAGGAGTTGAGCTTGTGGACGTTCTTCCTGATTTCACATCGTCTTCCAGTGATGTTCTTCCGCTCTCGAAGTGCGCATGCCAGTCAAAAAACCTTGAACGACTCTTTGCAGCATCACCTGCCGGATCATGTTCCTGTGGCATATATTTGTCCAGTTTCACGTTCGCGCTTTGTTCTAACTTGCTGTCCATGATGAAATCGCGGACGTGGTAACGCACATGGTCAGAATAACACCAGTTGCACAGCTCTGGTATACAAAGGACAATGTCTTTTGGCAAACTGACTTATGAAGGTTGGTTCTCCCTGTGACTGTGAGTGCAGCATTGTGCTGCCATCTGTTGGCGTATTACAGAACTATTCTCAAAACGTTTTGATACCACCTTGTACACAAGGTACACACACAAAAAAAGAAAGATTTTGCTTCAGGTTATGACCCCAGTCGCAGGTAAAGGTACAGGTACAGCATAGTATAGTACAGTAACTATTTATAACATCTCTCCCAATCCCCTTCCTTTACTCTATCACATTATTCCTTTCCTAGACATAGCACTTGGAGCACATTCTCTGGCATGAATAGAGAACACACCTGGCGATTCCTGAGCGGAGGAGTCTTATTTTGGTCTGAGGCTTGATGTGAGTGTTCGAATCAACAGCCTCTCCATCTTCGAATCTCACAGGAGCGCCGTACACGCTGCTCGCTTTCTCTGCTACACACACCCACACACAGCTGTCACCAATTAACATTAGACACCATCCTATTATATTTTAAGAGGTGTAATTTTCTGATGTTAAAATCTGATGAGTTAAAAATGCTTATTTTACAGAAGAGGGTGAATTTACAAATGCATTTGTTCACATACAGTGTTGTAGTGGAGGACCTTTAACTATAGATTTGCATCCTTAAACAAGCATGTCATATAGTTAAGCTTTCTCTGTCCAAATTAATCAGAATAATTAGCAAAATTACCACATTGTAAATTCAATATTAATGCACAAAATAAACATCTACTCTCTAAACACACAACGTTAACTGGTTGACAGAATGCAGTCTTAAGCTGGTTCCTTTTGGGAGGGGTTAAAAGTCACTCTACATGGAACATCGGTTCTGAGATAAACGCATTAAGCAAATGCTGCGAAGTAATTAGGTTTATGCTATACTTTTAAAATATGAAAATGTATGCAAATAGTCCCAGTGTGTTATAAAAAGCCAAGAGAAAGCTCACCGGTAAAGCATCTGCACGAGCTAACAATAACACTAGCGGAGAAGGTCAGAGCAGTTACCTGGAGTTATCACAGGTGGCAGGCAGTCGTGCAGAAACTCGCATGCTTTCTGATCCACAGCAGCATCCACTGGAGCATGGGACGCCAACTTCTTCATTAAACCCTCCATGTGGGACAAAAACCTGTCTCTCCGTGGATCTTCCTATTCACACATAAGATTGAAGTGGCATGCAGGAAGTTAAAAAAAATCTAAATATTAACCTAAAAGAGACAATTTAGACATTGGTGTTTTTTGAACCTCGGCAGCAACCTCATTTCCCCTCTCATCTGTTCAGCATTCAGCATCACCAGTACACTAATCAATGGTCTGATAATCTGTCATCATTTGTATATGCTTCTCACTGGTTTATGCCTTTATACTGTTTTTTATGCTTGAATGGTTCATAGGTCACTGTATGGCTTAACAAACAAAGAACTATTCTGAAACTGCTCAGGTATAGGAACTGGACTGAAAATGAGGGACAAAAAAGTCAAGGTTTCTTTAAAAATTCAAGAAAGTCTGGCTCTTTGGAAGCAAAATATGAACACATGAGAGTGGCTCAAGACTTTTTCACAGTGCTGTACAGGTATATGGTGCATTAAAATAGATTACATGCTAAAAAAAAACATGGTAAGAAAAAGAAATATGTTTTTAGGAATATCAACAGATGTACAAGCAAAACTACATTACAGCTAAACTGCATCGTAAATACACTTTTAACTACAAAACACTTTTTCATTTTTAAAAGGTCATGAGCTTGGTGCTGTAAAAAGACTGAACTGTTTTTAACTTTCAATGCTTGTGAGAAACAGTCATGTGAGTGTGGGGTGAATAGGAAGGGACACCTTATCAGAGTTCTGCACTCCCATGTAGGTGAGGTAGTCGAGAGGAAGTCCCTTTCTAAACTCCACATCCTCCTCCATCGCCGTTTCCAAAGCCGCTGGCATCACCTGAGGAGCGATTGGAGAAGCTAAGACTTGTATGTTCAAAAATCTCTGTAAGCAATTCTCAGACAGATGCAACACCACGTACCTTGAGCAGCAGATCGCCCCAGCTGTTCCTCTGGTACGAGGAGATGGTGATGTGCAGCGAGTGGGCGTCCGGGAGGCAGTTGCCTTGATGAATAAACCCGCGGGGGAGATATAGCAAATCACCTGGCTCCAGCGTCACGTCCAGTATGGGCTTTCCGATCTCAGACTGACTGAAATTAGCTGGAGATGAGGAGATGATAAAGGGCGATGTCATATTTGTTTAACAATTTCCGCATCTTTACAGACGTGAGCAGGAAATGACTTACGGCTTGACACAAGCGGCAAGACGTCATCTTCAGACCTAGAGAAATCCAGAATTACATTTTACAATACTACAAAAGGATATCATCCTGAACAATGTTTATTTATGAGATAACTGGTGTGTTACCGTGGGTTATACACTCTCCAATGCTTCTTTCCTTCCAGCTGCACGATAAACGCTTCGATATCATCATAATGCGGTGCGAATCCTTGTGTTCCTGCTGGTGTTAAGTACCTTCATACACACACACACAAAAAAACATGAATATTCAGCCTTATCCTTCAGAAAAGTCAAATCAACATCTCTACAAATCAGCCATAACTTTTCAGCAATTTAAGCTACAGTAGCTTTTCTATTGGTTCAGACTACACGGACCCAGCCTTCGCTCCCCACACGCATCAGTGAGCCTTGGCCGCCCATAACCCTGTCACCGGTTCACTGTTTTTTTTTTTTTTTTTCCCTTGGACCACTTTTGCTTTGTTCCCTCCACTGCACACCAGGAAAACCCCCAAGAGCTGAAGGGTTGGAGTTGGTCTGACCCAGTCGTCTAGCCATCACAATTTGGCCCTTCTCAAACTCAAACATTTTTCTGCTTACACATCAACTTCAGAAAAAAAAAAAGGTTTACTTCGTGCCTAAGATATAGCACTGTCTTCCATGTGCCTTGTAATAAGATATTCTAACATTAGCTACAGTGACGAGGGCCAAATTGTGACGGCTGGACTACTGGATAACTCTCTTATTCACCGTCTATACCGTCACATAGGGCTATACTGGGTCTACAAACTATCCCAGGAGACTCAGGGCACAGAGATGAAGGGACAGGGGGCACAGTCACACAATTTGGGAATGCCAGTTAGCCTAATCTTTATGTCTTTGGACTGTGGGAGGAGATCGGAGTACCTGGAGGAAACCCACCAAGCACGGGGAGAACATGCAAACTCCAGGTACACCTGAGGCGGGAATTGAATCCAGACCCTGGAGGTGCAAGGCGACAGCGCTAACCACTACGCCACCTTACTACTGGATACCTACCAAATGTGATCCAAGGAAGAAAATCACAGGTAATAGGGTCATGGGTGGACAAGGCTCACTGATGTTTGCGGGAAACGAAGGCTGGCCAATGTAGTCCAATCCAATAGAAGAGCTACTGTAGCTCAAATTGCTGAGAAGGTTAATGCTGGTTCTGATACGTGTCAGAACACAAAGCGCATTACTGTTTTGGAGGCAAAAGGGGGGGACCTATAATATTACGCAGGTGGTCATAATGGTATGGCTGATTGCTGTATACTTAAATTACACAAAAAACGAACATTTCTGATTATTCCCTAATCTTGGATTGGGTGCTTTACTGAGAGAAATCAGCCAGAGATGAGAATTTTTCACACAGATAAGCTTTCTCAATAAACAGCATTGTAGTAGTGTTTTGCAAACTGAAACTTAAACTGATTTAACTCTCAGTAGCACACTCAGATTCTTGGGTCAATGTTTCCTCTTACACGTTGGCTCCTGCCATGCTGCCGAACTTTTCCTGCAGGATGGACAGAACACTCCACACGGTGGAGGAGAAGGCCTGAGGGTTCAGCAGCCTCAGCGAGCAGCCGCTCTGAGAAGTAAACGCAAACCCATACGATCAGTTCTGGTATGGTAATGACCAAAAAATAAGCATTCAAGCTGGTAAGAATGATGACGTAAACAACAGAGACTGTTAGTAAAGAACAGTTCAAATGAAACCTTAAAAAAAAAAAAAAACGTCATGCACTGGTCTGCAAAATGTCAAGTGATTGTGTATAAACCATTTACATCATAGAAATCCCACACTGAATAGGGCAGAGCTCGTCCTGGAGGATTGTGCGTCTCTCTCTTGCCGTTTGTGTAGCTCGTCACATCCAGGTTCACTCCGTACTGGACATCATCCTGTAGGACAACACACAGAGGAAAACTACTCTAACACACGACTACTGACAAGGTCATCTGCACAGGCACAAATCAACATCAAAGAAGTAAACGTGACAACCTCAGCAACAAGATGGACTCATAGTCTCATAAATAAATAAACAAACAAACACCTTGCATAACACTCACTTATTCTCTATCTGCTGATCCTATATAATTGTAAATATTGATATCTGGTGCACTGCAGTGTCTCTTTTCTGTACAATACACGTAAGCTTTTTCCGCATCTACGAATGTTCGGAATGCGAGGTCCGTTTGTACCTGAGAACATTCATAACTGGAAAGTTCGTAAGTCGGGGAATTTAGTATTTTTCTGAACGCCATACATCTTAGGTTTTATTAGAGAGGACACCATCTCGAAATAGATAAGGAATTACTGTATTGTGGCATGACAATACATCAGTGTGCGTCTTGCCTGCTGTCTATAATATCACAATGCGAGTCTACTGCACTGTCTGGACAAACTTTTTTATATCAGATGCTGCAACCTGTACAGTGCACCACTGTATACATTACACTGCTTGCATTCGTCAAGGTTTTTTTAAGCATTGAACTATATTACACTGGAAATAAATTACATTTCTCAACATGCGGTCAAACTCTGCTGTTGAGAAAAGGCCCTCGTAGTAGTGTGGATTCTGGCGTCTGAGCAAAAGGGGCTTCTTCTCCCAATTATCCCTAAAGAGAGGAAAAAAGAGAAAGAATTAGGAATAAGTTTGTGATTGCGCAATCGTCGCTTCGTTAGCATTTCGCCATTGATGCTAGTGAATTCTTTAAGCTTTTTAAAACGTATTCTGAGTGTGCATGTCTCCTACAACTATTAAACTATTAATGAAAGTATTAATATGATTTTAGTCTTTGGTTTCTTGGTTACAGATCAGCTGGTGAAAGCTGTACCTGAAGAAGGTTTTGGCTGGAATAGGATGTATAACCCACTGAAACAGCATGTTCGCTCGCTCTCTGCTGTTGTCCACTTTCGTCAGCTCAGAGAGAAGTGTGTGAAGTTTGTCGTTGTTCGCTTGATCAGACCAGGTCGATGGTCGCTGCTTCTCCTGCAAAGGAATTAAACTCCCTAAATTACATTAAAGCTATTAATCTTTATTATGGTATTTATCTAAAAAAGAAAGAATAAAAAAAATTTTTTTTTTCTTATTATTTATAATGGGCGTTCAAGTCAAACCAGGACTTTTGATTATGCAGAACAGTCATGAGGGGGAAAAAAAAAATCACTTTATTTATCTACAGTATATAATGCTCTGCTACAGTGGTGTTGGTGAATGATTATGTGAAATTCCATGATTTCAGTCCCAGGTTTGACTTGAACGCCTCGGATTATAAAGTTTAAATACTTAAAATAACAGCAACAAAGAGATATATTAAATCTGGATTGAGTGAAAGGTCCTGGGAGTTTTAGAGCTTAAAGCACTGAAAAGTCACAGACGTACATGGACAGGCTCATCTTGGTTTTCCTCCTCCTTTGTCTTTCCCTCCTCAGAGATCTTTCTCAACTTTTTCTTGCCGCTCACGGTCGGTACTAATCCATTCTGCTTCCTCTTCTTCTTTTTCTTCGCTGGGGAAACTGAGGTCTGCTGATTTAAAAATATATAATTATATATTTAAAAACAAATTGATAACGAAATTTACTGGTCCCCTGTAAATAGTCACAGTGACTGAAAAGTAAAATCACAACTAGCTTGATCTTGATCTTATCAATACTATAAATAGCATCACAGTCAAGTCAGATCAAATTTGCGAGCATTTCTGGACAGTTACGCATTCTCCCAAACCAAGACAAGCTGTACCAGACCCTAACAAACATCCTGATGATCTTGCTGGGGCATCAGTAGGTAACAGGTTCAAACGCCAGTACCACCGTTGGGCCCTTGACCTTCAACTGCTCATATGTATAAGAAGATAAATGTAAGCCTGACAGATGTAGGAAGTGAAGAAAAAGGAGATTTATGCCACAGTGTTGTGTAGTGACTGGAATAAATACATTGGAACCCGAACACCATACGAGGTGGTATCAAAAGGTTTCGAGATTCATGCGCCACAGATCCGATCGCTTTTACCATGCATCCTCCCTCAGACGCCTTAAGACCTGGAAGTAGAATTCACTATTGACGGTCCGGCCCCTGGGGACAAATTCTCTCATACAGTGTCGGGCTGCGGACCCGCCTCGCCTTTTTCTGTCGTAGGGATGATGGACTCTTCCACTGTGAAGTGTGTTGCTTCGTCTCAGGGTCGTACCCACAAATTTTGTCATCGGTAATGATCCTCAACATGAAGGACGGGTCATCCATGGCACGCTGACAGAATTCTTGGCAGACTTCAATGCGATGTTCCTTTTGCTCTGGGGTCAGCATGATGGGGACGAACTTGGCCACGACACGGTGCATGTTCAAATGAGGATTGCCTGGACTGTTCCGTATATTTTCGGGGCTTGAGTTCGTTGAAGGTCTTTCGGATCTCTCGTCGCCTTCCAGTGTTGTAATTCCACTCAAAACATCTTGAACGACTCTTTGCAGCATTGCCGTAAACTTGCCACATCATGTCAAATGTGTCTGTGGCATATTTGCCCAATTTCATACAGAATTTCACCTTCGCTTGCTGTTCATGATGAAAGAGCAGACGTGGTAACATATGTGGTCAGAATAGCACCAGTTGTATTTTAGCACACTGACTTATGAAGCTCGGTGCTCCCTGCGACAGTACGTGCAGCCTGGTGCTGCCATCTGCTGGCGTGTTACAGAACTAGTCTTGAAACTTCTTGATACCACTTTTTGCTGTTTGAGATCACGATAATATCGAGAACCGTGATAAATGTTGCTCAAATATCGCCCAACGGTAACTGAAGTCAAATTAAAGCGTGTATGTTCAGACGATATTGTCATAATTAATAATCCTTAAAATTAACAAGAAAACTAATCTTACTGTACTTTAATAAACGCTACTTAATGCTATTCTCTCCATTCGGTACTTTGCATTATTAATCTAACGGCTATCTAAACACCACTACCCGACCTCAGATAAATATTAAATTTTATACTCCAGTAAATTTCATAAACACTTCAAAGCTACATGTACCTGTGCATGACTTGCATTTTCCTTTATTGACTGATAAAACGCAAACGCGGACATGCTTCTCTCCACGCGCACGCTGCCTCCAGTACCAACACGAGACAACGTGAGTTGCCAGATCCACAAAATCCCTCCAAACATCTCAGCCTGCTACTCCTAGTGTATGGGTGTAAATTCCTCTCCAGAAAGGACCGGTGTGTGTGTGTGTGTGTGTGTGTGCTTTCATTTCAATCAAGCAGAAGTCACATAAGTTAAGGCTTTATTTGTCAAATATACACCAATCGGCCATAACATTATGACCGATTACGCCTAATATTGAGTAGGTCCCCATTTTGCCATCATAACACTGATGTACTGTGTGTTCGGACACATATCTATCAGAACCGACATTAACCTTTCCATCAATCTGACCTATAGTAGCTCTTCAATTGGATCTGACCACATGGGCCAGCCTTCACTTTCTAAACGCATCATTGGCCGCCCATGACACTGTCTCCGGTTTCCTGGTTTTCCTTGCTTGGACCACTTTTTTGTATGTCCTGACTACTGCAGACCAGGAACATCCCACAAGAGCTGCAGTTTTGAAGTTGCTCTGACTTGTCACAGTTTGGCTGCTGTCACAGTAGCTACAGATACAATATCTCGTTACAGTGGCGGCTGGCATATATTAGGCAGCAAGTGAACATTTTATACCTGAAGTTGCTGTATTGGAAGCAGGAAAAAATGGGCACTTCGATTTAAGTGACTTTGACAGGCGCTAAAATCTGATGGTTGGACGTCTGGATCAGGGAAACACCAAAACTGCAGCTCTTGTGGGATGCTCCTAGTCTGCAGTGGTCAGGATCTACCAAAAGTTGTCCAATGAAGTAAAACAGGGTCATGGGCAGCCATGGGTCACTGATGCACATGGGGAGTGAAGTTTGTCCCATCTAGTCTGATCCAAAAGAATGGCTTCTGTAGCTCAAATTGCTGAAAAGGTTAATACTGGGTCCCAGAGAAAGGTTTCAAGACACACTGGTGTTTTGGATGGCAAAAGGGGGACCTACTCAATATTAGGTGGGTGCTCATAATGTAATGGCTTATTGGGGTAATTACTGCACACAGATCCGAGGCGGAAATCGAACCTTCAAACCTTGTGAGAGGCCACAGTGCAAAACCACTAAGCCACTGTGCCGCCCACATCAATACAATAATAATAAAAGCTTACATACGGTCTTGTGTGGTGGATGCGCCACAGGATCTATGGCTAATAATAAATAGTTTTAAAAAACATACAATATACAGCTTTCAAAGTCTGCTAGAGGCATTTTCAACATGTAAAGTTAGGAGTCTTTTTAAAAGTCAGAACCTGATTGAGAACTTTGCACTTTCCAGTTTTTCAGTAACATAAGCTGAGTTTTAATAAGTTAATAATACACCTGAGGCAAAGACTGTATTATAATTGCTGTAGTGTAAGTGATAAAAGGAATGTCTGTCTGCGTGACAAGCTATTAAACTTATTAATACTCAGCTCATATTACTGAGAAACTGTAAAGCGCAAAGTTCTCAATCAGGTTCTGACTGGAGGAGACAGTGTTAACAGCAGGTGTGTTTTTTTGAAACATGGCAACAAGGCCAGGGCTTTTCTTCTGCATTTATTAAACGCCAAACACACTTTTATTGCCACCTAGTGTTTTGGAGGTTAACATAAAAAACGATTTGTTAGGTTAATAGATTAATAAAATATATTAATAGACAAATTAAATAAAAATGAAAAGCATAAAATCATACCGTGTACTGTATATACAGAGTCAGCCAAAATTTTTTAATAATGTATACACACTTCAGAAAAAGAAAAACTTTTAATTTGA
>JAQMYG010000020.1:12589487-12602890 GCA_030014215.1 Clariallabes teugelsi
GGTTCTTTTTATTTTCAAGCCCCCCCCCCCCCCCTTTCGGCTGAGAGGTAACCAGTCATCTCGAACCCTGCAAGCCGCAGAGAAACGAGTCCAAATTGAAAGCCTTTTGTGATTTAATGGTGTTGAATTTACTCAAGTTGCCAGCCCCTTTGTTGCCTTTATTTCATTTGCTGCTCAGGAGAACGGTCTGTTTTTCAGTTGCTTGAAAAGGCAATTTTCACATTCGTGACTCCGGCTGTTGTGTGGTATTTGTGGGGAAAGTGTGTTTTAGTCACAGTAAACTGAGAAAAGCCCTTTCCCCATACACAAACATACTACACAAAAACAACGCAGTACATGCACGATCTTCTTCGTGTTTCCTTGTCCAAGATACCTTTTTTTTTACCTTAGTCCAGATTTAATTTAATCTTCTGCTTGTGTTCTCTTATTTTCTGCAGCCTTAATTGTTCTGTATATCATAATATGCAATTTGCATCCTAACACTCTCTTATTATGGTTGGATAATCTCTGATTACATATTCTTTTTATATATAGGGCATAACCTATAACTTAGAGAAATGGTCCAAACCCCAGAATAAAATACAATTATATGCTTCAATTACTGTATATACAGTACTGTGCAAACGACTTGAGACTTTCATCTATTTTTAATGTAGTCTTGAGGAACAATTCTCTAGGCTTCCAGAAGGACTGTTTTTAGTTCTCATAGTTCTCATTATTGACAATTTTCTGGCTCTTATTTTCAGTCCAGGCCCGGTACCAGAGGAATGTTTTTTGTTTGTTGCTGCACAGTGGAATTCTTTCTTTGCATATCTGAGCTTTGGGACGAGGGTCAGAGCGCCCCTGGAGCAGACAGAGCTAAGGTCCTTGTTCAAGGGCCCAACAGTGGCAACAGTGGTGGAGCTGGGGCTTGAACTGGCAACCTTCTGATCAGCAGTATTGGGTGTAACACGTTACAAAGTAATGTTAGAGTACTTGGATTACTTTTTTGATGTAACGAGTAATCAAACGCGTTAGGTCCGCCATTTAAGTACTCAATTATTTAGTTACTTTTTCAAAAATGTAATCTGTTATTCAGACAATTTATGCAATCCGTGAGCCAGACAGCAGTCATTCCCAATGTGTTATTGTGTGTGTGTGTGTGTGTGTGTGTGTGTGCAGTACTACGCCTACCTGTATTCCTATGTGATGCCCCAGGCCATCCGAGACATGGTGGATGAGTACATCAACTGTGAAGACATCGCCATGAACTTCCTGGTGTCACATATCACACGCAAACCCCCCATCAAGGTCAGTCAGTTCTCAGGGAGAAACGGGAAAACGGATCAAGGTGTGGTTCTGAGCTAGACCACACTGCTGTGTGGAAATGAGTTCGGAATTTGTACAGAAGGTGATGAGTACTAGACTAGTCATTTGGGAGGTGTGCTCAGAAAGAATGTAAGCCATGAAAAAGAGAGTTAATTATGGTAGATTTGAGACGTCTAAATGAAACACAAGATTTCCTGTAACATCATGTCTTAAATTATCCTTTTATGCTATAGCAATTTGCCCACGATTGCATTATTTAATTCAAAGGGGACCTAAAGTGCAAAATTATTGTAAAATTGTGATATTTTTACACATTCAGATCGATCTCTAGTGAATGTGTGTATGAACAAAAAACGATGTCAAAAAGCAGGAAATGTTCTTCCCTTTATTGTTTTTCCCTTTTTTTTTTTTTTTAAGGGCAATTAGATATTCCTCCTAATGTGACCTCATATGAGAAGATCAATCCAAGCTTTCTAATTAAGATCTAACTAACCGTTCCAGGTTGGAGCCCAAATAGCATAGATTAGAGTCATGGTGTGGTATATAGGGTGTAGATTCTCTTGTTCCACACATCAAGTGGTTCCCTTGTTCAGGGGTTAGAGAGGGATTTCTGATTCTGTCTTGCATTAGAAGCTAGTTAGCATTGTAGCTCAGAAACACGGAGGCAATTCGGAACAACTTGCCGAAAAAGTCAAAGAAGGAGAAAGTTGTTATTGTTTAAGAAGACACAACATTTCTTGCTGAAAGTCTGTCCGAGACTGGTTTCAAATGGTTTTGGCACTGGCATCCAGTAAGTAACGTCCCTTTCACAGTCCAGAAGTGGGCGGGACCATGGCAGACAGACGTCCTAACGTAATCAACACTCGGACATAAATATTATAACTAGAGTGAACATTTTAATGTAACGGAATTAAAATATATATGTAACACAAAATGAAATAACTGGGTGTGTCACAGTATAGGAAGAAATTCTTCCGTGTTTCCCCAGTTGATAAAGGAATGATGAGGATTACACTGCTAGTGTTTTGGTAACGGCTTAAGCAATATTCTCTGAAGTATGTCACCAAAAGAAAAAAAAAAGTGTGTAATGAAATTTTATGTACTGCTCGTGTTATTAGTGGAGGACTGCACCTGTGCGGTGATTTCCCCTGCTATCATAAGCTCTGTTATTGAATTTCTCGCAGTCGAACACACAATCTTCTCTGCAGCAAGTTCACCACAGCATCGAGAAATCGATTCTCTTCACTTTGTCAAACAAATTAAGTCTCAGCAAACAACAAATAGGATGTAAAGATACTAATTATAATAACATCAGGATTATTTTGGTCCGTGTTGGAAACTTATCGATAAAAATGCTCATCGATTTAAATGTCTTTTTGGAATTTAACCACATTTTCTTTTACAAGAAATTTACAAGAAGGCCAATTTGGTACCTTGATTGGTTTTAAACAGTGATGTGAAAAAAGATTTGTGTAATAAATAGGTAGTAATAGAGATTATTAGTTTAACTTGTTAGAGTTTTAGAATTGGAGTTTTTTTCCTCCCTATTATGAGAGTGACGTTAAATCAACACTTAAAACTTGGACAGTAAAACTTTTTAACTTTAAGTCAGGTACGCTGTATGTGTACGAGTATTCCATCCATCTAGGAGCCTCTGTTGTCCAACTAGGGACTGTGGAGACCAATGGTGACCATTGTGTTTATTCCCATTTTTACAATGTGGTAGGACCTCTGGTCAACATTGACACACAACGAGCAATTTGGGGACGCTTGTTAGTCTAATCTGCATGTTTCTGGACTGTGGGAAGAAACCGGAATATGCGGAGGAAACCCACCAAGTTGAAGCTAGACTTTATTCACTCTGATCACAACACGCACCAAACCAAACACTCGCGTATGAATGCGCGTACCATTACGCACCCTTAATTACTCTTTTTATTTTATATAAAAATATTAAGATAAGCCTCCTCCTTTAAATATTCATATTTGAATTAATGCACTTGAGTCCTGATTCTATTTTGACAATAATGGCTGTACTGTATGTAGAGTTATTTTCAGAGGACAGTAAATCTATACTGTTATCCAAGCTGCAGATTGACTACTCTAAAATCTATCCAGGTTTCATTTCTATAGTATTGTCCTTTGAGAAGATGTACTAAAATTAGAGTGAGTGAGAGGCTAAATGCCTATGTGCAGCTAAGCCTCCCAATAACAGTTGATGGAATAAATTGATTAATTGAAGACCTGTGCTCATGATTGATCTATTTTATCAATTGTTTATCTGTAAATATATCTCTGTCTCTCTGGACAGGTGACGTCTCGTTGGACGTTCCGCTGTCCCGGCTGTCCCCAAGCGCTGTCTCACGACGACTCGCACTTCCACGAGCGCCACAAGTGCATCAACTTCTTCGTCAAGGTGTACGGTTACATGCCGCTGCTCTACACACAGTTCCGGGTGGACTCCGTCCTCTTTAAGACTCGGCTCCCGCACGACAAGACCAAATGCTTCAAGTTCATTTAGACGGACCAAAAGAGGACATCCAGACACCTCGTTTTCCACACAGGAGATTTTAATCTGCCACGAGTCACAAGGAAGGGACGACTACTAATACTACTACTACGTAAAAGCATTCGATTTTAGTTTATGTGCGTGTGTGCGTGTGTGCGTGTGTGCGTGTGTGCGTGTGTGCGTGTGTGCGTGTGTGCGTGCGTGCGTGCGTGCGTGCGTGCGTGCGTGCGTGCGTGCGTGCGTGCGTGCGTGCGTGCGTGCGTGCGTGTGTGTGTGTGATCGTCCCATCAGCAACCACTACTGGTCTCATTCCTACCACTTTCAACGGTCTTGGAAAAGAGGTGGATAAGAGGCGGGGGGACACTTTGATAGGGTTTCAGACTGAATACTTTGGAGCTCACAGAATGACAGTAAAAGACACGGGCAAAGGCTTCTTGTCACATTGCACTCTTTTATTTTTTAACTCATTCTGCATTTATAAATCTATATATAGTGTGTTTCGTATGCAAGAGCAGATATTCTCTTGTAAACGACAAGCACATTTCTGCAGGTCACAGAAATTTTATTTGTGTGTGTTCTGTATGTACGTGTGTGAAAGAGTGAGTGAGTGAGAGAGGGATCTTGAAAGAGGAATTTCAAAAGAGGAATTTAACGTCTCCAGACCTCACTGACGAAATAGCAGAAATGAAAACACTATGTGGTCGTGCAAGCGCTAATCACCCTGAACGCTCTCTGAGCGTCGGTGTTAGCTAGGCTCGGATAGACCGCGCGTACACTCTCCCTTCTTAGGCATGTGCCGATATCACGTTCTCATTATCAGAATAATCGTTTAAACTTTCGTCATTAATGATGTCACAGCTGAATGAGAGAGAAAGGATTGAGAGACCATGTTTTTAGATATTAGATTTAAGTAAGATGGCTGTCCTGGATTGATTAGTACTGCTGGATTAGTCTTGGCTGGGAATGCTGCCGATTTTAGCCGACTGCTTCGATCGAATGTAACGGGAGTGACGGTCATTTAAAGCTTCTGCAAGAACAACCTACTGCATGTTGCGTACATAAGGATATTTTTATTAGCCTCCATTTTCAAGCCAGCTCTCTATCATGTACAGTAATTTAAATAACTTTGGCTTCAAAGAGGATACAGTTGTTGCTATGATCATATCTCTAAATCGCTACCTCCCTCTATTAGCGTTACTTACGGTTTTGACATTTCTGCACACTGTGACCTATAGATCATTCTTTTCCGTGTAGGTCCACATCATTTATTTCTTCCTTTTTTTTCTTTTTCTTTTTTTTTTCCAGCAGGTCAATAGTGTAGCGAAGCATGTATTGCATTTACAGGAATAATGATTCTGTGCTCAAGACGTTGCCAGACTCTAGGAACTCACGTTTTCTAGCAACTTCCACTTACAAGTGTGACGCCACTTTATTTACAGTACAAACATGACTGAAAAGGCAGCAGCCACACCACGGGTTAATCATTTCCTAATGTCGCTTACATGACGAATTTAGCTAGATGTCGGCAAACCTGTAAGAGGTTATGATGCTGGGTGTGTTTTCCAAGCTGTCATTTTGGAATTACTGTAATTAATATACAAGCTGACGACGCTGATACGGCCAGGCTAAAATCGTTATTTATGAATACCGGTATGAGCGTACCAAAGTTGTGTAATGAAAATGAACTAGAATTAAAGGTCAAGTTAAATGCTCAAAGACAAAATGATCAGCTTTAAAAAAAAAAAAATAAAAAATAAAAAAATACAAGGCATTTAAACTTGAGGTCATGTCTGGATGCCATGCATTGTCTTAGCATTTCACATTTTACAGTATTATCTTGATAACAGTTTTAGATGGGTGAACCATATTTTAGTGGTGGCACGGTGGTGCACCAGTTCCGTTCTGATCTGCTCATGGTCTCAAAATGCCTGTGTGAATTTCCCACATGTTCTCCAGTTTCCTTCCAGTTGGCAGACTGCTAAAATATTAAAACTGACCTTCTATATTATCCATATTATTTGCGGTTGGGTGACACCCTTTCATGGTCACTTAGTGGTTAGTATTGTCGCCTCGCCTCGCCTCGCACCTCCACGGTTGAGGGGAGTTCAGTGCTCACCTCCAGTCTGCGTGCATGGAATGGTGGATACGTTTTTAACCTGCTGATCAGAAGGTCATGAGTTCAAAACCAGGTACTGTCAAGCTGCCACAGTTGGAAATGACCATGCATCCCGCAGCCGATCATCAGCACATGCCTAAGCAGCACACAGGTTTTTGTCCTTTTTTTTCTCTGATTTGTCCATCTCATGTTTATCATGTCCCTTGCTCAAAATAGTTGACATGAAGTTGTCTGAGTGAAGGCCTCAGGTCTGAATACTAGCACAATTCTGGAGATTTTCATGCTGCGTCTAAGTAATGCGTAAGAATTACTGGCACAATCTGAACTCTATGTTTGCAAACGGTACTTCTTTTTTTTTCTTCTTCTTTTTTTTTCCCCCCCCCCAATCATTGAACTGTTCAATCCGAAATGCCTCCATGAACACGAACTGATGTTTGCATTACGAAGCTCATTTCTGTCCTCAGACTGTATTGTGCTGCATAGAGGTTTCTACATTTGTAAAGCCATTAGGTGTTTTCTTTTTTTAAAAATATATGTTATTATATGTTTCAGATCATGGATGCCTTTTAGGGAACCTTTTTATACACTTAATGACTGTATATGTATAAATTTGTTGAGGTTTAAGTAATGTATGTGTTTTTTTGTTTTTTTTTCCCTCCACTGTATTGCTACTTGAGCATGAAGAATGGGGAGGTGAGGAAGTAGAAGCACAGAAATCTGACTGACAGACTGTATCATTAGTGTGATCCTCGTAAACACTAATAAACCAGCCCGTGCCATTTGTGTCCAGAACATCTATGAAAATCAATGTTTAGTCACTGATTTTAATTTTTTTATTTCCTCACTTAATCCGAGCTGGCTCTCTATGAGCTTAATATAGCTTCTCGCTTAATATGTGCTTAAAATATCACAAATTAAGTGTCTTAGACGAGTCCAAGCAGATGTTCACCATGGGATTTTTTTTTTTTTTTTGCATCCTGTCTGGAATTCATGAAGGGACAAAGTGTACAGGAATGGCTGCAGTGCCAAAATCAAACGGCACAATTACAATGTGTGTGGATTTAAGAAACTTACTAAACACAACATTTTTCCAACATTATGTGTACTGTACTTGAGCATCCCGTTCCAGATGTATTCCCATTTGATGTAATAATAATCTCCAGTCTGCTATGAAAGCTTTCCAGTACATTTTGGAGTGTAGCTATGGAGATGTCTGTGTCTACACTGTTCAGCCATAACATTAAAAAACATTATAACCACCTAGGTTTGGGGTTCTCCTTGTGCCAGCTTGGCATGTCTGGCAACTCAGGGCTTGGCTTCACAGGGCCTCTAGGGGTGTGCTGTGGTATCCGGCACCAGATCCCTTGGGTTGCTGGGGTGGAGCCTATGTGAATTGGACTTGTTTTTCCGGTGCATTCCATGGGTGCTTGATCAGATTGAGAGCTGGGGAGTTTGGTGGTTGGGTTGGCAGCCTTCGGCTGGCTCCTGTGACTGGCAGACTGTGGTGCACTGGCTGTTCTGGTGCCGCTGTATTGCTCAAGCATGAGCTTTTTTGGTGTCTTGTGCCGCATCGGAGGGGCTGGCCTTTGCTCATCATCACCATGGGTGGACGTTGGGTGACCATGACCCTGTCACCATTTTAATGGTGTATAATTTATGTTGTTAGTCTTTCGGCTGCTCACATTGAGGGGACACCACAGCAGACCGGATGCCCTTCTTGACGCACCCTTCCAATGGCTGGAGTTTGAGCATTGGCTAGGTATCAAACCCAGATCTTCCGCATGGTAGGCGAGAAACCCACTATTGAGCCACCAATGCCCCACAACTGGTATATAATCTATGATGAGTGTTAATGTTATGGCTGTTCAGTGTATTAGGAACTTTAATCAGTTATCAATTAGCCGATCATGGCAGGAGCACAATCCATAAAGTCATCAAACTGGTAGTAAAATAATCTCTGAGACTTTTAACTTTTGGTTTGAGTATGTTCTGAAACATAAGCTGATCTAGTTTCCACAGATAATAGTCTCTGAGTAGTCTACACAGAATGGTGTGAACAACTAAAAATATCCCAGAAGCAAAAGGTCTGGATGTTGAAACACCTTTTTTTTTTTTTTTTTAATGAGCGATAACAAGCAGAAGAGAATGAACAGACTGGTCGGAGATGACAGGAAGTCTATAAGCACCTCTCACCATGGTGAGTAGAAAGGCATCTCAACACACAACACATCGAACATCGAGGAGGATGAGCTACAACAGCAGGAGACCACATCAGGTCAGCCATGAGTAGGAATCTGAGGCTGTTATGGGCACAGACTTGGATAAACTGGGCAATTGATTTAAAAACCTTTTGCAATTAAATAAATGCATCGTTCCATATATTGTGATTTACGTTTTTAGGCAGCAGTGTACAGACAAAGTTTTTATTTTTATTTTTTTTATTTTTTTAACACTTTACATAAAGCCAGGCCTGATAACAGGGAAGGTCAGCTAAAACTCCTAGTGAGGAGTAGCTAAGACAACAGCTAGCATCTCAAAGGTGGCGGTTCCGGGTTCGATTCCCGCCTCTAGTCTGTGTGCATGGAGTTTGCATGTTCTCCCTGTGCTTCATGGGTTTCCTCCGGGTACTCCGGTTTTCTCCCACAGTCCAAAGGCATGCAGATTAGGCTAATTAGCATTTCCAAATGGTCTGTAGTGTGTGAATGAGCATATATTTGTGTGTGCCCTGTGATGGATTGCCATCCTGTCCAGAGTGTACCCCACCTCGTGCCCCAAGTCTCCTTGGATAGGCTCCAGGCCCCCCGCAAGCCTGTATGCAGGATAAAGCGGTATAGAGGATGAGTGAGCGATCGAGCATCTCAGTCTTTTGAAGTTAGGAAACGCATATTTGGGTATGAGTAGAAACAAGGCAAATATCTGGGAAGTGCTTCTTGATTTGATGCAGAATACATAAAAAAAAAAATTAAAAAAAAACAGTGAAGGGCTTTTTCCATACCAAAGAGACAGGTCCGGGCCCATGTTCTCGGCTAAAAAAGATAAAATCTAATTCCATCAAGTGGGTTGTTTACTTTCTAGTGACTTCTGAACTCGAGGGGGTACGACACTGTGTGTTAAGTAAAGCCTTGAGTTGTTTTCAGGCTCTTTTTTATTTATTAATTATTATTATTAGAAGTGTGTGTCCCCTCTGGCTCTGCAGGACAGGACATTAATTTTGGCAGAGATTGCAGTTTGCAAATTTCATGTCTCTCCGTGTCCTGATTATTCAGCTCTTATGCTTTCACAGAAGGCTTAGCATAGAGTGCTTTCACCTCAATGGCCTGGGTTTAATTCCAGTTCAGGAAACCAACCCCAGGCACTGAAGGGTTGCGCACAAGTGCACTCATCTCAGTGCTGTTCTCAAGTCCTGATCAAACCGTGGCAACCCTAGATAGGAGCTGCCTAAAGAGGAACGACGACAACATGCTTACACAGAAGCCTTGCTGTTTTTGGCACAACCGCTTTCATTAATTTAGCTTCATTTGTGAAATTCCAGTGAACTGAAGCAAGTTAATTAACCTAAGTAAAGCCCCGTTGGTGCCTGGAGGTGTTGGAGCCTGGTGTTTAGTGGCCATAGTGCTGCTGCCGTATTACAATCGGGCTTGTTTAAGGTGATGACTGCCAACCCTTCTTTCCCTGGAGACATGGCGAAACAGCTGTCTTGTTCTCTCTCTTTCAGAACAGATGGAATGTCACAGGCATTTTATCAGAAGTTAACCAGCTTCGGTGATGCGCTACGGTTTTTAACTGTAAGCTCGTCTTCCGTAGGCGCCATTGAGGAATTCAGTAACGCATGCACCAGATCCAGTGCTGACCGCTAATCTATTTCGGGATCCACTGATTTATTCTTGTATACATGCGACAGATAGCTCTTGCACATAACCATGTTGCATGGATTCAACTCCATTCAATTCAACAACGGTCGATGTCACAAAGCAGCTTTAAGATGATTTAAACAAAAACTAAATTGACCAAGTTTTTTACCCTAAATGTAGCTGATCTGATGTATTATCATAATGTATTACCAAAATGAGACTTTCACAGTTATTATAACTAAACAAACCACAAGTTTCACAACTTACTGTAACACGACTCGCAGACCTGTCTGGTATTTTACAATACTGTCTTCGATGACGTAAATACAGTAACGTTAATTGAATTCATGTGGACTTAGGCGTTAATCCAAATCTCCAAATCTGTAGTGACAGTTTCTGTGACTAAGGCTGAGCTTTTCAGCAAAGCCTGGAGGATGAGAAACTAAGGGAGATTTGCTGGCTCTGGGTCCGATGATATCATCAAAAGACCAAATCACATTCCAGTAAGTATAAAAAGAGAGAGAGAGAGAGAGAACTCTCATTACAGCTCAGTGGAGTGTAACACCCCTTATCACTACACACTCTAAGCTCCAATCCCAACATGTCCTAATGGCCAAATGTGCACTATTCCTTCCTCACCGAACAAACAGGATCTGAAAGGTAGACGCTTAAAGCAGCATTTAATTGAGCGGAGTGTTTCAATAGAGCGAGTGGTCTCAGAGCTACATTACTGAAGAAAGTCCCTTTTGGCTCTGCTTGAACAGCTGCACTGGTGTTAATCTTCTGCCCTCGTGGGCATGCGTTTTGATGAATGGTGAAGCCGTGGAACTGCACTGTGAAACAAAGCGTCGATTAAAAGTTTTGGTGCAAAAACAAATCCAATTTTAATGATTGTTCCCTTTGCGTAAAATAATAATAATAATTAAAAAAAAAGCCATGATAATTTTTACTTTTGGTGCCTGAAATCTTTTCATGGAAAATGCTCCTAAAATCAAATCCAGTTCCTAAGTGATGACATGCAGACAAGCTCTAACGGCAGTGCTAATTCACCATGTGGGGTTGCCAACTAATTTACCCTCAGGAGCTGCAGGGCTAATGTAAAAACATGTTGGAAAAACAGTTCATTTGGCTAATGAAAATAAAATAAATGTGGCGACCTGGGAAAACCACTAAATTTCACATTTTTGTTATGAATGCAATGTTTTGCTTGTATACTGCTTGGTTAAAAAAAAAAAAAAAAAAGTCTTACTTTTACATTTTAATATTTCATTCAATTGCTTTTATCTTTCATTGTGACACATTTTGATGGTGGCTAATTCATGTATTCAATGCTAAGCCTAAACCTGACCAACTGAAGCAACCCCAGATCATAACACAGTACGGTGGCCACTATGCAAGATGGTTGCATCATTTTATGTGTTTCTCTTCCTACCCTGACAGATCCATGGCTCTGGGTATGGTCGATCTGAACTCATCAGACCACATGTTTTTTTCCATCGCTACAATTTCTAGTAGATTAAACCCTTTTATTCTGATAAGCGTAAGTGCTTTTCTTAGGGCCACACGGTTTAATCCTGCGAGTTCTCATGGCACTCTGCATGTGGAAATGCTCTAACTTCCACTCTTAAACACAGCTGTGATTTCTACTCTCAATTTCTAAATGCTTGGAACTTCACCAAGCATTTAAGTGATCTCCATGTATAAATTATTTCCGCCCACACTGCTTCCGTGGAATAGACGGTTCAGCGTTATCCTTCCATATTTTAATTGTTCTTAACCCAGCTGCAGTAATTTCAAATCTTCTTAGTTGCTTTCCTTGCTTGATGCAGCCCAATAATTAAACCCTTTTGAAATGCATTTTTGCCTGGGCATGGTATAAGTGTGTCGTCTTCTTCTTTGTCTTTCGGCTGTTCCCTTTCAGGGGTCGCCACAGCGAATCATCTAACTCCATCTAACCCTATCCTCTGCATCCTCTTCTCTCACACCAACTAACTTCATGTCCTCTCTCACTGCATCCATAAATCTCCTCTTTGGTCTTCCTCTAGACCTCCTGCCTGGAAGTTCCAACCTCAGCATCCTTCTACCGATATATTCACAATCTCTCCTCTGAACATGTGCAAACCACCTCAATCTGATCTCTCTTTATCTCCAAAATATATAACATGGGTTGTCCCTCTGATGAACTGTAAACACTTTGCTCCTACAAATAAATTTGAATTGAATTAAAGAAAATTATGGAAATGTGTATGAATCAAATTGATCAGTTTGTCCCTGATGAACAAGCCAAGGACGATGATGGCAAGGAAAAACTCCCCAAGATGGAAATAGGAAGAAACCTTGAGAGGAAACATACTCAACAGGGAACATATTCTCATTCAGGTGAAACGGATAGCAGGAATTGTTTGTCATACGTATTTGGCTGCTGGAAGTTCAATATAACAGATAATATCTTTAAGTTAAAATGGAGTCCCGTTCATTATTGGAGGCTCAGGTACAAAAAAAAAAGGTAGGAAATTCCAGTTGTGAACTATTGAGCGACAATGACTTTAGCATGTTAAAGTCAGATTAACTATTTGCTGCAGTTACATCAGATAGATAAACAAATAGAGATTTGTCCATCATAACAGGAATTACCAGAATGACAATGAAGAAGAATGTGCGAGGTGATCTTTTCTTTCACTCGTACAATACATAGGCACCTACCTTTAGCCTGAAACATGCTGTAAATATTCAGAAGGGTTTTTTAGTTTAAACTAAAGCGATGTTAGATAAGCGTATCTAGGCACTTTGTAGATGAAAGCACAGGGCCAACATGAGGGAACATTTGTGCTCAGTCCTCCTACTCAAACTTACGATCAATAATATGAATAAGGGGTGTTAGATATTTTAAAACCGAGCTAATATAAAGTGCAATTCTCTCCCTACTGCAGCTCAAACAAACTGAACACTGCACTTAACATCAACTCACTGCAAGTTTAGTTAAGCATGATTGCTCTAGTGCACTTTAGAGAGCAAATTGCATGGCCATCTGCAGCGCTCCATTAATTTCATTATCAAGGAAGCACATTGCTTCTGAAAAAGGCAAAATCCTACAGTCCAGCTAAAAGGAATTGAAATGAATCTGGCTCTAAACTATTTTTAGAAGTTGTAAAGGCTGCTCAGTTGTGACCCCTGGTGATAAAATTTTTAGCACGGCCACAGTGGAGAAGATCCCAGCATCCATTATTTATTACAAAATTATAAAATATGTAAACATTAATATAAAATTAAGTGAAAAAAATATTTATTATTATTATTTCTATGTTGCTTTCACACTTTTAAAGAATTTCTACTCCTTAAAAAATCAAAAGGACATTTTTACACATTGTGGGTAATTCGTCATGAGCACTGATGAACCTCCTTTTTTATGCAGGGCATCTTTTGGAACAAAGTTATCACCTGATCTGGGCAGATCAGACTCCTTTTGCACAACCTGAGCCACTTGAATACTCCCTCATGATTAGTAGTTTCCAGTCAGGACAGTTACTTGCTCTGAATGTCGTTTCTAACAAATTTATCTCAAAGCGCTCCTAGAATTAAAGCCTAAGAACAGTTGGTGCACAAAAAAAAAAATTTATAT
>JAQMYG010000020.1:12607258-12626792 GCA_030014215.1 Clariallabes teugelsi
CACACACACACACACACACACACACAACATGCACATAGCTAATCCTGCCAGCTTTCCACAGGCAGTTAGCATATCGATCACGCACTAATGAAACTCGAAGGCTAGTATGCTGCAGTATTTTCTGCAGTGATGTTAAAGCCCGGCCCGTATGACCTGACTAAAGAGGGCTCGCTGCGCTTTTAATTAGCTGTTGATTGAAGACGTGCTGTATGTTTTAGTGCTTACAATGCACTTTTAGGAGGTCTCGGGAGGGGGTTAGAGCACTTTCTTTCCCACAACGCTTGGCTGTGTAGCCTATGAGGGCAGCTGTATATATACACAACAGATAACCTATATAACTTAAATCAAGCCCAGATCCCACTTTATCCCAGATGAAAACAAGTTAACAAACTTTCTCTCTGCACTTAATTCTGCACATACAGCAGTAAAAGATCAGCTCATATGCTTGGGCTCCTGCTCCTTTATAAAATGGTGATATATTTTTTTCCCAGCCAGTGAAGTAGTTGAAATGCTCATTTGTATAATTGCTTTGCTGCAACTCAAATTCTAAATGCTTCATCTAACCCATCAAATCACTTAGAGTTTCTGAATTGTGTGTAGAAAACATGCTTTAATTTAGAATTTCTGAAAGGAATTAAATGAAGCTGTACGTTCTCAAGCATGGGAAAGTCTCACAAAGGTTTTGTGAGGTTTTTTTGTACCATGGTAAGCTGTGTTTTCTTGTCGTATTAACTTCAAGAGAGAAAAAGGAGATTCTGATGAGAGATTGTCTGCTACAGTATAATGCAAGTGTTAACAGGACTTGTTTCGAAAACACTTCACAACATTAAACAGTAACAAGCAACATCTGGGAAAGTCTCGGAAGCAGCTAGAATTTCCAGTCGTCCTTAATGCTGCCGCGGAAAAAAATAATAAGCAGGGTTCTCTCAGTCCACCCAGATGGTGTTAGCGCTAATCTCTTTCCACTTTAATTTGTGTGTGCTGCACCTCTCTGCTTCAATTTAGAGTTCTATCAGGGGTCTAATTCTCAAATCTCCCTGGCTTCCTCCAGCCTAAATGGTCACAGTCTCTCTTTCTCACACACACACACACACACACACACACACACACACACACACACACACACACACACCGTAGAAAACGTAGATCGCAGCTTTATCGGTCTCGTCTTACGTCACTACTTTCCAATCCGGATCATTTAGAGCTGGTAATGGAACAGAAATGAAGCACCTCTCCCGCATACCGTGTTCGCCAACACTCTCCATATTGCACACACGAGACCATTATACTATTAGAAGTGAACGGCTTCATCCATCACCCTCCATCTCGCCCCTCTTAATGGGGATTTAACAGTAACACAGAAGGGATTACACTGCACTAATTCCCCGTCTCGAAGGAAGTGCACGGTCCAGAGACCATCGAGCATGATAAAATGCTACTGCAATAAGATGATGATTCATTAATGTAGCACTTTCGTTCGATTCCTGCGTCAAATTTAACAGCGATGCACTCTAATAATAATAATTCCTGAAAAAAATCCAAAATTTCAGGGAGAGCTTGCTCTAAAACTAGAAATCAACTGCCATGATTATAACATAATTGCATGGCTTTCAGGGAAAACAACAACAACAACAAAAACAAGCAAACAAAAACATTGGATATTGCTGAGGCTAACATCTGGAAAACCAAATATGAAAATATTGAGTTTTAACCAGAATGAATCATTACTGCTACTGCTTTAAAATCTCTACTTCAAAAGGGAAAATCCTTTATTCAGCAACGTGGAAATGATTGTATTTAAACTATTTTCTAAGCTTGTCTTGGCTGCTTATAAAAGAAATTGGGTAAGGAGTATGTTCAGCAAATGCCACACTCGTGCTGCATCCTTGTAAGTGGTTATTTTCAGGTTAAGCCATGTTTGTCTTTTCTTAGCAAAAAGTGAGCCAGCTAAGTAAGATAAATGATACGTGGTTTCCTCCTCAGGCAGCAAGCAAGCAATAACATTCTAGGTTTAACAGATTTATATGTCTAAATGGCATGTGATCAGTCGAACCACGCTGATTTGACATCAATTGGAGAAAAAAAGAAAAAAAACAACAACACATTGTGAAGGAACTCATAGTTGAGAATGTTACCCCTAGTTGACACGTAGGAATTTCAAGATGAGGGAGTTCAAGATGGTGTTCTCTGTTTTTTTCTGGTTGAAGCCAGGGAATTACATGTTGTAATCTCGAGCATAATATTCAGTATATCAGTCAGTCTGAATAAACATAACTAATATACGTGCTAGAGTACGGATATGATACGGTATCATATGACCTAAGTGCCGATTCGAAGAAAAAATTGCAATTCCATAGTATCATAACTATCATCCGAATCAATATAATATTTTTTTTCCCGGTTTTGTTACTATTTTAAACAGTTACAAATGCTCAAGGATTAATTAAATGTAGTCCAATCCTTATACCATTCGTTTTCTCACTTAAAAACCAATACAACTGACTTCAAATACAAGAGTTTACCATTTAAGTTAAATTATATGTAACAAAGAAGCTACATTTTTACTGAGCAGCATGTACTGTATCTCAGTTACACCAACTAAGCAAATAATTCACTCATCACATGGGATCAAAACTTCTCTTGACAGTGTGTGTGCGGCTAATTAGTAACTAATTAGTTTTGAGACTTGTGTAAGCGCGTGTCATGAGTGGGTTTGGGACTCATTCACTCACAGAGTGTGGAGAAAAAGGCAGATCGGTGGTTTTTAACGTGCATAATTTTTTAAAAAATGACATAAAAATGTGTTTCTGTTGCGCCACTCGGAAGCTTCACAGAATCATTTTTATCTGAGGCTGATCGGCTGATCACCGGTTACGTTAATCAAACTAAAAAAACTGGCAATTCTGCTTACTGCCCGGTAGATAATAATTTACAAAAAAAGAAACAGTGGTGCCATACGTGAATCGCCACACAAAAGAACCGTGATTCATGACTGAATCGAATTTTCCCCGACCTCCAATAGATAAGTGTGCTTTTCAGTAGAACTAGAAAGAGACTTTTAATTGCAATTTTCTTTTCTTTTCAGATTTTAACCATTAAACATTAAAACCACCTAGATTTTGGGTTGCTCTTGTGCTTTCAGCACAATCAACCTTTTTCACCTTCCAGTTATTTCCCTTCTAATTATTTTCCTCTGGAATCAGAGCGGACAGAATGGCCTTGGGTGCGGTGTTAAATGATTCTGTCACCAGTTTACTGATACATAATTGATAATCAACGCTATTCGATACACCTGGTGATGGTGTTAATGTTTTTGACTGATGGCGTATGCACAGACCACTACAGATTAATTATCCCAGTGTGTTCTTACATCATAAAACAGGATATGATACGATTATAGTCTGTGGCTTTGCAGCAGATATTTCTGGCCTTGTTCATGATATTATGATGATATTTATATTTGGCCCATGCTCAGCTCTCTCTCTCTCTCTCTCTCTCTCTCTCCCACCTTGTGTAGTGAGGCGAGGAAAGTCTCCAGGGGCACAGCTCCGCTCAGCAAAGGCTTCGGGCTTGACAGCTCAGGAACCTCCTCCATCAGCCTCTTCCTCTTCTTAGTGGGAGCCACAGGAACAGGCTTGGGCACTAGCTAGACACACACACACGGAAAATGTTGCTATTCTTTGTTCTAGTGTCTAGGAAGATGATCACAGGTATTTAAAATCATTTGAGAGAGAGTTTAAATTTCACACCGAGTCAGGTGATCACATGTTCAAGGCAAACAAGATGCCAGACCTTTTGTTAGACCAGACCAGAATTACTTTTATGAAAGTAGTTCAAACTGGATGAATAAAAAAAAGAAAGAACTAGACCGCAAAAAGAACGCAATGTGGAACTAAAAATCAGATCAGAGAGCGGTGTTCGCTGTCCATCCATCTGTCTCTCTAACACACACGGACAAGATTTCCAGTTTTTAGACATTCCGCCCTGAGGCACCTAGACTGAAACATGATAAGGCAGTGAACACAAGCTCTCATTATCCCTTACTTTTTTTTCGACAGGTAACACAAAAATGACCTTTCTCACATTTTTAAATCATCTTTTCTTTTTTTTAAGTTTAGCATTAATCAGTGTTGTGCACGAACCTGGAGGAGATGCTTGTTGTCCTTGGATTGCAGAACTGCTGACACGTTTGCCACAGAGATGCCAGGTTTAATCTCGGAGGGTATGAGAGCTTTGGCAAGCTGAAAGCAGAAAGACAGAGGATTTAGACACTGCATATGTTCCAGCATGTTCGACTTCCGCACTGAAATCGAGATCGTGTTTATCATAAGCCTGAGTATGTTGAAAGAGATAAACTATCGTGTAAAATATTTGTGATGATGATGATGACTAAAAAACAAACTGAAATTAGTTAGGAGGAAAACATCCTTTACGGAAGCGCATTGCATTCACAAAAGAAAAAAAATCACGGGAATTATGTCATAATTATGACTTAATATCTCATAATTATGACTTACTGATCTCATAATTATGACTTACTGAACTCATAATTATGACTTACTGAACTCATAATTATGACTTACTAACTCATAATTATGACTTACTAACTCATAATTATGACTTACTATCTCATAATTATGAGATCCTGATCTCATAATTATGACTTACTATCTCATAATTATGAGATAAGTGGAAGCAGTTTGTGGCAGGGGGCATTTTAGCGCACGACATCGGAAAAGAAAATTACTGCATCCTTTTGCAGGATCCAGAATTTTAAGCAGGTGCCAGATAGTTCTCCGAGATACCACAAAGCCAGCTTGGATGCATTTCAAATGCATGATTTTGTATCCACGAAGCATTCCATATTAGTTTTGTTACGTGGGGCGGTATGGAGAGCCGCACCACGAAGTGTTATGATGTGCTTAAGAGCCCTAACGCAGGAGTTGTTGTGAGAGTGCTTATGATACGCAAGGGAAGACCTTTCCGTTTGGAGATAGCGGGTGATTATTAATTAGGAAAACACAAAATGAACAGAGCTCCGCCGTCTACGGCGGAACAGACGGTGTTCAGGAAACTAAAAATAAACTTTAGATCCTTTCGGGGCGTTCGCCCTTACCGAGGATTTATAAGAGAAAGAGGGGTTTGTGTCTTTTTTGTACTTTCATACATAACCTGAGTGCGCACGCTGGACTGATGCGTGCCGCTCTCTTTCTCTCTCACTCTCGCCGGCGTCTCAGACAGGCAGAGGCTGGTGCTTTGCCTCTGTCTCTGAACAGCACACTTTGTCTGTCTGTCTTTCTTTTCTGCGGATCTGCCCATTCAGAATGGTGCAGAGTATTTATGCGTATTTCTGGCCCTCGTGAGACCCGCATCGTTACAGGTTTAGCTGCTCCTGAAGGAAGAGAGCCACTTCGAGAAGGACAGAATGTGCTTTCCTCCTAAACAGTCCTAAGCACTTTAGATACCTGTGCAGTGTTGACATACTAATGATAATATCATCCAAAATACTCAATGACATTAATATCTACTAGTATCAGGATCTCATAATTATGACTTATTATCTAATAATTATGACTTAATATCTGTCATATATACAAGTCATATTAAGTCATAATTACAAGTTAGTAAGTCATAATTATGAGATAATATCTCATAATTATGAGAGAATTTCTGTGATTTTTTTTTCTTTTGTGAATGGAATGCGCTTCCGTAATCCTTCATCAATCCATGCTTTCAAAATTAGTTCTAGAGAATAATCTGTATAATTAATAACACTGAGGTATTTAAAATAACCAGGAATCTGAGGACTCTTTCCCATGGTTATGTTATACCAGTGTATCAAAATGTGAGGCGCTGAAGATTTTTATGTAGTTTTTTTTTATTTTATTCAAATAACCACACACATATACAATAACGCATACACACACTGACCTCGGGCATAAGGTGGACACGTTCGTATGTGCGGTGGAAGGGCAGATTGAGAACGGAGCACCGGCTGTAGGGCAGAGGAGGAGGCTGCAGCTCCAACATCAGATCAGACCGGTGAGACTGAGACGGAGGAGGCTGAGTGTACTGCTCTGGACACACCACGTGAAGTGGCTAACGTACATCCGCACACCCACACACAGCCAGACATAACAAAATTTAAAAAAATCAAAAGAAGAAAATACACACACTGTTACAGAACCACAGTTCTAATCTTTCAGTGGTGTAACTGATAAACAGTGATGTGCACCCTCTCTCATAATCTACAAGCTCTCATAATCACACACACACGAGCATACTACAGTGTGTACCTGAACCTCCTTCAGAAGTTTGGAAACTTGGTGGAAGTTGAGGCGTGTGTCGATGGGGCAGTACACACACTTCATGGCCAGGGGCTGGTATGGAGCCAAAGCGTCCAGGTAGGAGAAATCAGGCTCTGTAGGGAACGGCATGACACGCTCAGATTAAACGATCAACAGTCTTAAATCTTTTCCATACAAGTCTGACTCTTTGTCATATTTTGTTTAGTTATTTCTTCTGGTGGTTTGGGTGTGTTTCAGTTGAGATTTCCAGGAAGAGTTGATACTGGGATTAGCAGACACAGAACATCACAGCAGTGAAAAATTATAAATAGCAGGGATGGTTTATGTGTTCTCTATTGAAAAGAAATGTTTGCATGATCATTACAGAGAAATAAAACCCAACATGCTACTCCATTTGTTGTTAACTCATGGAAGCTCTATCGTCAAAACAAATTCCTTTTACTTGGCAATAAAGCTCTTTCTTGTTCTGAAATAGATTTGCTCCCCATGTAATCACTGCATGTTGTCATTTGAATAAAAAAAAAAAGCATTATTTTATATGGCCCTTGGGGTATCATATTTAAAATAGACTTGTAGGTCAATTGTACATAGCAAATATAAATCTGCATGTTTTTATTATAATGGATTTGAGGTTGACTCACAAGTCTTTCATGATGTTATGACATTAACAGTGGTTAGTACTATTACTTTATGTTTTTTTTAACAGTAAAACCTCGGTTTGCAAGTGTTCCGCAAGACGAGCAAAGATTTTTAATCAATTTTGACTTGGAAAACGAACAAGTCCTGGTTAACGAGTACCGAATATCACACATGCACTTCTTGTTTTGACTTGATCACAACTGTTCTATATGTAGTTGCAAAACCTAAAGATAATCTACCAGTAGGTAAAAAGACATCCATCCATTCATCCATCCATCCAGGAACCTCTGTAGTCAAGCTAGGGACCGTGGAGGCCCTGATTCTGGATGTGCAAGGCAACACTATGTCACCGTCTCAGGTATAATAATTTAAAAAATAATAATAAACTGCACATTTTTATTCAACGCATTATTCTTGTGTCTATAGTCCCTTGCTAAATGTAATGATCATGTAATCATGTAATGACGGAAATCTGTGTTGTGTACTGTATGTGTACATGTATTAGTGTGCGCGCACACCTGTGAAGATAATGGTGTTGAGACTGGATTTGCCCCACAGCTCCATAAAGTGCACTACATCCCCGAACCGGAGTGATGGATGCCCCGTGAACACCACACATGGCTGTTTGAAGTCGCTGCTGAAATCGCCGTGGATGCTCGGGTAATGCTTCAGCTTGTTGGTCTGGATCAGCTGCATGTGTAGGAAAAAAAATTATAAAATAATAATAAAAAAAGACTTCATGAATGTGGCATAAATCATAATAATGCTAAAGTAATGATTATATCAATATGAAAGACTGAAAAAATATCTATCTTTTTCCAGTATCTGAGTTTTCTCTCTTCTTCTCAATATATATATGTAGACATGCATCTTTACAGATTTTAGTATGGAGGTTTACCTCAGCATGTGGGAAAGGAGGTTCAGGGAGGTAAGCCTTGGACTGCTTAGTATGACACAGCCTTAAGAAAACAGAGATAAAGAAACAGAAAACAGATCAATTATGATTTAAAGAAAGAAAGAGACTGTCCTTAAGGCCTATACGTTCATTTAATCATATTCCTGCTTTAAAAAGGCACTTAAGAGGAGATGGAGGTCAAAGTGAATCTAACTGCATTACCCAAAGCCTTGTTTCTAAAGCAAGCAGTTTATAAATAGTGAAATGACTTCATTGTCTGAACGTGGAAGGAATTCTTAATGTATTCTACAAGTACTGTATGTGGACTGACGGACAAGTGTGATCTATAAAATAAAATGATGTATTTTCAGCCCAGGGTGACCGCTTTATGTTTAATCCATACTTCAGGACACACAGTAGGCAAGGGTGTAACAACAACACATCACACTCGATGCACTGGAAATCAATAAATGGTGTCCCTCCACATACTGTACTATGTCCTGCTGTTTGTTCAAGACCTCATCCTGTTCTAAAGTCTAATACTATGAATGAAGACACTGAGAATTTTAAAGTTCAGGTCTCATGAGCAGTTCTGGTGAAGTATAACAAGCTGTTTAGTTCACAGGTAACGTACAAAGTAACACCAACCAACCTGTGGTTGGGACTATATACTTTATATGAATCACCGGTTCTTGTTTGAGAACTCAGGACGAAAAATTTTTTTCACAGCAAATAATTATAAAACACTGTATGCAAGATATACATGTTCAAGTCAAACTGGGACTTTTGATTGGGTTACAGATGCGTCTCTTCCGGAAGCTGGCAACCCTCAATTTTCAAAAATCAGCAGATGGATGTTCACGGGAACGACTGCAGCGAACGCCGAGCCACCTCGGCCAGGACAGTCATTCTCGGTTATACGACTTTCTTTAAAAAGTTTGCACCATTCAAATGTTTTATTGCAGCTAAGAGTCTCATCACCATACTATGCTTGAAGTCTTACCCCTTTGTTCACTAGAAATTTCATCACAAGTCCTTGTTTGACTTGAACGCCCCTCGTATTTAGGTGCACTTACCTTCTATTATTTGGTAACACTAAAGAAGCAAATGTTTTAACACAAATTATTTCTCTGTCGATTAACAGAATTTAAGGATTTAAGGAATTTCTTTATTAAATATAACAAGATCATCTCTGGATCTAACGATCTTAATAAGACAATAACTGGACTGCGTACCACTCTGAAAATATCTGGGAGAACTCCAGTGAGCTGTTAGCCACAGGTGAGATAAAATAAAAGGGTGCGTTTCCTAGATTAGCAGAATCCATGAACTGGTAGAGGCACTCCAGCAGGTCGTAAATCACACCAGAGGAGTAACACGGCACCAAAACGTTCCCTCCAGCTCGGATTGTCATGGCTGAGAAACACACAGAGAGAGAGAGAGAGAGAGAGAGAGAGAGAGAGAGAGAGAGAGAATGAAAGAAATAAAAATGCACATGGGAATGAGATTAATTAAAAGCAGAAGCAGAACAGGGTACATGATTCATTTACAAGGAACGTGGCTTGGAAATTTTCACACTCACAGAAAGATTGTACATGATCCCTGTGTGGGAAATGCTCCCCACACAGCACTGTGCATTATACGTACAATATCGACACAAGCTAACCTTAATTATTTGGATCTATTAAAATGCTATATGGGATTTCCAAGTGCACAAGAGTACTCTCTATTTAGTTTTCAGACATGACTAGAAAATGATCAAACACTGCACTATGCGGTAAAGTACACAACTGTGTGAGGAGTGGTTCTTTCAGTTGAACTGACCGAGGTTGCTGCAGAATTCTCCCAGCATGCCGTCAGGGTTGGCCGTTGGGATCTGGGTCAGGCCGGTTAAGATCAAAACGTCACTGTTCTTCAGAGAGCTCTGGTCCATCGGCTGCATATAAAACACAATATGACTACAGAGTCTGAACAAACCCTGGAGTGTCTCTGCCAGCCTTTGAACGCTTCATCAGCAGAAAATAATGCTAATAAAACAGTTCAACCTTGTAGTGTAAGGTTTCGTGCGTTTCACTAAGTGAGTGTGCAAGCTGAGTAAAGTGCTGACCTGGGGGTGTGTGGTGAGCAAGGACGAGCCGGAGACATAGGACACTTTCTCATAGTGAGACTGGATGATCCAGTTCGAGCTGCCCAGGGAATAGCCAGAGCTCAGTGGGGTGACCTGGACTGCACCGAACAACTCCTGAAGTCAGGGATGAAGGAGAAATGAGAAAAAATATACAATTCAGTATTTTATTGTTATGAAATATTAGTAACAGCCTTTTTTACCCAACACATTATATAAGGAAATGGAGAAATGTTATGAGATGCAGCCTAATGGAAAGTGGTGTTCCTGTTACCGCCCTGAAGCTGATTATTCTCAATAACAAAATATTGTGTATGCTTTGTGTGTTGGTGCTTTTCATAATCCTTGAAAAAATAAAATCATGCGAGAATTAAATATCATGACGTTTTCTATGTATTGTAAAAAATATACGGATGTGATCGCTTTCACCAAGACTTTTACTTTAAGTTAAAAGTGTGTGTAAGCAGGTTGTGAGATGTAGAGACATACCACTTTCTGCGAGTAGCCCACAAGCTGCACTTTACTGAGAGCAGAGTTCACTTCCTGCATGCTGTAACACTTCTTCCAAGACCACACTTCCACTGCATCCTTCAAAGGCCCAGGCAGCAATCTAAACACACAACACAACACAAAAGGATTTTTCTTAATCATGCATATTCACAGGATAAATAATCATGAATTATAATATTATCATGCATGTAAAGGTGTAGAGGTGTTGAAATTACATTAACTTATTTAATAGTCTACCCAGATTTATTTTTAAAGGGTAAAAACTATACTTCAAAACCTCTCTATTTTCTCACCTTAGTATTTCCTTGTTCTTCCAGCAGGTGGCAGTCTGAGCCTTTGGAACTCTTTCCATGAAATTAACCAACTCCTCCATCAGCAGTCTAACAACAGGAAAGATCACAAATGTACTGTATTAAAGCAGTGGTCCTGGAAATCCACCTGCCCTGCACATTTCAGTGCTTTATCAGCTCCCAGCACGCCTGATTTAACTAATTAACAGGCTTTTCTTAATTGAAGTGGGCATGGTAGAGCAGGGTAAACATTAAAATATGCAGGACAGTCGTCCTCCAGGAATAAATTTGAGAAACACTGTATTAAAGCACCATTTAAAATAATTAAACAGGACAATAGTATTGAGTCCAGAGAATTAGACAACTTTCAATTATTGTGTCTTTGCTGTGTTTATGAGCAGCCTAAAGTTTTGCAAAAAGGAAAAAAAAAAAACTGCAAAGCAATTACAGTACGGTTTTTCAGTATGACAGAAATTATGAAACTTCAGAATGAGCTCGATGCAAAGTGTAATTACACTGTAACATTAATAAGACATTCTTTATAGAAATTCAAACTGAAGCTCTTGACTTCAAAATCTGAATTATTTTCTTCATTGTGCTGCCACCACATTTCATTTAATTTTTAAAAACTAAATAATTTTTCACACTACATCAGATGTGTCTTTTTGTCATATTATCCATTTCTTCCTCATATTTGTTCTTTTGTTCTCTCATGTTGATGACAAATGCACTACACCCTGACTGTTGAACAGAGGGAACCTTAACTGTGTACACAGAGTGTACCAGAAAGCAGGAAATCCTGCTTCATCGTTCAGTCCAGGAAACATCTGGAAGGCCCGAGTCCACTGAGACACCAGCGTTTCCAGGTTATGTAGAGGGACAGAAATCACAATCAAATTCATTTGCTCATTGAAAATGGGAAATACATGAGAAGTAGGTTACCTGCCGATCTGGAAAGTGGGCTCAGTGGCGTAGACGGTGCCTGAGAAGCCAGTGTGCTCGGTGATGTAAGGCAAAGCCATCATGCAGTGATAGTTGGAGATCAGGATGACGTCAATAGTCGACAGGTCTAGCAGATCTCGCTGGGAAAATAAAAAGACCCAACCACTCAGATTCAATATGAAATAATAATCATTTGAGTCTCAGGTTCCTCATTTGGAAAGACACTTTTAATATGTGTCATGCTATAGACAGTATACTGTATATTGTTAGAAATATATTTTTCTATTACGAAGCCACAATTGTCAAAATGCAGCCAGGAACAATTTCCCCCCCGCCCAAAATCTCTAATGATTAGTTAGTGACTTACACAAAATATGACTTTTGTTGACTTTTGATGACTGGAGTATAATGTTTATTATAGCTGATGTACTTTGGGATTTCAACCTCAAAATTTCAAAAATTATTTGAGTATTTCTCAGACTGTGCTACAAATATCACACTCCCTGCACCCTACTATAAAAAGACGTGTAGAAACAACCTCAGGTAATATGATCACTGACTACTTTATTAGGGGCTATTATTTATCCAAAAGGCAAATCATCAAATCCAAATCATCCAGTAGCGTCACCTGTCCCTTTTTCCCCCACACAATCTTCAACTGTGCACATCTGGTGTACATGCAGGTGTCCTAACAAAGTAGATGGATGCTGACATGCTAAAAATAATCCTCAAATGTATGGAGAAACGTACACACACTTTTCTCTCGTCCCATGCTGAAATCAAACTGAAATCATGTACTAGCAGACTTTAAAAAGCAGAACAATAAAATATACACTACTGCTCAAAAATTTGGGATTACTCCCAAATTCACATTTACATTCTACAACAATACTGGGGTTTTCAAAACTATGAAATAACACATATGGAATTAGGTAAATATGTAACAACAACAACAACAACAACAGTCAGTTATTTTAAGACACAGAGGTCAGCCTTTCTGGAATAGTTATTGCAAGAACTGTATTGTCAAGAGCATCTGCAAAATCCATCAAGCTCTCATGAAGACCAAAACTTACTTCTGCTACAAGGGAGAAGTTCATTTAGAGTTTCCAGCCTCAAAAATCACTAATTTACAATCAGCACCTCGGATTAGAGCCGTTATGAAGGCTTTACAGATCATGATTAGCAGATACATCTCAGCATTAACTGTTCAAAAAAGATTATTGCACATTTTGGATGCCTTCAGCATTGCTTTACAATGTAGAAGAAACTAAAAATCAGGAACAACCATGGTGTTAGAAAGTGATCCCAAACTTTTGAGCGGTAGTGTATGTAAGAACTGGTCAGAAACTTCTTTTAGGGGCAAGTCACTGAGATCCTAGTACAGGTATTGCTTTTAAACATGATCTTTGAAATAAGAGTCTATTATAATTATTGATCGAGTACAACTTGTATAGCCTCCAACTCTACTGCACTTGCTTACAATAAAGGACAATGCAAGAAAATACTTACTTGGCAAACTCTGTCTAAACAGTACATTATATGCAGACTTACTTTCAGGGACAGTATCATGTGCTCAGTGTTGTTTAATGTAATTATTATACATAAAGGTAAACTTACAAACATCATTTCCAGATCCGTGTAAGGAATTTAGATGTTAAATACATAGTGCTTGGTTATAGAGTAATATTATTACTTTTATTACGACTTAAAACATACCTCAGGAAGACAAAACTCTGGCTCTGAGTCCACAAATACACGACCGGCGCACTCTTTCAGTTCCTTCAACACATAGCAGTCAGAGCATGTTGAGAGATATCCACTGACTTTATTCAACAATAAAGTTATTTTTACATGTCATACACATTACAGCAATAATTTACTAACTATCCAAAAATCCTCACTTTCTCAAGGTTCACTGTTCCATCACTGGAGACCCATCCTGGGAGTTTGGACAGTCTTGGACTGGAAAAATGACAATTAAAAACTTTAAAATTTAATTCACAGGTTTTTTTTAAAAGACATTTAGCAGGTTAAAATGTATACACATACAAGACTACTATATATCTGTTCTATAGAGTGTTAATTTTGTCAGCTATTTTCAATTTTAGTCTTAGTCACAGGATAAATATGATAGTTCTTATAATATTTTGTCAATTTTATCCTGTTTTTGTTTAATCAAGTTTTAGTCGACTAAAAGTTTGGACATTTTATTCTAGTTTTAGTCAGAGGAATCCATAAGTATTTTTGTTTAGTTTTAGTTAATGAAAACGGAACATTTTAGCAATAAGATTATTATTAATTAACCCTACAGTCAATTTATTCTAGCCAAAACCATTTTTTAAGGTTTTTCACAAAATAATTATCTTAATATTTTAAAATGTATCTTTTCATCTGATGTTTTCAGATAATTATATTTATTTTTTAACCATCACAATAACTGCTGCATGTCCGTATTTATTTAACTACAAAACAATAGGAGCAGTATGGACAGTGTTTTGAAACTTTTATTTTTTCATGAATTTACACACTTGGACTGTTGTAGCTCCTAAAGCTCATAATCATTTGCTAACCTATTAGATTAATGTGTTTGGAAACGGGTTAACTAAAAAATAAAATGAAACACATCACAACATAATTATGTTTTCATGTGGTAACATGATTACCACAGAGAGGCTGTAAAACTGGGTGATTATTATGGTATGCCTTGATGCGTCTCTTCAGGTTTGTGGTATTTTTCCCAGCAATTGTGTGCCCACACTGTTTCCCCTCAGATATTACTACACATCGGCTTTTTCTCCGGTTCAATATGAAGAAAATATATGAATAAGTTAAATAAGTTTGATTTAGGCCGTTATGCGGACCCTCAAAAAATGGGCCCAAATATCGTCTCTTCGGCCCGAGTAACACTGCTGTAATGACGATGACTCAGCTTGTAACACGGCATCACTGCGCGCGCAAACTACTCCAGATACGCCGCGCGCCGTGAACAGGTGTTACGCCCGCCTGCCACAGATTGCCCCCCATTACGCAGTCGCTATCTTCAAAGAAAATCCTTTTCATTCAAACACTACTGCTCGCGCCATAATGAGTGAACGCCGTATCGCAGCGGATTGTGACGAAAATTAAATGTTGAAAATAAAGACAGATGTTTTATTAGTTATTTTTTTAAACCACATTTTGGTTTCGTCTTTTTTTTTCTTCTTTCCGTCAACGATATTACATGCTGATTTCGTCACTGTTCACTGATATCAGTGACTTTCGTCATCGTCTAGTCCCAGGAAAAATGTTATCAACGAATATGTTTCGTAACATAATTTGACGAAATTAACACTAGTTCTGTATTATAGGAGATCTAGAAATAGCGATCATTTCAAGAATGTGTCACAGAAGCACTCTGAGCAAGAAAATACATCTGATGTACGTTATATCTTCTTAAAAAACATCTGAACTCTCAGTGTTGTTTTATTTATGAGGCTAACTAGCTCCATACACAAGGCTGAATTCCAAATCACTCTCCAGCCCCTGATCAAGGGCACTAGTTGGTGTGTTGAACAAGTGATTGTACTCTCAATCTCTTGGCAATAAATTGTGATGGTGGAACTTTTTTATAAAAGCAATATCACACTAGACGTCATGCTGGTTATACGACTGCATCATAGCTGTGCTGATAACCAGCGCAATATCACACAAGAGGGAGTGCTGATGTGCTGGTTATCAGCACGGCTATGATGCGGTCCATGAGGTACCACAGCAGGCAGATAGATAAGGTACTGGGTTTGTAAACATCCTGAGGTACTATGGTTCTGGATTACTACAGCTCTATCATGATTATTGTAACCTTGTGACTGTAAAATCCTCCAGTGCAAGAAACTACAGGAACTGTAGTTTGAACAGCCACTACCATTATTCTCCAGTTGTGAAACATCCTAAACTGTTTCAGAGCAAAAAAACAAACATAAATAAGATCCAGTATAGAAATGAGTGGTGGTTTAACTGACCTGTGCACCAGAGGCAGTGGGAGGAAATACAGAGCTGATGTGGTGTCCAGCCCGCAGTCCAGCATGATGGTGGTGCATTTAAACTTGAGAACATTGCAAGGCAATGTCGGGTGACCAGACAAACAATACTAGGATAAAAAAAAAGAAGGAGTAATTTTATTAAATATAATTTGTACATTTAGAGAGAGTTCACTTTAAAGTTCTTCCTCATGAAATCTCACTCAGGTTTTGCTTGCTACCATCATCTTCGACTTCGACATTATCTTTGATCAATCTACATCTACAAACTGGATTTCTGTAAAGCTGCTTCATGTCAAGTTAAGGAAATAGTTACAAGCCTTCCAATGAATAATTTCTGCTGTGATTAATATGGATCAAGTTATTTAACCCTGACTGATGCAGTAGGTGGCTTCCTATTTCTTAAACAGCCATGTCAGAAGACATATACAGTACTGTGGTCGTGGCAAAGATGTTATTCTATTTTAAAAGAAACAAATTATTGGCCTGTATCAAACAAAGAAAACAACTAAGGCGATTGCTAAAACTACTCAAATTGGGTTAAGGACTACCACATTATTAAAACCTGTAAGGATAGGGGTGAACCTTCATTTTCGAGGAATAAATGTGGTCAGAAAAACATCCTGAATAACTGTGATAGAGATCACATAAATGCTTAGTAAAATCAAAACTGTTAAAAAAGAAATTAATTCATTAATTAAAAAAAGATGAAGTAATGGCTATGTTGAGTAGTGAAAGTAAAAGCATTTTACACGCACAATGCGAAGAAAACTCAAGGGACTGGGACTAACCAGGTGCGTAGCCTTAAGAAAATCACTTATCAGTTAAGCTAATCGGGAAAAAAGGCTTCAATTTGCTAGGGAGCATAAAGAATGCACTGTGGAGCATCAGAAAAAGGTCATGTGGTCTAATGAGTCCAGATTTACCCTGTTCCAGAGTGATGAGAGCATCAGAGTAAGAAGAGAGGTGGATGAAGTGATGCACTCATCATGTTTAATGCCTCCTGTACAAGACTCCAGAGGTAATGTTATGATCTGGAGTTGCTTCTGATGGTAAGGTCTAGGCTCAACAACATTATATGCCCCCCAAAAAAACAAGTTCAGCTGACTACCTGAATGACCAGGTTTTTGGATTTTTTCTTTTTTATACATGGATTGGCCACCAGAGGTCTAGACCTTGACTTCCATTCAGAATCTTTGGGATGTACTGGAAAAGAATTTTATTTTATAGAATTTTTATTTTCAATAAAAGATCTGAGAGGAATTAATGCTATTAATGCTAGTGGAGTAAATGTGGTGACGTTGCATAAGATTATCAAAATTATTCCACAGACCTAATTGGTACAATAAGATACTAAAGTGTGCAACTTTTTTGTTTTTTTGGCTATGGCAGTGTTTGTATATACACTATATGGACAAAGTATTTGGCCAAAGTGTTAATAATTGAATTCGGGTGTTTCAATCAGGTCTCCTATCCTCAGTGAAGGGCAATCCTAATGCTTCAGCATACCAAGACATCTTGGACAATGCTACAGTATGATTCCAACTTTGTGGGAACAGTTTGGGGAAGACCATTTTCTATTCCAACACGACTGTGCCTCAGATCGCAAAGCAAGGACTATATAGACATGGTTTGATGAGTTGAGGTGTGGAAGAACTTGACTGGCCCGAACACAGAGCCCTGACTTCAAACCTACCAAGCACCTTTAGGATGAAATGGAATGGAGATTGCGAGCAAGACCTTCTCATCCAACATCAGTGCATGACCTCATAAATGCTTTACAGAATGAATGGACATGAATTCCTACAGTAACACTCCAAAATATTGTGGACAGCCTTCCAAGAAGCTGCAAAAGGGGGACCACCTCCATATTGAAGTATATGTATTTGGATACAGTGTCATTGCAGGTTTGGCCAAATTGTCTTTTGTCCATATACCGTGTTTGCCACTCTTTCTGTTTCATACATGAAAATATGGAGAAGGTGAGAACTACATGATCCTAATAAAGTGTGTTTTGCCATTAAGAGATTTATAAACTAGTAATAAAATTGAATATTCAATTCAATTGTAAAGGAAGTGAGTGGAGTGATGATAAAAAACAGTCAGTAATCTGGCTTTTGTATCTATAACACAAACCCAGGGCTTAATTATTTAAAATGTGCAGAATAACATATAAATGCTATCTCATGTACAGTACAACAACCTGGATATTTGGGCTGCATCCTAAATTGCTCATGATTTCCCGAATCTAGTGGACACACATTTCAGCCATAACAACGTTAGCTTTGTTAGCTTCACGTTTCAGCATTACCTGTTGTATTTAAAACAAACAAACACATTAGAAATATTTTTTAATAAACAAAATCATACTCGATTTATAAACTCACCAATTTCATATCTGACACTGTGTCGTGGAATTTAATTGTGAATAAATTTCTATTTAACGAGATTGCTAATGCTGTATAGCAGGGCTGACTTCTTCTTCTCGGGTTTGCATTAGCACCGATTTTTTAAAAATCCGCCATCTGCTGGCCAGCCGGAATAATGCTGTTTCTTTAAAAAAAAAAAAAAAAAAAACTCTCCACCCACTTTGAGCTGGATAAAGAGAATTACTAGAAAGCCTAATGGGATTTGGGGGGAGGGAGGTTTGGGTTATCGGTTCAGACGGGATGTTTTTCTTCCATTCAAAAAAGATAAGCACAAGTTCCTGACGTCCCCCCCTGTTTTTTTTTTTTTTTTTTTGTACTTTATTTATAGGAATGAAAATGAAAGTCGGTAGAGAGATTAAAAGAACGGGAAATATTTTCTATTTCAAAAGTAAATAATGAAGTATTGTCATGCATTATATAAAAAAGGATGGTATGTGATGTATAATTTGGCATACTTAAGCTATACATGTATATGGAATGTGAGGTGAGGTGAGGTGAGCATGGGCTGGAGCAGGGAGAGGATCGAGACACTCGCACCTGTTTGCCGGATTCCGGATTTTCCAGGTTAAAACGTAAAATGGCGACAAACCGGAAATGAAACAGGTGGACATTCTCAACTGTTACTTTGTTTCTTTTTTTGTTGCAAGTGTGATAAGAGTGGACTTTTATCTTCTTTGTCCCGGCTGGATAAAAGGCAGAGCGCGCGCTGTGGTTCCTTTTCACTCCGGGCTGGAGTTGCGGTTGTTTTGATCAGCTTTTACTCCCCTGTGCAGGAATGAGAAACTCCACATGAACAAGCCGAGCGACTTTCTCCACCTCACGGTAACTGAACATTAAACATGCTGAACACACTGTCAGGACACACACACACACACACACAGAGCTGAAGTGTGCCGTACAAGGGGTTTGGATTTTAGGTTTTGAATATAAAGAAGTTCGAGCGCTTCAATTTTAACCCTTACAGTGTTTGTGTGTGTGTGTGTGTGTGTGAGAGAGAGAGAGAGAGAGAGAGAGTGTGTGTGTGTGTGTGTGTTATTCTTAAAAACCTGAGTTAATCCTTCGCCTATTCATTTAACCCGTATGATACAGACGTAACACTTGTGTAATTGCTGTGTAATTTACCTCAACACTGAGAGTTTCATAGAAACATTGTTAAATATGTCTGACCTTTAATGGGTTAAATAACTCTCAGTAACACAGTGTCGAATCGAACCCGTACCCTGTCGAATTAACCTGTGTCCTGCTTAACTAATCAGTACAGTCTTATACTGACCCGTGTCCCGCTTAACTAATCAGTACAGTCTTATACTGACCCGCGTCCCGCTTAACTAATCAGTACGGTCTTAAACTGACCCGCGTCCCGCTTAACTAATCTGT
>JAQMYG010000020.1:12650981-12667529 GCA_030014215.1 Clariallabes teugelsi
GTGCGTGGGTCTGTCTGTGTGCGTGCCTGCGTGCGTCTGTCTGTGGGCGTGCGTCTGGCTGTGGGCGTGCGTCTGTCTGTGCGTCTGTCTGTCTGCGTGCGTGCGTGCGACTGTCTGTGCGTCTGTCTGTCTGCGTGCGTGCGTGCGACTGTCTGCGTGCGTGCGTGCGTCTGTGTGCGTGCGTGCGTGCGTCTGTCTGTCTGTCTGTCTGTCTGTCTGTCTGTCTGTCTGTCTGTCTGTCTGCGTGCGTGCGTGCGTGCGTGCGTCTGTCTGCGTGCGTGCGTGCGCCTGTCTGCGCGCGTGCGTGCGCGTCTCTGTGCGCGCGCGCATCCGTCCGTCCGTCCGTTCCTCTGTGCGCGCGCGCGCGTCCGTGTGTCTGTTTGTGTGTCTGTCTGTCTGTCTGTCTGTGCGTGCGTGCGTGCGTGCGTGTCTGTCTGTCTGTCTTGCACGTGTGTCTCTGTCTGTGTTTGTGTCTCTGTGTTGCCTTCCCCTATGTCAGTGAGATGATGTCATATTACTTTGCTGCCAGCCATCAGTCAGCGATGTTGACTCGACTGGACAGAAGGATTGGTGTATTTTATTTATTTTTTTATTCTATTATTCCAGCACTTACATAGATGGTGACTTTTTTTTTCCCCTCCCTGCTGTGTTACAGATTAAGGTCACTCAGGCCACTGGGCTGCCACAGAACCTCTCCAACTTTGTGTTTTGTCAGTATGATTTTTGGGACCAACATGAGCCGGTGTTCATCGCACCCGAGGTCAGTCTGTCCACTCCGTCTACTCCGAATAGCAAAGAGCCGCACTGCAGCGTGGCCTTCGACAGCTGTAAGGTCAGTACAAGCAGCTCAGCAAAACCAGGTTTAAAAGGATGTTTTTTTTTTTTTTTTTTCAAAATACAGTGCTTTGCAAAAGTGTTCATACCCCTTGAACTTCCACATTTTGTCATGTTACAACCACAAATGTAAACGTATTTTATGTAATAGGCCAACACAAAGTGGCACATAATTGTGAAGTGGAAAAAAATGATAAATGTTTTTGTTTTTATTTTATTTTGTACAAATTAAAATCTGAAAAGTGTGGTGTGCATTTGTATTCAGCCCGCTTTACTCTGATACCCCTAAGTAAAATCCAGTGGAACTAATTGCTTTCAGAAGTCACCTAATTAGTAAATAGTGCCCCTCACCTGTGTGTAATTCAAACTCAGTATAAATACAGCTGTTCTGTGAAGCACTCAGAGGTTTGTTAGAGAACATTAGTGAACAAACAGCATCATGAAGCCCAAGGAACACACCAGAGAGATCAGGGATCAAGTTGTGGAGAAGTTTAAAGCAGGGTTGGGTTATAAAAAAATAAAAAAACAAAAAAACTCAAGCTTCGAAAACATCTCACGGGGAGCACCTTACATCTGAAATTGGAAAGAGTATGGCACAAATGCAGTTCTAGCAAGACATGGCCATCCATCTAAACCAACAGGCCGGGCAAGGAGAGCATTAATCAGAGAAGCAGCCAAGAGGCCCATGGTAACTCTGGAGGAGCTGCAGATCCACAGCTCAGGTGGGAGAATCTGTCCACAGGACAACTACTAGTGGTGCACGCCACAAATCTAGCCTCTATGAAAAAGCGTTGAGAGGAAGGCCATTGTTAAAAGAAAGCCATAAGAAGTCACGATCACTTAAATACATCAACAATGGCGTGGTGTACAGAGATGCGGAGCTACTCTTACTGTATATGTTACAGAGAAATCCCAAAAGCGCTCTGTCGTGAGTACTGTACTGGAACAGCTTTACCACTAAAACTGGAGACTCCTTTATAGAATTCTTAAAGTCTATTTTGGTAGAATGTCCTCTATAGACCTTTTGCAGACATGTCCTCAATCAATGGACGGTGTCGTTAACTGACATTACGGTACTATGTGTTTTTGTTTATTGATAATTATGTTATGGAATAATGCAACCATGATGCAAAGGTGAATTCCAAAGTTCAACCGAGACTCAAATGAAGCATCTGCACAGCCACTGAGTTAAATGTATTTTGAATGCAAATTGAACTATTTTCTTTCCTCCAGAACTAGCAGTATAGTAACCCGAACTATACCTATAAAGTCACTAGGCTGATAAATTGATTTGATTTTGGAATGAATCCAGACAAAAAAAATAAATCTTTTTTTTTTATTATTATTTTTTTTTAATTACCTTATTGTATTTTAAGGGTATTTGAGTCATGCATCCCAGTTAAGGCCTGGGTATTGCGATAATTCATGCACAACTTAAAAAAACAAGTAGTGTTTGGTATACAGTACAGTAATTGTGATCTGCATCGTGTCCCTCTAGGAACTGGAAGTGACAGTGACTGAAGATCTAATGGACTTCCTGGCTGAAGGTGCTGTAGCTATAGAGGTTTACGGGCACAAAGTAGAAAACCCTCGGCGAAACCTAGCACTCTGGGACCTGGGGGTGATTCAGGACAAGACTCGCTCACTCCGAGAGAAGTACGCACACACACGTGCACACAAAACCGATTAAAATAACGATTATATTATTGCAGCAATAAAAAAACAAGGTTCTCCTAAGAAGGCATACATACAATGAGCGAAATCAAAATTTGGCTGAGGAAGATTTTTTGGATCTTTTGGTTTGAAGTCTCATATGGAGTGATTGTGTGTGTGACGGTGCTGTGTCCTGTCTCAGGTGGAGTGAGGTGTTGCGGAGGTTAGAGCTCTGGGTGCAGGTATTAGAGCTGAACGATGGAGGAGAGTTTGTCCCTGTGGAGGTGACGCCTGCCAAAGATGTGCGCACAGGAGGAGTGTTTCGGCTCAGACAGGTACGTCTGTGGTTTGAGCACAGTGTATGTATATATGTATGTATGTTCGTACTATACTGTATATACTGCGTATCTCTGCATGCAGGGCCAGTCACGGCGTATTCAGGTGGAGGTGCGCTCCGTGCCCGATTCTGGCACCATGCCCCTGATGGCCGAATGCGTTCTCAGCGTGCATGTAGGAAACATTCAGGTGCAACCGACCTCACAGGTGAGCGGAGTGTGATAACACACTGATCATTCTCATCTTATATGCACAAACAGGCTAGGTTTTATCGTTAACACACTACTAACACATCTGTGTGTGCAGGTGAGGGACAGTGAGCTGGACAGCTATCAGGTGAGTCAGAACTGGAGTTGCACTTAGACCTCGTTTCTAAACACTTATGCAGGCATTCTATATATACTGATGATAGAGAGAGAGCTAAATACTTTCAGAAGACACTAAGTCTACGGCATGGTTGATATGGATGTGTTTTCATAGGAGAGGGATTTGGAGAGACTGAAGGCACAGTGGCTCGCCGCCCTCACTCAAAGACAAGAGAACCTGGACCAGCAGCTTCAGAATCTCGTCAGTAAGCCTGGTGAGACTGCAGGAAGCGTTTGCTCATTAATAAAATGTACACAACAAGCCCCTTAGGCTAAATGTGTAGCCGCTTATTCCAGACATGTTCAGTGCTTTTAGTTCAAGTCTCGCTCTTACTGCTAAATCATGTCTAAAGCATCACACAGAACCACAAGTGATGTACACAGTACTGTGCAAATGTCTTAGGCACCGTATTAAATGCTGTACCAATTTTGTTTTATATGTTTATCATGTCTGCATAATTATGTACAGAATCATTCAGTATTTGCATATAGAACTTAAAATTTAATAAATAAATAACATTACAGGAGAATATATGCATGTCTCATTCTCCAGCATGCTCAGTAAAACCTAACAGCTGTTTTACTTATAGTTCTGTGCAAAAGTCTCGGGCACATATAAAAATATGGCATAAGCAAAAGATGCTTTTGAAAACATTTCTGCACAAAGGAAACTTCTATAAAGAGCAATAAAATAATCAGTCAATATTTGGAGTGAAAACTCATTGCTCAAAATCAGGGGTTTTAGACACAGATTTGTGCAGTTTTATAAGAAAACAGCTGTTAGGTTTTACTGAGCTTGCTGGAGAATATGAGTTCTTCTGGTAACTTTGTCACTTTCGCTCCTTTCTATTTTTATGCAAATCCCAGGAGCAACGTACATTAGGTTTTTTGTCTCCATCTGAAAACTGCTCTGTTTTTCTTTAGCCATGCATATATTCTTCTGTAATGTTATTTATTTATATTTTTTTAAGTTATATATGGAAATACTGAATGATTTTGTACATAATTGTACAGACATGATGAACATTTATAACAAAATTGGTACAGCATATACAGTAATATGGTGCCTAAGACTTTTTTGCACAGTACTGTATAATCTCCATTTCCATTATCTTCTATTCTGGAATGAACTCCATTCACTCCCTGTGCCACTCTTATACTTTCTCTTTACGTCACTCTTTCTCCGTAGATAAATCAGAGGAAGATGTAGACCGGGAAGCGCAGCTGTTGGAGTGTCGTCTCACCCTGACAGAGGAACGGAACGCTGTGTTACTGCCTCCTGCTGGCAGCGGTATTCCTGGAGCTCCTGCTCACTGGTGAGGAGATCTCAGTACCAGAACTCGAACAACCCCTAGAGGCTTCTGTTTTTCTTCTTTCTAAATGCCTGGGTCATTTTGATCAGGATTTTCTTTTCTCTGTAGGATTCCGGTACCAGGGATGGAGACGCACATCCCCGTCATCTTCCTAAATCTCACCGGTGAGTTGTGCTCGGTTGAAATACGTCTGCTTGGGCGTCTACATCATAACATGTTTGTACTTGCTTTAAAAAGCATCTGAAAGTTGGAGTGCACTACCGTTTATTTAAACTACTGCAAAACTACTACAGTTTTTATATTCCTCCAACATGATTCCACCTTGCGCAGCAGGTGATGTAGTGGCCTTGTACAGTACCACCACGTTCAGGGGTTCGTTTCCTGCCTTAGGTCGTAGAGTTTGCATGTTCTTCCCGTGCTTGGTGGGTCTCCTCCGGGTTCTCCTGTTTCCTCCTGCAGTCCATAGATAATTGGAGTTTCCAAATTGCCCGGTGTGTATGTGACCCTGTGATGACTTGGCACCCCGTCCAGGGTGTACCACACCTAGAGCCCTGAGACCCCTGGAAAGGGTGAAATGAGAGGGCTTTCTTGAATAATATAAGTAAAAACAGTGCAAAATCGGTAAACAGCATGTGGCACAGAGGCACCTTCAAGATCTCTGGGTCGATCCTGTTCTTGGATTACTGTCTGTGTGCAAGTGAAAATTTCTTAAACGTGGGCATGTAACTAATATTTCTTTATCATCAGATTATACTGTATAGGATTTCTCAGCCTGTCGTGGATGCGATTCAGTTTTTTATTGTACTGGCAGACCATTTAATTCTTTTTAGAGAAAATATCTTCAAATACAGCAAGACTGATCAAGTGTCTAAGGCCTGACATTAGTAAAGAATTTCCAGAATTGGGTTTAATATTCATATATTTGGTTTATTGTAGTCTAATAATAGGTAATATATTGTTTTCAATGAGTTGTCGATTGATTGATTGATTGATTTGCTGCAGTTAATCAATGAATCAATAATTTTTCTCCTACTTTGCAAAAACATGCCGATAGTTGGCGACTCTAAATTGCCCCGGATGAGAATAAGTGTGTAACTGTGTGTGTGATGGACTACCTCTCACAGCCAGTGTTTCGAGGTTACTGAAGAGGAATGAATAAATAATAAATACTTGTACTCGTGGAGCCATCATTTTATGCATTTAAATAAATACTTTAACCGCAAAAAAAGAGTCGATCGGCCAAGACAAGTGTCTGAAGTTTGCTACTTTCGTTCTGGAACAACACAACTCTTGGCTTTGAGTAGTTGTTTAACTTCCAGTCCAGCATCCTGCCGTTTTAAATGTCTCAGATCATTAGGGTCTACTTTGTCTCCTTCAGCATCATGATTAGTTTTTTATACCACACTAAAAGACAGCACATTGTCTCGCGTTCCTGGATACTTAAAGCAGTTAAAAAATAAATGCAAATCATTTTCCTCTCCTGTCCACAGCTGACAATTTCCATGATGGTCTCTCGACTCCGCTGGCTGCAGGCATGGATGCTCTCCTTAGCCGAGAGGATGAAGACGATTTCTTTGAGCTGCAGATTGTAAAGCATCACGAGTCTAAGGTTAGGATTTGTGGATAATTATGTTTCATGAAGCTAATATGTTGGCTCTCTAAGTTTTGACGAAGACGTTAAAAAAGAAAAAAAAAATAGTCTGTCTTTGGGTTGCAACCGAATGCCATCATCTGTATATATTCTTGTATAGTTTTTTTTTATTTTTTATCTGAACGCATTATCTGTTCATTGTGAATAATGAAAAAGTGTGTTCCTCTAGTATTTAGTTACATCCCAGTGGCCGGTCTGTTTCTCCGTCTCATTTCATTATCATATCTTTCATTTTATGGTACAGTTTGGTAGCCTTTAGGTTAACTCACCTGTTTTGTGTGTGAGATCAGGTGAAAGCTGAGGCGTCGTGGGACTGCACAGTGCATGAATGTGTGGAGCTGAGTCGAGGTGGAGGGCCAGAGCAGTACGTGTATCTGACCGTGCGCGTCGCCGTGCTCCTCAGCCACCCGGCACAGATGCAGCTGATTCTGCGCAAATGCATCTGCGTCAATCTCGTTGCTCGACAGGTCAGACACACACACTGTAGACATTACTGCCACAGAACACACATTTCACTGTTTACTCTGCACTAATGGAAATGACATTGAGTGCTTTGTCCAGCATGTGTAATTAATATTGTATTATACAGTACATCATGGTGTATTCGGTAATGCATCATCATGTTAAGGCTGTGGGTTACTGGGTTACCGATTGGAAGGTCAGCGGTTCAAGCACCAGCTCTGCCAGTTGCCGCTGTTGGGCCCTTGATCAAGGCCGAACCCTGTCTGCTCCAGGGGCGCCGTATCATGGCTGATGCTATGCTGTAATGTAATATGCAAAGAAGGAATTTCTCTGTGCAGTACTGTATATGTGACAAAGGATTAACTTGTTTTGGGGCATTTTTGGCTTACTGTGTTAAGGCATCGAGTTACTGATCGGAAGGTCGGCGGTTCGAGCCCCAGCTCGGCCGGATGCCAGTGTTAGGCCCTTGAGCAAGGCTCTTAACTTTGTCTGCTCAAGGAGCGCTGTATTATGGCTGACCCTGTGCTCTGCCCCCAGCTATGTTTGGATATGCAAAAGAAAGACAAATTAAGGCTTTTTTTAATTTCATAACGTGACCAAAATGCCAAGCATACCATAAGATACAATAAATGCAACACTATGAATGCAGCATTTCGCACAGGCTCATGCAGGAGGAAGAATGATAGATTTTTTAGATCATGATATAAATTCAAATTTTATTGTTATATTAAGTTTTTATTTGAATAGATATTTAGTTTAGCACTAATGTGAACTGATTGATTAACTACATTTGGTTTAAGTGAAGAATTATACAAGGTTTCTTCTGCTTTAAGACACCAACATGCATGCATGTTAATTGGCGATTTAATTAATTCTGCATTGTTGCCTTTGAATGCTAATGCACCCTCTTGTTGCTATCCGCCGCAGGGATTTGCTAAAAGCTTGCTGAAGATGATGTCTCAGCGCAGCAGCATTCCTGGCAGCGGAGTCACCTTCGAGATCGTCTCAAACATCCCAGGGGTACTAAATCCGGCTTAACGTATTTTTCTTATAGTCCTTTGTGCAGCATCATCATAATGTAGACTTAGTGCACTGTGGTCTTTTATTGGCCTCCCAACTGTTTTACTGCTAACAACTGATAAGACTTCAAAACTCTGCGCTACGTCATTTTAAATGTCAGCTCTTTGTGTATTCATTGCACACTGCGTCTTTCTCCTTAGGATGCCCAGGGCCCTGAGGACAGAGAGATGTTGGCCAAACTTGCCACCAGTGCAGGGAAAAAGGCTGAGGACAGCGTGGCGGCGATAGAGAAATACCTGCACACAGTACTTGCCGTGGAGAACACCCTGACACTGGACCGCCTCAGACAGGCATGATGTGTACACACACACTCACTCACACTTGGATTAAGCATTATGCTTAGATTGCCGAGGTTTCTGTGCACATCAGAATTTCAGTTAGAAATTATTATAATAATGTGCATTACATAAAATAAATAAATAAATAAAAAGATTCAATCATTTAATGTTTTTTTTTTTTTTTCAACTTAACAGTTATAAACGGTTAAGTTCATGTTTTCTCTGTCATAAGTAATAGCAAGGTGATGTTCACCTTAAAGGGCACCTATTATTAATTATTATTTTTCATTTTTACACATTAAGATGGCTCTCCAGTGTTCATGTACAAACAAAACACGTTCCTTGCTTAAACAAGCTTATTAGATTTTTTCCCCTGTTGTGACCTCATATGAGTATATAACCTTCCTTGGCTTTTTGCTCAAAAGCAAAGTAGCTCATTTATAATACATAGACACTGAAATGGTACATTTGGAAAAGGAGTGGTATGGAAAAAAAAAAAAATGCAGTACTCCCCAAAAAGTGTGTATGAATTCTCCAGCTGAAACAACCCTCAGATACTGCATTTGTTTCTTTAACTAATAGTAAAGGATGGGACCTTTAACAAACATTTCTTGAAAACTTTTTGCCTTTTTTCTTTTTAGGAGTTAAGTAAAAGTACAGATATCTGCTGTATTTTGAGTTGAGTAAAAGTAAAGATATTCTCTAATCAATCTACTCAAACAAAGGACAGAGACATGATACTATACATGTTCTTAACCAGAGTAATGAAGTCAATGTTTTTTGTTACCTCCCACACCTTGTAACCTTTAGTTAAATAATAAGTCTTTAACTGATCTGTGTGTGTTTGTGAGAGCAGGAGGTGGTGGTGAAAGAGCAGCTTGCCAACAAAGGGAAGAGTCAGAGACGCTGTCTCAGCTCACCCAATGTCCACAGGGTGAGTAAGAATGATAAAACTGGACACGTTTACTGGGATTGAATACAATAAATATATATTTATACAGACGCTATAATAACCGTCTTGTGTCATATGTTTAGCTCACTGGGAACCAGCAAGATCTTTCATTCAACAATGAGTCTGCTATGAACAAAGTAAGTGTGGGTGGCGAGAACGTTCCAGAAGCTTTTCAAAAGTCCCGAAATCATTTAAAGAATATTTGTGGCTGAATGGCAGAATGAATAAGGCACACCTTTAAACAGAAATATACTTAGAAATGATGATCATAAAATGGCATTTTGATAGTCCTATCATTGAAGACTCATTGTGAAACTCAATCTTGTTAGTATAAATAGAACAATATGTGCAGGAACACATAACTTGGTTTCTCAGTTATTCAAGTGTTTAGACTTTCACTTTTTGCACACTTTATTACAGAACCAAGATCCGCTAATCCATAAAGAAGAAGAGTGACAGCTATGATTTTTATAATTGTTTTAAAAATCCAAAATGGAAATATCGAATTTAGATTAAGTCCCACAATTAAAAAAAAAACTGGAAGGCCAGACCAGGGGGAAAAACCCATGTCCAAGAAACTCAGATCTGGGCAAAGTTATAAAACCATTTCTAAAGCTTTGCTTGTTTGCAGGAGCTCAGTGGGCTCCATTATTTTTAACCCTCATAATCTCTAGCTTCCTCGAGCTGACCATTTGGCTAAACTCTAACTGTCTGAAGGGGAAGGTTTGTGATATAATCCTGAATGCTGGAGTATTTCTGAGTACATCATACTTTATTAGAGTAGCAGAAGAAAGAGTCATGTGGCAGGAACTTTTAGGACTCTATGCATGAGAAAAAAATGATCTAAAATAAATAAAATGAACAAAAAAAAATCTTTTTGCGCTGAACTTCAAGGGTTTTCTACAGGTACTGCTCATCACCTAGTAATGCCATCCTTGTGATGAAACTTGGTGATGGCAGCACTGTATTATATGGTCGCTCTATTTTTGTGGGTCGTATGGTGTTTAAATGTCAAACCAAAGCTCGGATTACAATCCCTTTGAATTTTTGACGAAGTTCAGTTCAAATTCAAATCTGATTAAACTTGAGAGAATCTGCCAGAGAAAATGGGGAGAACCTGCCCAAATCCAGGTGTGCAAATTTGTAAGAGCCAAAAAGACTCGATGCTGTACTCGCTGCCAAATGTGCTTCTAAAGTGGTTAAACTAGTGCAAACAAAAGTTTCAAAGTGCATCTATGGTTTCTTTTTATATATCTACTCTATCTTCTCTCAAGCAAGACCAGGTAATGCACCAGGCTGGCATTTTCCTTGTTTAGCCTGATCACTTCTTAAGCCTATCTAGTAAAAAGTAAAGATTTTTAATTCAAGTTTTTTTTCATGCTTCCTTAAATGTCTAGACTGCTTGGGAGAGACACCAGGATATTTCTGTCTCACATTCATCACTGAAAAATGCATCATCTCATTCAGAACTTCCCCAACACCCAGAGCCAGGTAATCCACCTTAACTAATATATTTTGTAGTCAAATATCGCCTGAAACTACTGTCCTATTCACCAGGAAACGTATTTATTTTCGTGTCTCTCACACATCATTTCCCTTCATCTGGACAGTAATAGTTAAATAAGTGATACAGAGCAGCCAACACCTGGATCTAGATCCTGTTTCTTTGTGATGGTCTTAACTCTGGTGCTTAAAATGTAAGGAACAAAACCTGACAGGCTTTCAACCAAAACATGGTATTGGTGCTAGATAGGAACGTATTAATACACCATTTCCCACAATACTTAATGGTTCTTATCTTCCGATCCATGCTTCGTTTTTTGTAAATATGCATACACATTTATAGTTTATCATTTTAACATTTATCAGATAAAAAGAAACACATTGGCTAAATACAAGTCGTGTATGTAACCTTTTTGAATTAAAATCTTTTTAATGATCTTAATTCTTATTTATATGAAACTTATTAAGATACATAAATTTAACCTGGTTACAGACACTACAGATTTTTTGCTTTTTAAATTTTTTTTACCAAAAACCATCTTATTTTTTTTATTTACGCAACAATTTTATAGGTCATATTCTTCATATGCATAATCATACACAAATATTAGTATCAATACTCAAAGAAATATCAATATTTAAAATTATTATTGTTTGAAGCGAGACAGTACAGTATGTCTGTATGGCCATTTTTGGGGCACATATAAAATCATCTCTGAAAATGACTTAAGTTAGCAACTTGAATTTTTTTAGGGGAGCAAGATTGGTCACTTCCATGTTGTATAAACTTCAGAAGTAGCTTTTTCGGCACACGCACACTTTCTGTATTATATGTAGAACATAAAAAACTGAAATCAGCACCAATACTGTGGTTTGGCCATTTATAGTAACTGGGTGCAACATTCTGACCAATCAGCTTCTGACCAATCAGCTTCTGACCAATCAGCTTCAATTAAGAATTCTACAGCACTTTATAGTACAACTTCTTCTGTTATTGTACAGTACCTCTCCCAAGTTATTTGGTCTTTTTCTTTATTCACATTCATCTACTCCAGGACTTTCGGGCATGGCTGCTGCTTATTTCTCCCCAGTTAAAGCGCTAATGAGTCCAATGCCTAAGATGCTGAAATCCCTGCTCCCTAAACGAGAGGAGAAGAAAGACATGAACATTTCTTCACTCTCAGAGCCGCAGGTACGGAATCGTCCTCATGCACTTTTATGTTTTTCTTTGATAACCTGTAAACCTGCCATTTGTATGCCTGATTAACTACTAATATTAGTGCTTAAGCTCTTCGTCCTTAAATCTCTTACAGAATGTTCCTCTCATAGTAATTCAGTGTGCAACTCCTCAAGAAGACCCCGGTGCTCCCAAACTGGTAAGCTGATTCAAATTTAGAAACATATTTCCTGATTTTTCAGCTAGAAATCATATGTTCGGGTTTCTTTAGGAACATGTAAACTTCACACCAACACCACGACCAAATACAGTGCCATCTGTACCTGAAGCTTTATCTTTCACTGTGGCCGACGTGCATGCTTTACCAGTCTCACAAATGACTGCAACGTCAGACATCAATACAGAGAACACAACGGATGCCCAGGTAACAAAATATTAATTAAAATAACATAACATATAAATCGTATGTATGATTTAGTGAAGGTGCTTTGAAAACATTCATAAGGCCTCAGGAAGTCAGGAATAATAGTGTGTGGGATTCTGTTATAAAAAAATGATCAACCTATTTTGAAAATTTTAATATTGTTCAATTTAAACTTTGAATTATGAATAGTGCTGTCAATTGATTAAAATTTTTAATTTAGTTACTCACAGTCATAATCTGTAATTAATCACGATTAATCAAAAATTTAAAACACTCAGATTTACTTGTATAATAAAAGTACAATGTTGGAATAAAGAAATGCATGACAAACTGGTTAGAGGAAACAGATTATGGGACTCCATTAGGGTCAAACTCGGTCATATGGGCCTTCGAGTGGCGCAGTGGTAAAGTGCTCGCACTACCATCCAGAGATCGCTGGTTCGGTTCCCGGGTGATGCTCTAACCTCTCACAGCTGGAGGTCTAGAGAGAGCTGATTGGCCGAGCTCTCTCAAAAGGGAGGGATGAGGGTTACTTCGTGCTCCCACATCAATCACGGCTCTACAGCCAATCGGGGGCATCTGTGAGCTCACGCAAGCGGAAGGAGCGGATAGCGCTGTCCTCAGAGTGTGTTACGCCGTCCCCAACGGTGCGTGAGTGAGCAGTTCGAAAAAATGTGGTCGGCTGGCGTCACGTGGTTCGGAGGAAACACGTGATAGTCTTCAGCCCGACTGAGTGGTAGTAGTAGCCTTAATGTGGGAGCCCCCTAGTGACGGGGAGGAATTGGACACGAATAAATTAGGGAGAAAATCTGGGGGAAAAAATCCAAAAAAAAAAAAAAAAAACTTGGTCATATGATTCATTTGCATAAAAAAAAAGTAATATGTAAAGATTTCTAGATTAATCACGTGTTAAAGAGTTATGATTAAAAGCTCTATTTATAAGTTCGGACATCCTGACATGTTTTATTATTTTCAGTACTTGTTTCCTCATGATCTCTGCATCCCATTTTGTAGACCACAACCACAGTCACAGTGAGCCAGACACCGGACCGACCCGAGTTTATAGAGATTTTTCCTCTGGTACAGTCTGAAAGTGAAGACTTGGTTTCCAGCCCAGTTAGTGAGGAGTCTAGCGGTTACATCTCCACCAGCATTTCTACTGCGACTTTATCAGACACCTTAGTCTCAAGTACAGATGTGAATTTAGTGTCCGCTCCGGAATCAGATGCACAGGAAGCGCTCAAACCCTCACATGAAATAAAACCAGAAGAGGATGTCGCTGAAGGAGTGCAATTTGATCCAGGGGAAATGGCCGAACATCCAAGGACGGAAGACGAAAGCCGAGAAAATGCTACGGCTCCAGATAGTCAAGAGAATCCTCATGTCTCTGATGAAAAATTAGATCCACTTTCAGAAAAATCTGCTCTTCCATCTCTCTCTATTTCTAAGAACTTGGTTGAAATTGAACCATCTGTCGAAACCGAGGAGGCTGCGCCGCTTCCTGGAACTCAGCCATGTCATTCAGAGCTTACTTCTCTGAAATCTCCAGCCTCAGCTCCTGATCTTGAGATCCATCTCAAAACAGTACAATCCTCATCTGAAACAAATATCTCAGACCCAATTTCTGTTCCCAAACCTCCCCCGGCACCATCAGCCAAGCAAGAACAAGATCTTCCTGTCCCGACATCGACAACAAACCCCTTCAAAATCCAGAAGGTAAAGGCTTCGGGCCTGAAATCGTTTAAAGGCATCCTACAGGAGGCAGAGGAAGCGTCGGATAAAGAATCCGTGGATCCTCTGGAGAAACTGGAGATCCTGTCTGAGGAAGAAGGCGGACGTGAGGAAATAGCTGTGCCAGACTGGCTGAAGGAGGACGAATACGTCACTGTAGGCAGCAACAAAAACGGCACGGTGCGCTACATTGGACCAACGGATTTCGCGGAAGGAATCTGGGTTGGTGTGGAGCTCGATGTGCCAGCAGGTACTGTTTCGGGAGGGGTGGGGGATACAAAATCATGTGTTCGTGAGTCCAATGTTATCGCATCTACTTTAATTCAAAACCTACCTAAACATTTTAATCTTCAATTAAAAGCACTTCAATCTGTGATTGTAAAAATGAATGAAGAATGTGTATTTTAATTAATAACAGCTTTGATCAGTACTACTCATTTGTTAATCTTCATTGCAGGTAAGAACGATGGATCAGTTGGAGGTCGTCACTACTTCCACTGTAACCCGGGGTACGGGGTCCTGGTGAGGCCGGACCGAGTTTCCCGAGCTTCAGGAACGGCTAAGCGACGCAGACAGAAACGAAGCTCGCAGAACCTGTCGGGGTCAAACCCTAACTTGGCAGCCCTGACCGCCCTTGCAAAAGGTGATGGTGGCCGCAGAGGGGAGAACAGGAAGTCCTGGAACACTTGATCGAAAAGGTTTAAAAAGGAGAATGGTGCAGAATGACCTGACTAATGAAAAATGTGTCCCTCTGACTCACACAGAGCTTAACAGTCAGTTCTGCTTTGTGCTGGAACACTTCAAGGACAACAAGAACTTATTTAAAAAAAAAAAAAAAAAAAAAGAAAAGAAAAAAGAATGAGCAACACTTTTTTTTTTTTTAAGGGCAAGAACTCTTAAGTCATTTGACTCTCTACCCAAGAAGTACAGCTTTTGCACTTGAACTGAGCAGCATTTGTCTCGCTCCTGACTTCCAGTGTAATGGCTACCAGTAATGGAATTTGCACATCCATCATGTTTTAACATATACACTGTTAGAGTTACAGCTCAGACTTCATCTTCAAGCAGGATGTTTTACAATCGGTTATACGCAACAGTATTTGTAATGAGGTAGATCTACAATAAGTGCCTTAAAATCATCATATTCACTTTGAGGAAAATCTCATGGCCAGATATGTTACATTCAGTTAGTCACCCCAGTGTGCCTTGAAATGCTTTGAAGGTTGTGTTTTAAATGTTACATAGGCGGATGGTGTACATGTCTAAAAAGAGGAACAAAGGGTAGAGGTTTGCTATGATTTTAAATGTGTGTTTTTTTTTTTACATGTATATTGCTGGAGGGGACAGATGCTTGGGTGAAATGTTTTTAAATATGATGTTTTATTCGAATTTTTTTTATTTGAAGTATTACAGCATACAATATGGTTACAATATACACACTGATTGAATGGAAAAATTCCCCAAAACACTACTGATGCTTTCACATAATTAAACACAGAACTCTGCTTTCAGATTGCGTATGTATATGTTAGATAGATTATTATTATTATTACTATTATAATTATTATTACTGCAGCTGTTGGGTTAAAAATTAACTCAGGACACCTCAACTTCCAATCAAGTACAAGCAGTCTCCGAATTACGAACTTTTGAGTTACGAACTTCCAGATATAAACCGACCACAAAAAAAAAAAAAAGAGACTACATTTCACTGTGAGATTTATCTCCTTAGGTGCGGTTATGGTTTTTGGCCACATTGTTGGCAAAAGGGACAGATTTAGTTAAGTCGATTGGTATGATTTATATTTTATATTTGTGTCAAAGGCAGACAAGACTCACTTTGTCCAAAGTACGAACAAATCCGACTTACGAACATGCTCCTGGAACGGAACTTGTTCGTAAGTAGGGGACAACCTGTATCATTTATCATGTTGGATTGTGATTTTAAAATTAAACTGACAAGCGAATTGTTTTACGATGGAATAATCATAAAGAAACCGGCTGCGGATAGAATTGTGTTCATGTTTGTGTAAATCTTTCACTTGCACGGGACCTGCAATACGGCAGCATCAACAAGGCGTCGTCATTAATTTTGCCAAAATCCACTTTCAGCAAGAAAACACATTTGATAATGTCACCTTAAACAACACTTTGTCTCCTCGGTAATTGCTTCCAAGTCGTTCTGAATTGCTTCTGAACCCTTCATGCTTAATTCCCAACTAATTACTACAATGCTAACTTCTAACACAAGGCTGAATTCCCAATCCCTCTCTAACGGCTTAACAAGGGGCAGTAGTTTGTATGTGGAACAAGGGATTATACACCCTACATAGCGTACTAGCCTTCCATTTTATGCTATTTCGGCTTCAACCTCAGAACAGTCAGTTGGCTATTAATTCGAAAGCTTGAAATGTCTGTATTAGCCAACGTTACCAGCACATCAGTTTATGAAATGTACTGTAAAGCACAGCATATTACATAGCATGGTCTCAATTGTCTCACAGAAGCACTGAATGAGGGTAACCCTAATACTAGCAAACATCAAATCCAGGAGGAATCACAGATTTGTACACTGTCTGAGGTAATCACGTTATGAGGATAAATCAAAACATACCGTTCTACAAAGGACATTCTACCAAATTGAAAAAACGTGTATCATATACATATACATATATATATATATATATATAAAAGACAATAAATATTGTCTTTGTATTGTCAAGTGCATTTGCAAAATCCGTCAAGCACCATAATGAAACTGGCTCTCATGAAGGCCATCCCAGGAGGGC
>JAQMYG010000020.1:12667629-12679286 GCA_030014215.1 Clariallabes teugelsi
TTTTTGGACGCCTTCAGCATTCCTTTACAATGTAGAAAGAAATAAACATCAGGAACCATCATGGAGTTAGAAAGTGATCCCAAACGGTAGTGTATGTATGTGTGTATATATATATATATATATATATATATATATATAAACATATAAGAGTAACTCTGCACCTCTGTATTCTATATTTAAGCATTCGTTCCTGGTTGTGTTATGAGATCTCCCGAGTGGCTTAAGAGAAAAGTGCTTAAACTTTGCGATTCTGAGACCAGATTTAGCCCCAGTATTACTCTCTTTAATACTCTCTTCAAAGCTAGACATCCTTGAGTTCAGATAAGGTTAGTTAGCACTTACCTTTAAACTGCAGTCAGCTGTGTTGTCCCAGTGTTTAGTCTGCCCTACATAAAGAGTTTCACAGCACAGTAGCTTGTTTTGATAAAGACAGTAAAAATAGACAAAGCTATTTCCATAAGACAGAGTGCTAAGAGCATTTTAGTGTTGTATTAGTGTCTACATGGCACAAATGTGACACCTCCAGTATTTTGCAGAAGTCTTGAGCCACCAGTCATTTCTTCATCTTTTGCTTCCAAAGATTACTTGTATTTTTAAAAAAATGCAGTCTTGAGGAATAATTCTCCATCTTTTTGGCTCTCATTTCCAGTCCATCCCTGTACCTGACCAGTTTCAGAGCAATGTTTTTTGTTTGTTAAGTTACAAAGTGATCTGTGAATCATTCAAGCATAAAACCCATCTAACTTATGGCATGAACCAGTGAGAAACAGGTGCAGATGATGACAGGTGATTAGTATGCTGGTGATTGGAACAGAAGAGAGGGGAAACAAGGTTGCTGTTGAGGTTGTTACAATTTCAAAATTGCTTGTTTATGTATCATAAGGCATTTTGCAGCCTGTCCCAGTAAAACATTTGTTCCCACTTCTTCTACTTAACGTATATATGTTGTTGGTCTTTTGGCTGCTCCCGTCAAGGGGTCACCACAGCGGACCATCCAACCCAAACACAACTTGGCACAGGTTTGCCCTTCCTGGCGCAAACGTCCCATTTTATCGAGCTTGGGATCGTCACTGCACCCAGTGGCTGGTGTTTGGGCAATGGGTGGGAATTGAACCCGGGCTTTCCGCAATATGAAGAAATGAAGGGATGGGTCGAGATGTTTGCACGGTACTGTACACCAACTTTGAATTAGTATTGTATGTTAAATCTATAAGAACTTGAACAGTTGAATCTGTAACTATAACATTTGGGTAAATACATCACTGTTGCTTGATTGTTGTTAACTAACTTTTTTCTTCAAGGTTCAAAATGTCATTTTAACATTTTAGACACTTGTTAACCCATATTGTGGTAGAGGTCTATTAGCATGAAGACTTATTGTGTTCAAGTTCCATTTAAAGGATTTAATAATTCCTCCTAGTGTTAAAGAAACCATTACAGTGCTGAGTGAAGCCTTCTACCTCCAACAGTGAATTAACCCACTGATCACACTCGAAATAATGAGAATGTCGAACAATACACTTGGACACACAACACATTTAAGACATTACTGGAGCTGAGATTGTGTTCATCAATATACCTTTATTCTCTAGTAGATACAATACTAAAATAAACACAAGTTTTAAAAAAAGTCATCTTAAACAAAGAAACTGTACAAAAAACCGCTAATATATACTACAGTTTAATTACAGAACAGTCTACTGTCCAAAAAAGGCACTAAAGTCTTAAATGGGACAGAATGATTGAGATCCAACTTACTTAAAAATCAATACATTTATTTTTAACAGTTTATTTATAGGTTTATTATAGTGTAATTTTTACGATACATCGTTATTGAACTGTCGATATAAACTATAGGCAGAGGAGATGTTTATGGACAGATGAATGTGAACCCTGAAGACTGGAATACAAAGCACCCCCACAAATAAACGTCGGGATTAAGGATTCAGGCTAAACATTGAACTGTAATACTAGTGTGTGTTGCAGCTGAGAACTACGTCTTCCATAACATATGGCTTATAAAGCCCAGTCAATGTGATATTACAGTTTGGCACAGTGTTCCACCTTGTGTGTGCGCGCAAGCGTTTATATATTTGCCATACATACCAGAGCAGTATCAGCACATACATACAGTGTATGTCAGAGTTACACTGCAATACGCCATAAAAGTGGGGAAGAAAAAACTAACAAAAAACCTAAGTGGTTGCTTTTTGTTACTGAAATGTCTTCTCAGAGGAGAAATTATGGTTAGTAAGCTAGCTACGTCATTAGATTACAATTTGCTCTAACCTGCATAAATATCTATATTGAAATATTGATGACCGACTCGATAAGATAAAGACCCCAAGACCAATAAGCTTTAAAAATTATATTTAGAAAGTATCCTTCTAGCTAGAGAATATGCTCATTGTTTGTCACTTAGCAATGGAAAAACTGTGTTGGCGAAGACCAATAACCATTTTGTCAAATCATAATCTTTTGATAAATGCCGTTTGTAGAACTGTTGTATAGAAACATTATCACACTAGAGACCATGCTGTTGTAGCGAATATCAGCACGGCTGTCATATCTTCAAGACCACATCATAGCCAAAGGGTGACCTCTGGTTCTCAAAAATGAGTCCCGCAGAGAAATGTTCGATTCCTCCACTGACCACCAGGTGCTAGCACCTGGAGCCCCATAGAGCCCAATGTTAAAACTTTACAGCCTGGTACAGAAAATGGTTTCCATGGTGTACACAGCTACACTTCCAATTCATAACTGTAACGAGGAGTGAATTTTTATGTTACTGATCATTTAAAATTACATTTAGCCTTATAAATTAGGGGCATGGCCGAGTTGATTGACAGCTGTCAACATTTACATTTAGGTATTTGGCAGACGCTCTTATCCAGAGCGACTTACAAAAGTGCTTAAGTTTCCGTCATTGGATAGATTTTACACTGGGTTACTAGGTTACTAACTAAACAACTGCTCTCACACTGCTAGCTGTCTGTTATGCATCATTTTATGATTGTATCGTAACTTACCACAAGAAATATAGGAGTCGACACAGAGCGATGCGTAGGATATGGATGACAGAATTCAATTAAATGCAAAGGTAACATTAGCCACATTAGCGTTTTAGCTCAACTATAGCTAAGCGAGCTAGCTTGTATCACCTGAGATAGTAGCAGTGTTCCAACCAACAACCAGGTGCTGTTTGCTCCGCCCATTTGCCCATTTATGGATTAACCGGGGTTTAGGTGGCGTCAACTCCTAAATGGGCAGAGCTCCCACACAGTTTTAAAACCGCTCTTCAGAAAGCCTATGGGTGATGTCACCAAGGGTTTGTTAAGTTATTGTACAGTCTATGATCACAGCTGTGCTGATATTCAGTACAACAGCGCTCCTTCTCATGTGGTGGGGTTGGGAGGGGAATGGGTTATGGGGAGATTGTCCCCTGAGATAGGCTTCCATAATATAAGTGGTATAGATGATGAGTGAATGAATATCGAGGTAACCAGAGAGCGGAAGAAACGTACTGATCGATTAGCTTGTGACCAGAACTGTCCATGATCGGTGATCAGCTCATCAGCCTTATATATAACTGATTCAGTACCACCGTGCATGCGCCGCCGAGCGGAGAACAGGACAAATGAACCCAACAGGATGCTTCCCAATATTTATTTATGACCTGAATTATTTTTAAAAAATCATAAAAAACCTTAAATTATTGACAAACTCTACATATATTCCTGATTATGCATATAGTACCTGTAATAAATGCGTCCACTATCACGTTAGGAGTTCAAATGCTGCTACAGCCATATGAAGCCTTTTTTCATTTTCTGTTAGATTTTTTTGGTCCTGTAATCTATTTTGTATTTTTTAACCCGGAATTTGCAGATCAGCTTTAAATAAATATCATAATAATAATAATAATAATAATAATAATTCAGCCATGAAAATTGCAATCTCTAAACAATACCGTTTTTTAACCTTCCTAAAAGTGGTATTCATCCAATATTTTAAAACAAATTATTTTTTTAAATCCAATTAAAAGTAAAAAAATAAATAAAAATACATTAGCAAAATCAAATGTTATAGCTTGCTATGTTCCAATTAAAAAGCTGCTGAAATGTGTTATTTATTACAGCTATAAAAACAAAGTTAGCTAGGGTTTCTGGAGAACTCCTGTCAAATTAAGAATTAATGGTCATTTCGGCTTCTGTGAATTTATTCAGTAACAAAAACTTTGTGTAGCTCAGTGAAAAAGGTTTCATGCAAGTGAGCAGAAGGTTGCAAGATCAAATTTCGAAACTGTTAGAAATTTAGAGCTGGTTTCTAAATCCTGAGCCTCAGCTGCTTGGTCAAGAGTAAATCATATGTACAGAGTCAGCCAAAAAAAAAAAAAAAGTATACACACTACAGGAAAAGAAAAAAATTGTATGACGCATATATTGTATTAATATAATAATAATAATAATAATAATATCAGTTAATATCAATCAATATTCTTTAGTGTGTATACATTTTATTTTGGCTGACTCTTATTAATAATACATAAAAATCCTTTTTTTAAGTTAACAGGATCTTCAAATAACACTGCCTCAGCTTTCTGTTGTGGCTTTAAAACCTGCTTTCACTTTTGCTAGGGGGTGCTCTGTTTTCTGTTCAAAAATATGTTTGAAAATATCTGACACACAGAAAGACTGCTCTTTAAAAAAAATATATGAAACTTAAAGATATACGACATAGAAGAAGAACCCTTGATTAGTTAATTCTGCATTTCATAAATATCAGCTTTTTTTTTTTTTTTTTTTTTTACACAGATAAAGAGAAAAGACAAATCATAAAATCATATTGAATATAACGAGGTTTTTTATATTTTAGCTAGTTTTTTTTATTTTTATTTTTTAATTGAGTAAAATAGCTACATACTGGAAAGTGTACCGAGCCTGCATTAGTCAACAGCAGGCTAGGCATGTGCCGATTCTGAGTTTATAGCATGATAGTGATGCGTCGATCCGATACTGAGTATCAGTATTGAGGTCAATACTGCCCTGAAACGCTGGATCGGAATTGTAAATGTGAACACAGGACATAAACTTTACAACATAGACGGTTGTGATTGTGAGGTTCTGTGAAATGAAGCTTGCTGAGAGTTGCTCGGTTAGTGTGAGGATGTAGCGGCTCTGATACCCAGAAGGTCCTAAGTATTGTTTAAACGTAGTAAAGGTAGGAGGATCGGAGCGTTCCTAATACAAGACGTTTGCCAAAAACGGAGCAACGGTGAGGGAATTTTAAACCAGGAACTCACTCGCCTTTTGGAGGTAAGCCCGACCCCTTCCTTGAGCGTTTGCATACTGGTTTACCGATCCTAAGAAATTCATCGCGTGTTATACCGTATGTACAGCTTCGTCCACTTGTTTTTTTTTTTTTTGCGGACTGTGAAATAATAATGCTGCAGTACGTGGACAATGATCTCTGGGGCAGATTCTTTTCCTGAAGTCTAGACTAAAAGGTTTTATCCAGTTGTCTAACCGATTATCGGCACATGCCTACAGCAGAAGTGGCAGAGCAGAAACGTATTAGCATTTTCTGTACACTGCAAGAACGATACGAAAAAACAAACTGCATCAAGAAATGATGCACTGGCCAGATTATGAGGTTTAGGGTTAAGATAAGAGCACTCCACCTTTCCATCTCTCTGTCTGTAACTGGACTCGCTCTGAGGCAAGGTTCAAGGGTTTTAAGGAGCAACATTACACCCAATAGTCCAGAAAATACGGGCGTTCTGTGTTTAGGCTTTTAGCTTACCATCACTTTTATAGTCCGAGGGACTCTTAAGTTTTCAACCTTTGGCATTTATAAACCCACATATTTTTGCTTTTGCCCATTTACATTTCAGTTCACCTCTTTCCATAATAAAAAAAAAAACAAAAAACAAACAAAACAAAAAAAAAAAACACCAAAAAGAAGTACATAATAATCTGATTGCGGGTTAAACCTGAACTATAATCAGTTCTAAAATAAAATACAATGAAATAATAATAATAATAATAATAATAAAACCAAGCCAACTGTAAGAGGGAATAAAAGTGTTCAAGCGCCTAAATACACAGAGCCGTCAGTCGATACAGAAATCTGGAACACAGCCATGGGGCTGCGCGTCACACATTCTCATTCCTCCTATAAAGCTTCACACACTCTCGTTAGCTTGCACGCGCCGACGTCAAATGTCCGCAAAAAGCTCCTGCACGTCCACGCAAAAAAGACAACGCCACTTCCAGGAAGCACCGATGAGGGACGAAACGCAAAAAGCACGACACACTCCTGGAGCGGAATGAGGTAAAGGTTGGGGGGTCAGGTTAAAGGAAGGGCCGGAGGTGACGGCCCTACACTGTGGAAGATTTCAGTAAACATGAGGACCTTTGTGGTTTTGTTTGTTTGTTTTTTTAAACACAGTCCCAGGCTGAGGAACAGAACCTGGACTACATGGCCTTTTTCAGATACAGTGTAATGAGAGGACGCAGAGGAAGAGAGTGACCCACGTCTGAGCAGCATGGAGTCATCACGAGAGTCGACCTCTGACCTGGAAACAACACGCATCCGTTTCTCCACACACTCGCACTCACACACTTACATACACACACTCAAAACACGTGCGCACACACACCCAGCTACTTCTCAGTCGTCATCCAGCGCCTCGGTTTTGATATCGCTGGCCACACCACCCGGGCGAGACAGAGCCAAGATACTATGATTGACAGCTGCCATCTCTACGGCGAGGGAGATGGGATCCTGATGGTCTGCATGGTTAGCGCTGTCATCCTGGGGGGGGGGAAGAGAGAAAAAAAAACAAAAAAAAACAAACACACAAGTCATGGAGAATTTGACATTTCTGAAACCGATGAAGTGCATCATTCAATCCTTACCTGGGTTGGCGATGTCGGCTCGAGCCTGTAGAAACCAAATGGACGCGCCAACTGTCTCTTCTCGAAGTAGGGCAAATCACAAGCCTGTGAGTACATGAGAGAAAGATTCGTTCCCCACATTAGTAATTAAAACAATGAAAAAAAGATTTACATTGCACCAGTTTTTATAACATCTCTGTAATTATGGCGTTATATTTCAGCCACAATTCTTAGCGTGTGGTTTGACATTTTGAGAGCAGATAAAGCACTCTATGCGCGTGCAGTGTCTCCACTGCGCACTCAACAGCTCGATTCTGCGCGTGCAGTTTCTCCCCTGCTCGCTCAACGTGTTCTCCGCGCACGCGCGACTTCTCGACTCTGTCTGCACGCGCGTGCAACATTTCTTTTCTGTGCGCACTCGACTCTGCCTGTACGACTTATTGCCATACGTAATAATGCACAGTGACACGAGCCATGGTGCAAAAGATGTGCATCGTAGAAACGAGCAGCTCACATTTTATGAATTATGCATCTAATGGAATCGTGCTGTTTGAACACTCAACGTCCCAATCTGTGCAACGCAAAGTTAAAAATATATACAGATCTGCCTGGTCACATGATCACATTCTTTTGTTGTATGTAAAAGTGTACAGCTGGTCCCTCACCTGCTCGGTGTAGTCGTTGCCGTCGATGTCGTCGCTGTTGGAGTGTCCTCCCGGGCTCTGCACGTCGATCCCGTGACTCTCCAGGATTGTGGCTTCTTGGAAAAAAGACCCTGCCATGACACATCTGAAGCTACTTAAAAACCCACTAAGCAACTGGCACACGAGACTAAACATGCATTTATATTTATCTGCCCACCTGCCTTACTTGACAACTTCACTCCCAAACCTTTTAAATACATGCTAACCCGATGTTACACAAGTGTCCACTGGGGTGGATGACAACCAATTTTGAACGTGTCAACTTATCACTTATTTAATATCAAACTTTCGGCTGAAATTGCTTTTTAAGCCTGCACCGTTAAAGACTGAAGTAAATAAACTGATGCGGGCAATGTGCAAAATAATACATTTGTGCATCACTATTTTAGGTATCAATTAAAATGCCTTAATCTACAAGTATATCCTTTAGGCTGTGACAAGACTCAAACTGATCAAATTGAAAAAAAGAAGAAAATGGGCCTTAAAATGGAAACAGGGACACAAAGAGAAAAATACTGAAAGCGTTTGGAACACCAAAGACTGCTAATTAAGTACTTCTCTTTGCAGGACTGACATGTTTATTATTTTCCACAATGCTATTCCGGATCGAGTAGCATTGTAAACATGTGTAATGTGTTTAAAATTTAAGACACATTGAAGCGGTAGCCCTCATTATCCTTGCCATCTGGTGTTACCGTCCAGCTTAAACTCTAAATAAATTTTAAAAATGACTGTAAATGAATATTGAACAAACAGACCTAATCATGCACCCTGTTTGCAGCCGGATATTTCATGAACCATCTTGAACCAGGATTCAGATTTGAATCACATGGATTTAAATTTGTAGTCAAATGTGTCCTCAGTTTTCCAGACTAAAATCCTACTGCTGTATTGCATAGTGGGAGTATACAAATTAGCTCATAACACCAATAACCAACATCCTGTGCTGTTCCTCATTTCCAGGTGCTCTATGCAAAGAAGATTCTTGGTGTTAGGATTCCCCAGGAACTTTGCAGTTAAGATCAGAAACGTGTCGTTTTATGCAAGCATTACTAAACCAGCCATCAGGAAAGACAGTGAACACAAAAAAGACTAGATCAGACAAATACAACCTCAGACGAACATATCCTTTTTTAACCATTCGAAGTTCTGCAAGGTCCACGAGCGGCAAAACTCGCGTTGAATCATGATGAACCGCACTAATGACCACCGCGCGAAACCGCATAGGTGAGATAGGGGTATTAGTTATTAACAGATTATGGGCCAAACTTCGCTGAGTGATGATGGTAGACTAATTATAAAGGTCTTGACTAAAACAACATGCATGAGGAATCTCAAAGAAGTTTTCATTTTCTGAAGTACTACTAAGACCAGAGTACTAGTTAGTACTCTAGATTATATTCGCAAGATTATTGCGAATTCTCTAGATTATTCGCAAGTGAAAAGCCTTCAAGACAGTTGCCAGTCTTCCCAGGAGTGGACGTTCTGGCATATTCACCCCAAGGTCAGATGTATCTCAGAGAAATACAAAAAAAAACCAAGAGTTGTATCTCAGGCCTAACTCAGCATGTTTATTACTGTCCATGACAGCACAATTAGAAGAAGACTGAATAAGTACGGTTAGTTTGGAGGGGTTAACAGGAGAAAGCCTCATCCTGTCTAAAAAGCACATAGAAGCACGACCGGGGTTGGCAAAACTGCATCCGAATAAACCACAAGGCTTCTGCAACAATGTCCTATGGACAGATAAGACCAAAGTGGAGTTGTTCAGCCTTTTGTTGGCAAAAACCAAACAGCATTTCAGCAGAAACACCTCATACCCACGATCAATGGAGGGGTGATGATTTGGGCTTGTTTTTGCAGTCACAGGATGTCACAGGCACCTTGCAGTAATTGCATCAACCATGATCTCTCCTGTATACCAGAGTATTCTAGAGGCAAATGTAGGGCCATCTGTCTGACAGCTAAAGCTTCGAAATTGGGTTGTGCAGTGATCCGAAGCACACCACGTAAATCTACATCATCAGAATGACTGAAAAATAAAAGAATAAAGGTTTTGGAATGGTCTAGTCAAAGTCCAGACCTCAAGCCAATTGAACTGCTGTGGCGAGACCCTAAAAGAGCTGTGCATGAGCAAATGCCCAGGAACCTCAATGAACTTTTGTAGAGAAGAACGACTAAAACGCTGTAAGAGACTGATGAAGTTATAAAGGAAACTATTACTTTAGTTATTGCTGTTAAAGTAGAATCTACAAGGTATTTAATGAGGGTGGTACTTGGTATTGCCTGCATGTTTTTGTTTGCCTTATTTTTAAAAAAATACATAATGAAATGGTGAAAAAGGTTGATGTCGTTCATTTGAGGTTGTATTTGCCTAATACTAAGACCAGGTGATTTTTATTACGTTTTTACACCAAAACAATTATTTAACTAACTTTTACCCATGTCCGTATAGTTTCCTATTCCCATTTCAATCCTTATAACACAATGCATGAAACGACCAGATCACTGATCGTGCTAGAAAAGAAAACATTACCAATAGTGGCCCTCCTCTTGATCTCTTTGCGCCGGTTAGCAAACCAGTTGTAGACCTTCAAGGACGTCACTCGCTCGAAATCAGACAGCTTTTTCCCTGCAAAAACACAAAACATCACCTAAATATCATGATTATTATTTCTAATACACTCCCCGATATACTACTATAAAATATTATAGATGACCCAGATGTCTGTAACTGTGCAGATGTTTAATTGGAGATCACCACAGTTTCCATTAAGCTCCTTTACAAATGCTGGAAATTCCTGCAACAGTGATTTTTATTAAATGTTTAGCAATCAATCAATCTATATCGGTTCATACAGTATTCACCGACCTGGTTTTTGTATGACAGCATTGCAGGCGTTGGCGATCTCCTCTCTTTTAGCTTCATCAGGATACTGGTTGTCATTGAAGTAGCTGTGAAGTGGGGAAATACAGTTCATTATACATGAGCCAATAGTTACTCATGACGGAAAATACATAAGGAAGTAACAGAAATGAAAATAAACAGATACCGGTGAGATAGAAATATCAGAAAGTAACCGTTCCTAACAATAAACTAATCTGAAATGCTTGCATAGATGATAAAACAACCAACCATTCGCATATATTTTCACCAAGAACCTACGGAACATTCTTACTAGATAGTTAATTCTTATTTCTTCCACCCTCATACACTCACATCAAATCCTACGTTCCTCTCTGTGTTCAGGGAGAGTCTTTGTCGGCAGGTTTAACATCACTCTTACCTCTCCATCACAGCAAGACACTCCTTCCTCCAGGTGAAGCGGCTGCCTCTGCGCAGACGGAAGCTGCCTGTGGCTGAACTTATTGGGGGTGGAGTTTGCCGCCACTCAATTTCATCCAGGGTCACTGGGGCAGGACGCATATTCAAAGTAGCACCTGAAAAAAAAAAAAAACATTTTTATTATTATTGTTTTATAAAAGTCATACGATGTTGTGAATATGTAGATCAATTTTGCATGATTTTCCACAAAAATTGTGCGAAAAGATTTTTACCTTTCTGAACACTCTGTGTGAACACACTAATATTTTAATTATCATCATTATTTCTAAAAATGGAAATCACCGGTCACCTCCCGATACAATATTATAACAATAACCAAGTGCCAAATCGTTCTTTTTATGTTGTTCTAATTAATTAGGGCTTTAAAAGTTCATATTATACACAGACAAGCACATCTAACCTGGAGTGGTCTTTTCCAGCTGGTACCAGCGATAGAAGGCTCTCTTCTTCTGCTCGCTCAGATCAGATCCCTGCTGTAGGAGCCAGTGAGAGATCCGACTCTGACTGATTCCTAAGAGGGAGGGAGAGAGAGAGAGAGAGAGGAAGCGAAAAATTGTGCAGGCGTCTATTTTGAATCAAAAAACAAACCAAAAATAAAAAAGTGAAGACGCAGACGAAGGGACGCTAGGTTAAAAAGTGAAGACGCAGACGAAGGGACGCTAGGTTAAAAAGTGAAGACGCAGACGAAGGGACGCTAGGTTAAAAAGT
>JAQMYG010000020.1:12679386-12696257 GCA_030014215.1 Clariallabes teugelsi
CTAGGTTAAGAAGTGAAGACGCAGACGAGGGACACTAGGTTAAGAAGTGAAGACGCAGACGGGGGACACTAGGTTAAAAAGTGAAGACGCAGACGGGGGACACTAGGTTAAAAAGTGAAGACGCAGACGAGGGACACTAGGTTAAAAAGTGAAGACGCAGACGGGAGACACTAGGTTAAAAAGTGAAGACGCAGACGAAGGGACTCTAGGTTAAAAAGTGAAGACGCAGACGAGGGACACTAGGTTAAAAGGTGAAGACGCAGACGGGGGACACTAGGCTAAGAAGTGAAGACGAGGACGGGGGACACTAGGTTAAGAAGTGAAGACGCAGACGAGGGACACTAGGTTAAGAAGTGAAGACGCAGACGAGGGACACTAGGTTAAGAAGTGAAGACGCAGACGGGGGACACTAGGTTAAGAAGTGAAGACGCAGATGAGGGACACTAGGTTAAAAATTTAACTAACCAGTGACCTGGGCCACCACTGCCTGAGAGATACGCCGGTTAGCCAGAAAAGCTTTGATCTCCTCCTTCACCAAACTGCTGTCCCTCCTAAACAGACACACATACAGACACAAACATTTATATTGATCAGTTACTCAGCTGAAAGCATGGGGATGCTCAATGTACTGTCCAGTTCCACATTAATCCTGATATTTCAGACATCTGTTCATGGAGGTAAAGAAGAGGTAGTTAAAACTGTTTTTCTTCTCTCTTTTTTTTTAAACTTTTACTTTTACAGCATAACTGTGGGACCAACCACACCCATCAAACAGCACAAACACTCACACATAATGGTGGTCCGACACGGTGATATTAAAACTGACAGGTAAACCAAAATTACAGGGAAACTGTACATTTCTTTGTCAACAAGTGGAAAAGGTCCTGTAGCAGGCTTGTGTATGGAAAAACCCCCCACAAAAACGGAGCTGTGCTATTACTTCATACAACATACGTTCCTGATGTGAGCTGCATCATTTACACTGATTTATCCATCTCTCATAGCTTTACTGCTCTCTAGATGTTTGGCCTCTAAAAGAAACAAGATATAGATAAATACTTTGGTCTGAATTCTTAAGGTTTTAGGTTGAGTTCAGACATCAGTCAGCATTGTTGTTTTTTCCCCCTTTTTACTCTGAAGTTTCTTCCAGTTTAACAAAAGCTCTGTTGTACAGTCAAAAAAATGTTGTGCAGACACACAAAACCTTTATTATACCATATGTGTCAGTTTGGGTTATTACACAACTTGGCAAGAAACCCTACACCTGGTGTAACCAGTTATTTAATGGGAAACATATAAAAAATTCCCACATTGATCCAAGCCTGGACTTGTGTTATATTATATTGAAGGTGTTTCTCTTCTCACTTCTATAGTTAATGTCTTCATGATACAAATTCAAGTCCAGTCATGTTACTACTATTAAACACTTCACCAATCCAAGTGAATCCCAGAACTCTAAATATAAATATCTATTGTGCAGACAAAGGAAATTTATTAATATTATTATGACCATTATTATGGGAGAGTCAGTGTGCACCTTTAACGCTTAGGATCAATTTATTTGAACAGTAATAGCTGTACCTTACTTACCAATAGTAAGTTACTTCTATTTGGCATTCCTTCAGATTCCGATGGGGACGATTCAGTCGTGTGGCGATACTGACTTCACAATTTATTTTTCTCCAAATATTTCTACATTTATAATAGAGATGAACCAGTCGATCGGCCAGTGACCAGAATTGGCTGGTTTTCAGTTTGAATTTGATTGGCCGTGACCGGTGATCAACTGATCACCATCAGATATAAACAAACAATTCTGTACCGAGTGTAGAAGTTTCCAAGTGGCGCAACAGAAACGCATTTTTATAGCATTACGTTATCCAAAAATAAATGAATTAAAAACAAACAAACAAATAAATAAATAAATAAATCACACGCTTTAAAAACTTCTGATCTGCCTTTTTCTCCAAAACTCGTGTGTCCAAATTACCCGAAAACCCACCCATTTCACACATTTACACCGGTCACAAAACACCACAAGTGCTAATCAATCAAAAATCACGCGCGCTAGAAACACCTTTAGTCCGCGTTAGAAGCCGCCTGCGCCCGTGCACTCGCTGTCAAGTTGAGTTTAGAGACTTTTGGAGGTGTTTAAGGCAGTAAAACAGCACAGTTTCTTTACAATCTTACAGGTGGCGCACTCTTAACTATTTACAAAGAACAAAAATATTGATTATTTGTGAAGTTTGTTTATAAATAATAATTATGGCGGATGACAGAGATACATGCTGATAAGGAAAAATTTAGCTTTTTTGCTTAATTTAATTTGTAGTTAAAACGTTAAACTCTTGTATTTGAAGTTAATTTGTATTGTTTATAAGCTGCGCTTGGTTTTAAAGTGAGAAAACTAATGCTATATCAACATTGCATTTGCATAATTGCGTTTAATTAAATCATTAAACAGGTTTAAAATTGTGTAAAAAAAATTATATCAAGTTGGAATATTTATAAAAACGTGATACTTATAGAATCGCAATTTTAATCGAATCAACAGATAAGTATTGTAATGATAACGTTTCGGGAGATGATCGGCGATTCCCATCCTTAAAAACTTCTTTACAATATCTAATCAGTCACCCAAAAGAAGTGACTTCAACCTTCTTACTAAATTACAACTCGAATGAAACATGAAATCTCAAAACTGATATTTCATACTTTTTTCGCTTACACTATGAACGATGATGAAAAGCTAATCATGGAAATAATTTCATAGCAAGCAGTTGTTCTGTGCACCGACCTCATCAGGTCCTCCACCTTGTCGTCAACATCCATCTCTTCCTCAGTCCCATCGAACCCATACGGCCTCACCGCCACCGCCGCCGCCGCGTTTCCTGCCGGGTAACGAGGCGGAGACAGTTTTCCGTTAGGAGTCCCATTTTGCGTCACGGCAACCAGTGAGACGGGTGGCGAGGTGGCGTAGCTGTTGCTCGGTGATGGGGAGAGAAACTGAGTCTGTGTGGCGGTGGTGGCAGTACACACAGCCATGTGGGAGGTGGAACGTTCACTGGTGGTGGCGGCCTGTGAGGGGGCGGGGTCAGATACGGACGGAGCAGGGCCGCAGGAGGAGGAGGCGGAGCCACGGCGCCCAAACTTGTCTCCATGCTCGCGGTCAAGACGCTCCAGCGTGTCCAGTGCATGGACTATCTCCGGCTTGGTCATGCCACTCCGTCGCAGCCTCTGAAGCAGATCGATCTGCTCGATGGTGAAGCGCGGCTCGTCTGTGTACTGGGACATCCTGGAGAAAAAGCAAAGGGGGGAAAAAAAACAAACAAACATTATCTATGAGACAGGATTTTTTTTTTTTTTTAAACCACAGTGCTTCTTGGTAATAGGTTTAGGGGTAAGGATTTAGACCTCAGGGCTGGATATAGTGATACATGGGTCATGTGGGTCCTTCAACTTTTTCCCCTGATTTGTCCTTTTTCATGTTAACCAGGTTAATTTTTATCCACTTTACATTTGGGAGAAGTTTTTAGATTTATGGTTAAGTATTAGAGCTTAGGGATTAGCCAGAGTAATGATGCTTGTCAGTACATTTGAATCCTGAACTGGAAATATGTTGAGCATAAACATTAAGCATACACCCACAATGCATCTGGGCAGAGGTTTATTATGGTTTAGTGTTGGAATGCTGATGCATTGGAAGATTACAAAAACAGTGATGGAAATGTCAGCCATAAGCCATAAGCATGATACGAGTCGCAAAATCGCACTGATATGAAGCTACGCCTCAAAATGGCTGACATTCCTCACTGCAGAACGACTCTGCGGCACGTCCTGACAATAAAAGGAAAAATCCTTTTTATACGTGACCTAATTCCTGCTGTCTGGAAACATCCTCCCTTCATTAATATGGCTCATTGTGACTTATCACTTCTGCTGTTGCCATGGAAACCCTTCAGCTCGGATATGTAATTTCCTCAGATGGTCTGTAATGTGATTTACTCTCGTGGCACACTGAGCCATTTTTGATTTCAAAGCCAATAACACGCAAAAGAGGAAATGTAGCGTTTATTACTTTGCGACGCTTCCAAAGAGGTTTGTCACAGTGCCAGCTTTCTGATATGAACATACCGGGGCGACATAAAATACCGTATTGCGTGTGTGATGTCACTGGCCCTATTGGTGAAGCCCTGCTCTTAAAGCCACCTTCATTATTTGAACAAAACCGACTGGCATGTGTTTGTGTACAAACCTCGTAAACGAACACACGACTCACCTTGTGCACATTATGATCAAATAGTCACTTGTCACTGTCGGTCAGCTGAGTCACGACGTCTCAGAGTCGATCAAACCCTGATTCAATCGAATGGTGACTTTTGAATTTTTAAAAGTCTTGAAGTCATTAAGATCACCAAGCAAACACTGCTAGCTATTAAACAAAATGACCTTGCATATTCTCACTTAATGATTAATCTATTAACCAGAGAGAAAAAAAAAGAAAAAAAGAAAAAAGAAAAAAGCAAACCTTAGAAGGATACACCCTGAGCCGTGTTAGCTGAGATTTCCTCTCTTTACAGACACACACCATTATAGAATACAACCCTGACCGCATGTGTATACTTTCAAAATACTGTGTTGATTTGTATTTTACCAAATTCCAAAAAGGCAGATACCATACCATACATCCTGACGACAAAATACAGGCTAATCCACTAATCACTTCACCACCACTATACTACTAATCAATTTTATTTAACCTGTGCTGTTTCCACACATCGATTCACCTGCTTTACATCGGTATTAAATGATGCATGCTTCGTTGATGAAATTCCCAACGCCAGTAGCTGATGTCGGTTAATCGCAGTACGACTCAAACAAGAGTCAGTTTCGATAAAAATCTCGTCGATGGTCCTATGAAACCTCCCATAATGGCGGAGAAATGTGCACATGTCATAAAACGTTTCACTGCCTCAACGAAATATCAATGACAAGAGGAGGAACAACAAGCAAGAATTTTGCATTTTATTTCTCGTTTATTTCTATGTATCATTTTTACATATAATAACTTTTCATTTATGTTGCACAAAAAGTTTTTTTTTTGTTGGGCTATGCAAGTATTGCAAACGTCTTCCTATTGAGTAGGGAGTTGTACACTAGGGCTTTTTCTACTGCTATATTTATGGCGAGAGTCAGTTTCGGTTATTTGATATTAGAACTAGATAAGATGCTTAAGATAAATTTTTTTCTAACAACTTTAAAATTAGATTCGGAGTTACTCGTTTCAAAATCTTTTTAAAGGTGTCAAAAAAAAAAAAAAAGTTCCTCATAGGAGTAAATAAAAAATTACAGTCAAATAAAAGATGTTTGATGGACAGACGGGTTTTACAGGACGAACACTGTGGTGAAGTTTCTCTTGATAGTAAAAATTTGTGTTTTTGAGTGTCCTATTCTGCATCTCGATCCAAATGATTATTAAAATTATTAAAAGAAATGTATGATTTGTTCAAACATCAGGATATATTTCATGTAATTTGCTATTTAGACATTGATCCCATTCTAATTGCCATTTTTTAATTTATACATTTAAAATTGGTTTCAAATCTTTGAAAGGTACAGAGCATTTGAATGTTTTTTTAGATAATGCTATGTTGGCCGTTTTGTCAGCTTGCTCATTACCAGCCATCCAACAGAAAATTATGTTAAAATTATGCTGATTCTAATAATGATAATTGGGATTTCCACGATTGTTGGATGATTTATTTGCATATTTTCTAATGCATCAAGACATGATTTAGTCATTGAGTTATTATTAGGAAATCCTTCCATGATGTGGATTCAATTCAATTCACTGCCATCAGCAGAACATTTGCTTCTGTAGCAAAAATCGAACTTTGATCTGGGATGCGTTAAACCCTGATGCAGTAGATGTGTTGCGAAAGCTGCCGCCACGTTATTTCCTGGGGTAATTTTTCTCTTCTGTCCAGAAATTGCTGGTGATATTCGTTCGGATGGGTTTTAGATTCTTGTTTTTTCCCCCCTAAATCCAGATCAATCTTAGGCTTTTTTGAGATCCCATGGGGCAATTCTGCAAAAATGCGTCTGGCTCCTAATGCCAGTCTTATGCCTTGATTATGAACACTATCCAGAAAGCCCACATATGATTTCCTAGCTGAACCATTAATTCGATCAAAGCTTGATCATGGGAGTATAATTTAAGTGTATATATATATATATATATATATATTAGAGTTGAACTGTCTGCTCCTCATTTGGTTCTGGATAAAACCTTTAAAATATTTACTTTGAAACATTTCTTTTTAAGCAGCTTAAAGTGTTTAAACCGTTTTTTTTTTTTTTTTTTTTTTTTTTTTTTTAAAAAAACAATCCGTGTTGTGAAAGGAGGTTACATTAAAGGGTTGTTTTTTTAGATGAATGAATTTGTGCTCATTGAAAAGGGCTTAAAGACTTTAAAACATTTCAGTTATTATTATAACAAAGATTATAATGGCATCAGCAATCGGCCAAGCTATTACTTTGAACATGAGTACCGGCCCAGAATTTCACAATCGATCCATGCCTAGCAGCTAAGGTAAATGACTAGGGTGTGTGTAGAGATAAATTTCGGTCTTGCTTATTTGTGCAAAACTGATCTGTAGGAAGAATTAGCTTGGGTCTGGAAAATATTCTGGACGACTCCTTAATTACTTATCAATTAGATTAGTCTGTACTATTGGGGGAGGGGGGGGATCTTTAAACTATTTGTCCAATTTTATAGTTATAGCTTGTAGAACATCAAAGCAGAAAAGAAATTCATTTCAGTCACCACCTAAGATAATTTCTAAAAGGAACCTAATGAGAGCTAAACTAATATAGGGATAAATACTAACGACTTAAAACGAGTAGAAACTTAGATCACAAGCTTGACTTTAAAAAGAAAATTTGAGTGTATTTTTGTATATTTACAATAGTAACAATAAAGTTACGCGACAGCGAAACAACTACAAAAAATCCATCACATGTTTTCAACTTCAGTTGTCTTAGTTTAGGTTAAAAACAATTTCTGATGTTAAAAATAATTTAATTAATAATTTGGACAATTGCTGCTGCCATTATAATGTTCATATATTTACAATATTTACAATAAAACGTGACGGCGCAACAGAAATGCACACAACTGATTTTTCATTAAAAGTTATAAAAATGTTTCTAGAATAACAAAAGAATATCAAAATTGGCGAACAATATCAGCAGCTGAGGTTTCAAAAAAATTAAATACGTGCATCGCTAATGACAAATCTAGTGCATTTACTCATTCATTCAGAAATAACAACACCTCATGATATATACATGCATATAAAAAGGTACTATGAACACTGAGCGAAGCAAATGACGTGATGTCTTTGTTCTTTTTCTTCTCTTTGTTAAAATTCTGTTCTTCTGTTAGTGTTTTTTTTTTTTATTTTGTGCGAGTTTTACTGTCTGGTTTGATCAGCAAAGCTTATTCTTGCATTTAGGTTTTGTGTGATAGCCTGCAGAGGTCACTTAGAGTTTATGACCTCCTTAGTACAGGTACAGCTAGACACTTTGCGGAAAGTAATAAGTGCAAATTCCTACGAGCGCTGGCATCCACTGAAAAAAAAAAGAAAAAAAGAAAAAAAAAGTGATATTGTCTTTGACAGTGGCATGTTTGTTGGCACCAGATGGCCGGTTTGAGTGTTTCAGAAACTGCTGATCTCCACAAGCGAGTGGTGCCAAGAACATTCTGTGAGAGTGAGAGCGAGAGGCAGTTCTATGGATGGAAATCACCTTGTTGATGAAAGACATCAGAGAATGTTGACCAGACCGGTAGGAATGTCACAGAGAGGGGAAAGAAAAATAATAAAAGTCACTCTTTACAACTGTGTTGAGCAGAAAAGCATCACAACATGTGGAACGATGGGTCACGACAGCAGGATGCCACATCAGGTTGTACTCTGTGGGTATTTAACAAAACCCCGGCAAGGAAGCTTTAAGAGAAAATTAAGCACCACCTTTAACCGATAATGATAATTAATAATACGAGTAATAATAAAAAGCCAATCAAAACCATTCGTATGAATACGCAGCCAAATATTCAAACACCAACCTGAGATCTAAAGCGGCTGAACCACTACATATGGCGGATAAACCGTGTAATGGTTTTCCCATGACCCATGATGAGAGGTTATGCAACTATTACACTTTCGCAGCTAGTCCACACAAACATCACATGCATTCCAGCTACCCGGTTAGTTCGCCCCAGGATTACCATCAAGCGGTCAGACTGTGCTCGCTCCGTGTCATCTGGTTACTTAATAATCAGGTTTATGTTAATAGATTAACGAAGCAGTTTGTAAGAAAGGAGCGATGTGCCAAACCGAGGCTCTCTGATTTGCGTTTGACCCTCAGGTCCATTCTAATCGGCTCGGCTAGGCCCTGTACGCGGGTTAAGAGTTAACCAACTCTACAAAACATACACTAGGACATCAGTCATGTAGCCGATTAGCCCTGACGTGGTGGATGTCTGGGATTTGCTTCAGTAGTTTTGCAAATCTATTACTACTGAGTAAAATGTACAGGGACGAGCTTTTACAGGAATACGCAGGTGTGATCCGTCCTGATGCAAAGTGAAAAATCAACATACTTTTTTACATTTTAATGGAAAAATGTTTCCACAGTTGTACTTGGCCGAGCTTGAAGTAACATTTAGGCTTTGCTAAATCGCAATCGGCCGACGGGAAGAGAAGATATGCTACTTTGTAATTTTTATTAAAAATTTTATTTGTCATATACACAGTCATACACAGTACGATATGCAGTGAAATGCTTAGACGATCGCCTGTGACCTTAAAATAAAAGACTATTATTAGGAAATAAATATGAAAAAGAAAATAGAAGTAAATTTAACTAAGAAAGAATAAAATACAAAATATACAATATATAAAAAATAAGAAAAATAAAACGCACTTATACTTGTATCATAATTAAAAAATAAAAATAAAATAAACCTTTAAAAAAATGTATACACGCTTATGAGTGTGCAATTAAATTCCGCGCGAACAAAAGTCGTGGGAACATCTAGTAGTTACATACAACACCAAAGTTTCAGTGAAACATCACAGCTTTACCTCTCCCTGACACTGGAGACTCCTTCCAAAACCATCCGACAGAGAATTCCACACGATCAACGACTCCAGCGATTAACATGAAGCCTTCGCTGTACAAATCCCTGCATATGTTGTTACTATAGAAATTATATCGCATCAGAACAAGCAAGCGGCTGTGTTTGTTTTATGACGAGAGTCTCCGTTCCATTTTCCATCGGCTCGGCTGTGTACACGGGTTAAGCGTTAACCTACTTTACTGAAAGCACTCCAGGAAAAAGACGAAATAAAATAAAGCAGACAGACCGAGCCCTGCAAGCACTAACCCTATAAAAAAATTTTTTTTTTTTAAAAATAGGACTTGTTTTATTATTTTATTTAATAACCCGTTAAAATACATTGAAAGACAGTATACTATAAATGCGCAGTTTTTCCATTTGAGAATGCTGCAGTAATGCATGAGAGATGGCTAGACTTAACTGGTTCCATTTAATACGTATTTGAAAAAAGTCTGAAAACATAGACTGTTCACTTTTCTTAAAATAGGCCTGGTCATGGGACGAGAATGACTGCAAGTGCCAAAGAGATGCATGGATAGCGACGCAGCGAGAGAGAGAGACCGCCATAAGGCAGGACTTATGACACGCCGCTGTAATACGCAGCACAAACACAATCCCTCCGGCTGGCATAGAGAAGTGTAGAACGTGAAAAGCAGAGTCACCCCACAGGTTGCGCCACTTTCCCCAGGGCCATAAAGCACAGGAAAGGCTAGGCTGCAGCAGTGACGCGGCAGGTGCTGGGTAGCAGCGAGAGAACGGGCTGCGTAAGGCTGCAAGGCACTGCACCAAAAAAAAAAAAAATCCCCTTAGTCACTTTCTTCCAACATCCAACACACCTACAAGCAGGGAGTCGAACACGGATGCTGATTATGCATGTTCTGAAAGATATGCGGCACTCCGCTTTAATCTCAAGTTTTCATAAAGCGTGACGAGTTTGCATGCGTCGACGCCATTTTATCCCATTTCAGGGAATAATAATAATAATAATAGGAAAAAAACCAACAGAAGCACAATGTCTCTGCCTCGCCACCATTATGATGATAAATGATTTGTGCAGGAACGTTTATGGCATTATAATCCTTCAAGACGCCGCAGCCAAGATTTTACTTCCGAAAGGAATTTTTAGATCACTGCGCAAATTAATAACACAATTACGCTTGGAAAAGCAGGTACAAAACTATACTGCTGCTCCAACATAGCGAGAGTCTAAAGTGCAGACATTTTGTGCTTCTGATGTGCGTTTTTTTTTTCAAGCAGAACTAATTAACACTGATTTAGGAGCTGTATACATTACTGATAATTTTTTGCATTTAAAAATAACCATTTAATGCATTATTAATATTATTATTATTATAATAATTATTAGTATTATCACCAAACATGACCTTGAATGATGATCATGATCTCTGAAAATACACAGTTCATTCTCAATATTACTGGTCCACACTTTCCAGCATAAGTATTTAATCTGTCTACATCTGTTACCGAGATCCTCATATGAAACCTAAAGGGTCTCGTCGTTTCCCCATAAACTAATTCCTGTTTGAAGACGTTTAACTGCTTGCACGGTTTTCTTCACCAATTAAAATGCAATGCAGCATCGCAGCCCAGATGTCGAAAGGATAAAAGTGCAGCAGGATGCAATATGCAAATAAGTGCTCTCTAAAGATCAATCTCTGAATGTGTGGCACTGCGTGGGAGCATCGTGACTGATCTCAGACGCCCCAGACTTACATTTTAGTACATTTCCATGTTGGATATGCACAGAAATTATTTCAGTCTTGATTTAAACATGCACACAAAAAACCTGTTTTAATATTCCGCTCGTTTAGGAGACATGCTTCACTGCAACACGTATGAGCAAAAACTACAGCTGCAATGACATTAGGCCAAAGTGCAAACGACTGAAAGGAAATAAAGCGAGTTTAAAATGCAGTCAGATATTTGTCCCGATCTATCAGTAAAAAGTATCTAAACAGATGATAAATATATCAGTATTACAATGTGTGTGTAATGCATATTCAAGATGCATTTTTATTCTTATTTGTACACCTGGAAGGTATATACAACATAATCCAGAACTTGTACAAATAAAAAAAAAAGCGTTGAGAAAAAGTTTTAAAAACTGACTTCTTGTTCAGAACTTTTTTGGGGGTTCTGATATATACAGTAAAATGACAGATATATAAATAAAAAACACACACACACACCTTACAAGAGGCGGTACGGTGACGTAAAGTAGCGGTTCCTTTAAAATAAATAAATAAATAAAATTAATTCCTGATTTTCTCCCTAATTTAATCGTATCCAATTCCTTCCTGTCACTAGGGCGCTTCACATTAGGGCTACTACGATCACTCAGTCGGGACGGCGGAAGCACGTGTTCCTCCGAAACACACTCGCGGAGGACAGCGCTATCTGCATGTGTGAGCTCACAGACGCCCTGATTGTCCACAGACTTGTAATTAATGTGAGAGGACCAAGTATCTCCCTTCCCATCCTGCTGAGAGAGCTGCCCTATCTAGGCCCTCGGCTGCGAGAGGCTACAGCATCACCCGGATGATCGGAGCAAGCACTTTACCACTGAGCCACTTAGGAGGCTCCGCGCATGCCCTTCCTGATACAGCCCTTGCATTTTACGAGCCACCAATGCCCGCAGGTTAGGCTAATAGCCGTTCCCAAATTGCATCGTAGAATGACAATCTGACATCTTAAGTAACTGCCACAGAAATGATGGATGTACACTATACAGCCAAAAGTATTTGGCCAAACCTGTAATGCAATGACATTGTATCCAAATACATACACTTCAATACAGAGTTGGCCCCCCTTTTTGCAGCTATAACAGGTTCCACTCTTCTCGGAAGGCTGTACACAAGATTTGGGAGTGTTTTTGTGGAAAAGGCCTGGCTCACAATCTCTGCTCCTGTTCATCCCAGAGGTGCTCAATAGGGTGGAAGAAGTTCTTCCACACCGAACTCATCAAACCATGTCTTTATAGTCCTGGCTTTGCGCACTGGGGCACGGTCACATGGTCCAAGATGTCTTGGTATGCTGAAGAATTATTATTATTATTATTATTATTATTATTAACTCCCTTTACTGGGGTTAAGGGGCCTGATTGAAACACCTGAATTCAATAATTAACACATTTGGCCAAATCTTTTTGTCTAAATGGTGAATCTCCAGGATGGGGAGTGTGATATGTGGATGGACCAAAATGAAAAAATAAAACAAAAAAAAAACAAAAACTACAAGATCCTTAAAAGGTGTCCCTGGGGCGGAGCTTTCAAAAGATGGGTGGGATTATGCAAATGTCAAACTCAACAAGACCTAACCTTGAAAGTAGTTACAAAGTATTACTTTGAAGCAATCTTACTTCAAAAAACTACATCCCAACAGTGATCATTAAACAAACTACACAACTATACACATACACACAAAAAAAGATATATAGGTCACGTGATGCTGCTCAAAAATAAACCACAATATGAAGACTGACAAGATCCTAGTTTATTCCAGTCATCATATAAATAAATCTACCAGGCCTGGGGCAGTCTGGGCTCGGCCTGCAAAGGCTGGATTGCAGCAAAACGCCCATTCTGGTCCAAAAATAACTCGGGATGTGTGCTGAAATAAATAAAAGATCAGCTCATCCCTCCATCAGTGCATCCAATTTGTCTTTCATTATTTCTGGATCTTCTTCTACAATCACAAAGCCGAGACTTAAATGTCAAATCTGTATTGTTCCCGGTGTGACCTTTTGCAAATAGAAAAAAAAAAAAAAAATCCCTTAATGGATAGCTTAGAAAAGCATTTTGAAAAAAAAAAAAAAAAAAAAGGTTCCAGCTGCAAAAACAACAACAAAAAACAAACACAACAACAATAACGCTATTAACCTTGGACGCGCACAACACTGATCTGATGTCAGTCTTATCGATGTTTAAATATAAAAAGCATCCGATGCATAAAGTTCACTCCGAATGTCCTGCATCCACAAGCTCACTGCACAACTTTGCGAAATCAGATGTTATCGCCGTTTGTTGTTGTTGTTTTTTTACCTCTGCTAGCTCGGCTGCTAACAAACACACAACTTAACTAGCTGCTAAATCTATTATCGACCTCTTTAATCTGTGCATGCATTCAGGTCTTATGCATGTCGAGTCTCACACACACACACACACACACACACACACCGAGCTTCAGGGCCTGAACCTAAAAACACACACAGAGTCGCTAAGAAAAAGAAAAAAGGGTAACTGCTAATGGCAAAGCTAATTCCTTTAAAAAATAAAGAGTGCACGGCTTTACCTTCAGGCTACGTGTGGATATTGCAAACGTCCCAGCGCAGCAGACCATTTAATGACTTCACCGAGTGCTGACGACGTCCAGTAAATCCAGTTTATTTTTCACATTTGCAGATCCTGCATGTATATCTATTTTCTGCAGCCCTGCCCCGGCCCTGCTCGCTCCGGCTCAATCAGAGAGGCGGACTGTCTCGCCTTTTGTCTGACTGACAACAGCGACGTTGCCATCCAAACCCGGAAGCGTTTAAACACGAGCCTCATGGGAAATGTAGTGCGGTTCCACAAGTGTGGCGCCTTTTTGGTTTTTGATAGTGTGTTTGAGTGCGCGCGCTCGCGCTCACGCTCTCTCTCTCTCTCTCACTCTTTCACTCACTCACCGTCTGTATACAGGATTGTGGGGGGCCTGGAGCCCATCCTAGGAGACTTAAGGCATGAGGTGGGGGTACACAATCCATTGTACACACTCACACCTAATCTGGTCTGAACTTGTAGGAGGAAACCTGGAGTACCCAGAGGAAACCCACCAAGCATGGGAAAAACATGCACACCATGCACCCCTGAGGTGGGATTCAAACCCGGACCCTGGAGGTGCAAGGCGACAATACAGCACTTAAAGAGTAATCCTTTAATTGATGGTCTACTGTCTTCAGGTGTCTGATATTACAGTAGTATTTGCTCTATTCTATGATCTTGCATTGATGAACGAGTTGTTTTTATTTCTTACTAAAAACAACCAGACTGGTTAGGGATCCACCACAAGGCCACCAATATGTTTCACAATTCTGCGTTTTAAGACTAACTGTCCACACATATTTGAACCAGAGTCAGGTATATCAAGGAATTTGTTCTGGTGACAGAAGACAACAACACATACAACAACAACACAAAACGAAATGGAATAAGATGTGGAGTATTATCAAATAAATATAATTTGTATTGCACAGTATTGTGAATATTAACAATGTAATACACTGTTTTAATACAATGTCACAATGGGGAGAACATTTAACTGTTCATGAGGGACAGTAGATTGCCTGGGGTAGGCTGTCCTGCTGTTCAGTGCACTGTATTGCCGACAAGATGGCAAAAGTTCAAAGAGTTTGGATATGAGGTGGTCCAGAGCGATTTTCTGAGCTCCTTTCTTCACTTTGCATAAATTCAGTTCTTGAAGGGTGGACGGAGGAGTAGTGAGGTCTGATTCAGTAGCTGAGCCGAACCAGACGGTTTTTAAAGTGCACAGGACAGATTCAGTGATGCCCGAGTAGAACAGTGAGCAGATCCTGTGGCAAGTTGAACTTCCTCAGCTGGGGATAGAAATACAACCTCTGCTCTGCCTTTTAACAGTAGAGTCAATGTGATTGTCCCACTTCAGGTCCTGAGAGATGATGGTGCTCAGGAACCGGTATGTCTCCTCTGCTGAAAAATGGTGGTGAGTGGGGGAAGTGGGTTCCTTCTGAAGTCCACAATCATCTAGACTGGTTTGAGACATCAGATCAACTATCAGATCATGACTTCATGACCTCATGACTCTGTATACAGGATAAAGCGGTACAGACGAGGAGACAAGACAAGACTGTAGCTATTTCTGTGGGACGTTGGTGGTTCAGTGGAAGGTTTCTCACCTGTCATGCAGGATTCATTTCCCACCCAGTGCCCAATACCCAATACCCAATGACCAGCCTTGGATAAAGTATGAGGGTTGTGTCAGGAAAGGAATCTGAAGTAAAACCTGTGTGGATCGGGTGGTCCGGCTGTGGCAACCCCTCGATGGGAGCAGCTGAAAGACTAACTACAACTGTCCATCTACAAATGTTCGTATGAATCCCCTTTCTTGCATGTAGCAAGATACTTCCTCAAACATCGTCCTGTTTCCGTATCGGGTCAAATCGACTTTGTACTCTGTTCAGGGATGTCCCATACCGTGTGATCATGTGGACTTTCAAGACATGTTGCGAGTGGCGTAATGGACGTTTCAAATCCGATTTGAGTAGACAGAGCTTCCAGACTGTGACAGATCTTTAGGAATCCAGTTTGAACCTGATTTCAAACATCTCTGGATGTGGTTCAAATTGGATAAAAAAAATAATAAAAAAATCAGATTAAATATGGTTTGTACTGTTCAGACTACATGAAAGCAATCTGATTCTAATCTGGATAAGGGAAAAATCGGATTTGAACAAGGCCCATATGAACACTTAGATACAAGTTAGAGTATCACAAAGTTTCTCTGCATATAATGTTGATCACTCGGGATTAAAAACTATAGTTCACGTGCAAACACATATTTTGACAAATGTTTTGAGTACATCTTGTCCCTTTATAAAAAATATCAGTAGCTGATGATCGATTACCTTACTCTGAGGTAGTCACTCCAAACTTATCTTGTGTTGCTGCACACTAGTTATCTCAAACACATGCCACCGTATCTAACTTGTTTACTTAATTTACCAGGCTGGGCTGAATGGTACAATTGGCACCATGAGTCATCAATTCTGGTTGCATAAAAACAGGTCCTTACATGACATGATGCTTATGTGACATTCACACCTCTAATAATAACTAAAGGCTACTAATAGGTGTAGTGGTTAGCATTGTGGCTTCACACCTCCAAGGTCAAGGGTTCGAGTCTCACTTTAAGGTCCGTTTACGTGGAGTTTGCATGGACACCCTGTGCTTGGTGGGCTTCCTCCGGGGACCTCAGTTTCCTCCCACAGTAAAAAAGGCATGCAGATTAGTCTAATTGGCCCAGTAGCATATAGAACAATATAACAATACGGAAACAGTTCCTGCAAGAACAACATTGTCAAATGCATTTGTAAAACCCATCAAGCACCATGACAAAACCGGCCCTCATGAAGACCTTCCCAGGAAGACAGGACCCAAACTTGTCTCAACTTCAATTGTTCAAAGGAGATAATTACTACCAGTCACAAGTTTGGACACACCTTCTAATTCCATGGTCTTTTTTCACATTTTTATGTAAAATAATGCTAAAAGCATCGGAGATATGCAATAATCTCATTTGAACAGTTAATATTGAGATGTGTCTGCTACTTCATAATAAGCCTTCATGACAGCTCTAATCTGAGGTGCTGTTAATTGGTGATTTCTGTGGCTGGTAACTCTAAATGAACCAGTATTGTTCTAAAAAATCATTTCCAATCATAAAAATTAATAAAGAAATAAAAGAACTTAAGAATGCACGTGTGTAAAGAAAGCAGAATATTACATGACAGACCAGTTTTCAGAAGGAAACAAAAAAGGCTCCTGAGTTTTGCATGAAAATAGAAAGGAGCAAGTGTGACAAAGTTGCCAGAAGAACTGATACTGTATTCTCCAACATGCTCTTACCAGATGTTTTACTTACAGTTCTTTGCAAA
>JAQMYG010000020.1:12711756-12724516 GCA_030014215.1 Clariallabes teugelsi
TGTAGAAAGAAATAAAAATCAGGAACCATCATGGAGTTAGAAAGTGACCCCAAACTTTTGAACGGTAGTGTATATACGTATAATAGCTACACATGCAGTAGATTGAGATTGGGTGGAAAAAGACACTTGAGAATTCCCTTAGCATTCCAACCAGGCAAACATCAAACCATTTGTCATATGACATCTATGGATGGCTCTCACGTCACGCTGATCCTAAAGATAAATGCTCATTGACGAAAGGACAGAGCAGATGGCTGGGAAGTAATTAGGTTAAAGCTAGATTTATGATCTAGACATTATAACTTGGACTCTGCCAGTGCCAGCTGTGAGGTGCTGTGTATTAATAGCTGCCCAAATCGCAAAGTGTCTCATACACACAATGTGAAGTGTGAAACCTGTCCTCAGGGAAGCTAGTGGATTAAGAGCGTAGTAGTTAACATGATTTAAAAGTGTTAGAACAAATCTGATCAAAATTCAGTACTTTATTCAGTTTGTAGTACAAAACTTTCCTTGGAAATTGATGGAAACATGTCGGCAACTTGGGGAAGAGAAGTTGGAATTGTGCACACAATCATTTACAAACATCACTTGGACATTGGAGCAAGTGTTATTGTCACATCCCCCGTACAGTCCTGACCTCGCTTCAAGGCTTTTTAAATTTTTTTTTTTTTTTTACATGTTTGGGACATTAAAGGAGTTCCTGGGAGGCCAGCGTTTCAGATGTGAAGCAGACCATATCTTCAGGATACTAAGAAAACTTTCTACCTCAATGGGATTCAGACTGGGATAAGTCCATTAATGTAGCAGGAGATTACTGTATATAGAGGAATAAAGAGAGGTTTTACTGTCAAGAGTTCTGTGTGCAAATCAGTTGTCTGTATCAATTTACCCATCTAATATGTTATACTAACAACCTACACACAGGGCTGTACAGTGGACACTGCAGTTAATGTGTCATCATCGATATCCTGGAATTTTCTTTGAGGAAATGTTTATTTTATATATTTTTTAAGAGAGTCTCCAGTTTCAGCAGTTTGTAGCAGACGAAGTTAAAGCTGGACGTTTTTGTGACTCAGGGTGAAGGGCTTCATGGTTTCTCAGTAATCGCTCAAGTTTAAAAAAAAAAAAAAAAAAAAAAACTTTAAGTAAAAGAAAAGGAAGATATAGAAAATAAAACAAATATTTCACAACATTATGTGGTGAAAGGACAAAACCACAAATAGTTATTTATTTATTTATTTAAAAAAATAAATAAATTTAGCTGTTCAGTCTGTGCATAGGCAAGCTGATGTATCATAAGATAAATAAAACATTTTGAGGAATGATGATTTTGGAAAATAATCAATTCCAGAGTGGTAAAGGCCCTCGGCTTCATATCATGCTGCATGGTTGATTATCTTCCTGTAACAGAATGCTCTTTTGTGTTGATCCCTCGAGCAAGATTTCCTAAATGTATCATATATATACACACTGCCTGGCCAAAAAAATCTCAAAATCTCTAACACTCTTAATATTTTGTTGGACCGCCTTTTGCTTTGCCGTGGCATCTTTTTGAGAAGCTTATGCAATGTCACAACATTTCTTTCCATCCAGAGTCGCATTAAGTGCTGTCCAAGATCTTGTATTGATGACAAGAGAGTTGGATCGCTGCGTAAAGCCTTCTCCAGCACATCACAAATATTCTCTATGGGCTTGAGGTCTGGACTCTGCGGTGGCTAATCCATGTGTGAAAATAATGTCTTGTGTTTCCTGAAACACTGTTTCACAATTTGAGCCAGATGAATCCTTGTCGTCTTGGAATTTGCCAGTGCCAGAAGGGACAAAAAAAATTAATTAATGGAAAAAATCCTGGACAATCAATATATTCAGCTGACCTTTTTCTAATGGTCTACAATTTACCGTCTTTATGCTCCTTAGGAAATTGAAGCTGTACTGTATTTTCCGATTAGCCTCACTGATAAGTGGTTTTCTTAAGGCTGCACAGCTGTTTAGTCCCGATCCCTTCAGTTCTTTTTGCACTGTGCATGAGAAAATGCTCTTAATTTTACTATTAAACCTACCCATGAGTTCTACTGTTGTTGTTTTTTCTTTTAATGATTTGATTTTACTAAGCGGTTTAAGTCATCTCCCATCATACCCATCATTCATGATGTTTTCCGACCACATTTCAAAGATGATGGTTCACTACTATCCTTCCAGGTTTTAATAATAATAATAATAATAATAATGTTGGACAGTTCTTAGAGTAACATCTTTGCCACAACCACAGGACATGTTTTCTGACATGGTTGTTTAAGAAATGAGAAGCTACTTACTACATCGGTTAGGGTTAAATTAACTAATTATCCAATGGAAAGTTCTATTGGACCTCACTCTCACTCACTCACCGTCTATACCGCTTTATCCTGTATTCAGGGTCGTGAGGACCTGGAGCCTATCCCAGGAGGCTTAGGGCACGAGGCAGGGTACACCCTGGACAAGGTGCCAATCCATCACAGGGCACACACACATATATATATACATACATACACTCACACTCTACGGGCAATTTGGGAATGCCAGTTAGCCTAACTGTGGGAGGAAACCGGAGTACCCGGAGGAAACCCACCAAGCACAGGGAGAACATGCAAACTCCATGCACACAGAGACGGGAATCAAGCCTGGCCGGGAATCAAACACCGGACCCTGGAGGTGCAAGGCGACAGTGCTAACCACTACACCACCGTGCCGCCTTTCCATTGGACCTATTTGATTATTTAAATCCAGGTGGTGACTTTTCAGCATATTGTGGTAGTAGTAAAATTTTATGTTATATAAGTAATGGTAGCTTTTTTTTTATCAATGATAAAATAAACAGCATTTTGACTGATGTCCGAAAAACCCTAATGCACAGTTAGATGTCTGAATCCTCCTCATTACCACACACCGGCAAGGCTTACCTATAAGCACTTTTTTAAAAAATTGTCATTGACCTATGGTGTGGTGCCAGCACAGGTCTGTGCTGCTTGGGTTTTATTTAATATCTTATTCTTTTTAATACATTAAAAAAAAATGAATGTACTGTACGAGCATTGAAAACGTACTGTTACACATGTCACATATTTGTATTGCACAATGACGACTACAGACACTTTGAAATGCTGATGGAGGAATCAGTCTGTTTTCACCACGAAAATGCTCAATAGCAACCACTGGCTCTCCCATGGGCCATAATACTGGAATTCACCGAGCAGTTATTACTGACTGGAGAGACTAGTGAGCTGCTCTTATCTGACATTTGTGCTACTATTTCCAAATTTCTCTGTCTGAACATCAGTAACAATGTTGATCTAAACCTTAAAAATAGGCTACATGAAATAAACTACATTTTTTTCTCATTATGTTCATCAGCTTTGACACTTTTCTTTTATAACTGTAGCTGCTTTTTCATGCAATTCTAGCACGAAGTACTTAGTTTATATCTCACAACTCCGTGTATTGTTAGGTTCTTCGTATGAGACATAACCTCATGAGACCTGAGTTAGATCATGTAGTTTATGTTTTCTTAACTTCTAACATAAGATGTTGTAAGATAAGATAGATATCTAAATTAGATAAGTTCGGATTTGCCATTGTAATACGAATCTGTAAAAACATCACAAATCTTTATCATAGAAAAGGTAGTTTTAAAGTCTCAATGTTTTTTGGGGGAGAATTTTGTTAAGATTTTGTTATTGTCGTCTGGGCTTCCATCTTGTTGGGAAATAACGTTTTTACAGTAGAAGTGAACAACAGTGACCTTGCTGACCTTGTGGTGACCTGTTGGTTTTTCATAACGTGGATATATTCAAGAGATGGCAGGTAGCTTAGTGGTTAGCAGTGTCACCTTGAACTTCCAGGGTCTGGGTTCGGTTCCGGTCTTGGGGTCTGTGTGCATGGAGTTTGCATGTTCTCGCCATGCTTGGTGGGTTTCCTCCGTGTGCTCTGGTTTCCTCCCACAGTCCAAAGACCTGCAGATTAGGCTAATTGGCATTCCCAAAATTGACAATTGTGTGAGACAATGCATGAGTGAGAGAGGTCTATTCAGGACTGCAAATTGTCATGACAAATCAGTCAAAAAAGAAAGAAAGAAACCAAGTAAAACTAAAACAGTTTAACATGTGCCCATAAATTCTTATGTAAACCAAGTGTCACTATGTAAACAGAACAAATCAACAGAAACTTGAGGACATGCACAGCTAAAAGGAGATATGACCTTCTCTCCACGCCTAGAGGCTAACTGATAAGCCTTAGGCTAATTCGAAAGCTTCTCCAGAAAGGAGGAGTATGGGTCTGTTGACGTTACTATAGCCTTATTTAGTCACATTTCTCCTGAGCTTAATTTTATTCTCAGGAATTTTCTTCCAGGACCAGGAAATGTTGATCATGGGGTTTGGAAAGCCTCCAGCACCTGTCACAAACGTATTTTATTGCTGTTAACTAGACACACTCGCTGCTTAGTTTAAGGGGTTGGAAATGGCAAGAATGTCTTCATGTCTTTATACATTACTTGACTGCGAGTCCTCTTTTGTTGTGTCTTCCACATGAGATAAGGAAAAGAAACCATAAAAGATGTGACGTGATCTGAAACTTGGAAAAGGAGAATGGGGTGTGTTAGTATGGACTGGAAGGGAAGAGAATATAAGCAATGATCTGACTGGTTGCTGGCTGAAAGAGGGCAGCAGGTGTTGCCAGCGTGCCCAGGAGAAGCCAAAATACTGTGTCCTCGAGTCTGTTTATGTCCCACAGCAATTGCGTTAGCAATGCATGGCTGGCCAGAGCCGGTCTTTGTGTTCCCAGTTTAGCCCGACTGCCATCCCAATGAGGATTATGTATGTCAGCACACCCCAAGCAGATCCGTGGCTATATTTAAATGCTGTGTACTTGCGGTGTTGAACAACCCAGTAACCCAATAATTTAGGGAATTCATTAACAGAAGAGGAGCAAACATGCACCAGTGCTAAGTATGTTAAGATCTTGACCTCTGGCCTTGTAACATTGCTCACAATTGGCAGCTGGAGTTAAACCAACGTTTTGGCTAACGTTGTTATGTAGATAAGTGATCAAGTAATACTGTTTGGTGTTTCCCAGGAGTACATTAAATATCAAATCTACCAACAGCTGTAGATGACAACCAGGGTTCTGGACATACACCCTTGGTTCTCTGTCAATCCACTTTGCTTTAATCTTAGAAATGTAAAACTGACCCATATTTATCAACGATAATTTTACACTTCGGGAATTCATTTCTTTTTAATAAGTATTTTCCCCCATGTGAATCAAACATCCTCTAAATGTCTGTTCTCCCAAATACCGAAGAAATAGACATATCTGTTTCTTAGGTATTTGGGTTAAAAAAAAAAAAAAAACATTTTGACTGATGGCATGTCTAGTCTGTAAACTTGTGACTCAGTGTAAGGATATATTTGCCAAATGCCATAAATGAAAATGTAGATGTTTGAGTCCAAAAGTGCAAAATGGCCTGTATCTTGATGGGAGTGATTTCAAATTTTCTTCTCTTCTATAAATCATAGCGACATGCAAAAAGTCCTCCCAAAAAAACGAAAAAGTTTCAGTATCTTTGAACTATTCCCTGTTCATCGGCTTTACATCAGATTGTTGCTTTACACAAGTTGCTTGAATTATAAAATATCAACAAAGTGTGACGACTGCCTCAATTGAAGGAATTAAATTAAAATTGTGAAACTGCATTACATCATGTTTTATATTATCATCATTAGAACTCAAAGGTAGCTTTAGATGAATTTTTTTAGTCTTTGCTAATTATCGCTCACTAGCTAGTCTTCCCTTTCATATAACAGTTAACAAGTGGATAAGACAAGGGCTAGAAAGTGCACCGTTCATTCTCTATACCGCTTATCCTGTACAGGGTCACAGGAAGCCCAAGGGACTCGAGGCACTAAATGGGGTGCAAACCCATCGCAAGGCACAAGCACACACAAAAACAAACACACAACAGTTACCAATTTGGACTGCCGATTACCCTCAGAGCTACTTTTCGTGCCTTTGGATTGTTGGAAGAAACCGGAGAATGCAGAGGAAAATCACCAAACACGGGGAGAAGCCTGAAGTGGATTTTGAATCATCAACCCTGGAGGTGCGAGGCCACAGTGCTAAGCAGTAAGCCACCATGCCCCTAACAACTCAATTAAACTCCCATTTACAGCAGGCTCCAAAGTGCTTAAAGACAAGTTAAAAATGGGTTGTTTATGTAACAACCTTAGCAGCAACCTCATTTCCCCTCTCATCTCTTCTAACCACTCAGCATCAGCAGTTTACTAATCACCGGCCTGATCATCTGCATCTGTTTCTCACTGGTTTATGCCTGCAGATGGTTAAATGGTTTATTATCCTTATAATTTTGCTTATAACCTTTTCAATTGCAATTCAGAACATTGCTGAGCACAGAGCTCTCTTCTGCATGAGTGCGCTTACTCTGGACGACAAACATCTCCACCAGACTGTATCCAAGCTCTGCCGCACTTTCACTATCCAGATAAACCAAAAATTGTGAAGTTCCTTAGTGATCCTGTCCAAAACATTTTCTGTTCCTGGCTATTTGCATTTTAGCCTCCCTAAAAGAGGTATCATTCAATAATTCATTCATTTATTTATTCTTTCATCTTTAGTTTTATCCTGATCACAGTCATGGTGGATATGGATTTCCCTATCCATGGAAAACTGCACATCAAATAGGAATACATCAGAACAGAGGCATCATGCTGTTTTTAAAATTGTCTTAACATTTTCTCATAAGAGTCTGAATATAAAAGTTATATTACCGCTAATGGAGTGAATCAAATGGGCTACGTTATAAATGTATGCATTAAATTTCAAACAGGAAACCTTGAGCTGTCATATGAGTTTATTAAACCTTTACGTCAGCACTGATCTGAATTATAGGGATAAATTGAGAATTTGTAACAATTTGTATTAAATGTATCATTAATTTGAATATTATGGGATAGATAAAAAAAAAAAAAAACTTTATTGTTACAATGAACTTGAAGTTGATATAACACATATAGATATACAAAATAACAGGAAATATCCTGGAAATAGTGTTCCCAAATGTACTAAGTGCAAAATTGCTAAAAGTAATATAAATGCAATAAATGTAGTAGTATATTGCACAATCTATGAGTTTGAGCAATTATCCAGACCACACAGGTGGTCTTCGGAAATGCTGTTGTTTAAGTAAACATAACACGTCATATTGCTGTTTTGAGCTGCCGCTTATATAAACTTACGTGATACTCGATCTTTGTGTAAACTGCACACTGATGTATTACACCCCAAGGATGCCAGACTTCTTTACAAACCAAATCAAGGCAGCACCCACAGGAGTGCTTGGCTGTTCTCCTGTAATGACTATTAATAACCCAAACACTAAACGAGTTGTTACAGATCCACTGAGTCACACGCTGGTTTCATCAGCATCCCACAAATGTGTGAGGCCCTGAGCTTATTGCTCTCAAGCGTTTGTGTGAACTACATTTACCAGAAACGATCATAAAATAGCCCGCCAAATCACCTCCTCCTCCTCCTCCTCCTCGTCCACTTGAGGCAGTGTGTAAGGGCACCGTTAATCATGCATGCATTGGACATTTCCAAGATTTGGACATGTCAGGATGACACTGCTGTCATGCTGAAATAGTTTTTTTTTCTCATAATTGCTTTTTTCCAGTGGTGTCCCTTGTTAATGGGTTTCAGCGAATAAACACAATATTTCAATGGGAGGCCTTTCTACTAACGTGTCTGCATTGTTCAGCGTTTTCAGCATCCTCGCATATACAAAATAGAACCGTGGAACCAGAAACACACACAACATCCACACAAGGCAGGGATCCTACCTCATGGAAATCATGAGTGTGTCTTGGTTTAATAATGGAAACAATGGGTGAGACCGACGTCACACATAGCCTGATCAGACCTCTTAACACTGAAGTGCCAGCAGAATGGGTTTGAAATTCATGATTAGATTAGACTTAGTTAGAAGTTAGTACTCTTATCTAATCTACCCCAATTAAAGTTGCTTTTGTAATTTTGAGAAAATGTCTTTTAAACATACATTAAAATGTGAGATTCTGTTATAAAGGCATGCAACGAGTCGTTAATTACTTAATTCCTGGCTTTTTTGCCTCCAACATTTCATGAGGTGAAAGTAGAAACAACAAAAATGTTTAGTCAATGACAAAAAGTAATGGATTATTATTTCACCTGGAGGTAAAAACAGGTGTTACCAGCGATAAAGCTTCTAACCTAAAGCTATAAATTATTTAAATTATTTTATATAATTTTTAATTATTTACAAAAATTACAAAATTATATTTAGTATTTTTCTATAATAGCAAATTAAATGGTTTCTGCCTCTCATACCACTCAGAGCAGTTTTCAAGTTTATTATTATTATTATTTTTTAAATATATAAATAAATGTTTAATTTGTACTTAAATAATTTACAAGTGCATTTAATGTTGTGAAAGTTTTCATTATAACTTATGTTATAGAAGCTATAAACAGTCATTTCCTCATCAGACGTTCTTCAATTTTATCTGTGACTGTTAGAAAGCACTAACACTGAAGATTCTCCTTTAAAATCCAAAATCAACTCTTTACGGAAAAAAAAAAACAAAAAAACAAAAAAACAAAACAAAAAACCATCAAAAAGCCATATCAACCACTATACACTAATTTTTGTCAAGTGCTGTTACAGAAAATTAATCAATGCAACCATTACTAATAATTTATTACTAGTTTGGGGTTTATATCACAACCAAGTTAGTGGACCTAAATATTGATTTTTAGAAAATAATAGGGATAGGATAATAATTTTATTTTCTAATAATTTTAGAAATAGGATATTTCTGATATTGGGACATTTAAGCTATAACTACTGTATTTACTTTACCAGCATTTTCCAAAGAGGCTTTGTACAGGGTGATTCACTTGAAAGAGGCCCCGAATATTCTGTAATAACTATCACTATGATGAAGCAATCTGAAGCAAAAAAATACGTTTCATACCTTGATGTATGTGTAATCGTTTGTATTACATGTAATGCTGGAAGTCATCTCTGTTTTCTGGCAAACACATTTCGACATGGCGCTCCATGTTCCTACACATACTGTATCTGCGAGGATATCGGGATGAATAGCAGCGATTTCACATTGCATGTTTTCCTTCAAATCTTCACAGTCAGGAACACAATATTTCTTTCTAAATTCACTCTGACATCGTTTAAATGAAATAGTGACCCAGTAGGATTGCACTATATAGACGTGCTGCTCATTACTATACACCACCATCCTGATGAGAATGACTGAGTAAAGGGGTACAGTGTTGAAGGACGTGATGGATGTGGCGCCTCTCTCTCTCTGAGGCGTCTGACTCAGGGGCATCCTGGCATGTCCGAAGCTCTATATACTGAGGAGCACATTGTACATTGTTTTGTAACACTAGTCAGTATTATAACAGAAAACTCGGGGCCTCATTTGAATGAATCACCCTGTATAATTTTCCTGACTTTTATTTTAAACCTTTAGACGTCCAGATATAAAATAATGTATGTAAAAAAAGTGATGTAAGAGTTGTTATTTCAACTTTGTCACACTTTTTTCATAGTAACTCATATGAGCTGCATGTGTTTTTTTTTTTTTTAACCCCACATGTTTATTTCATTATCACATGAACATATTGGGAGGTAGGAAATTTTATTTGTATGAAATGTATCACATGAAATCATTTTTTCATGTGACCACATTGTTCATGTGAAGTTACATGACTACTGTGAGGTCACATGCAGTTACAGACTATAACATGCAATTTGTTTGAGCTCATTCATAATGTATGTGGTATAAGAATACATCATTGTGTTTATATTTGTAAAAACAAAAAAACAAAACAAAGCAAAAAAAAAAATCTGGTAATCATTAAAAATTAGACTGCAGATCTCTGGATAATAGGACAGAAAAAAAAATAATGCATAGCCTCGCTGGAATTTTTCAAGCATCTTGTTTTAATTGGGAATTAATATGAATGCTGTTAATGTTAAGTCCAGCTGGTATAAAAATCACTCCCCGTCCCACTGAATGTTGCTCAGGGTCCCTGTGTGAACATAAGCTCAATTCTTCACTACCTCGTCGCATCAGGCCTAGAGACAGATTGTGTGGGAGCATGTCTCACCCAGAGCAAATTTCTGGAGTTTAGAGGCTATGAGATCAGGGTCAGGGGTCATATATGACATCATCCGTGAGGCGCAGTGAATATGCTGTTAATCAAAAATCCTTAAGTCATTCTTGATCTTATTGGGGATTACATAAAGCTCTGTTTCACATCGGGAGGGGTTTCGCCTCTCTCTCTCTCTCTCTCTCTCTCTCTCTCTCTCTCACTTCTCTTTTGCTCTCTCTCGCTCTCTCTCTCAGAGGGAAATCCCCCTCACAAATCACTAGTGTCTGGGAACAGGGCTAATGTAGGGTTACTGCAAAAACAAATGAGATGCCGGGTCAGTGCATGAGCCTTGGCTTTGGGCTTTGTTTTGTCCTAAACTTATGTACCTGGATTCAGCATGTAAAAGCCAAATGAGTTTGATGAGACAAGGCTGTGAGTTCATTTGCTTTTTTTTTTTTTTCTGTAGAAATGTACCCTTGGGTGATAAAGAAGTAAGAAGTAACGAACGGAAAACAGAGTCAGTGGGATATATTTGGTGCAGGTCCAAAAACATGAAATGAATCATAAACGGGGTCAAAACCCAGGCACACTTTTTTTTTTAAAGGATAGAAAGCTAAAATGATTAGTTACACCTGGACTATAAACTAGCAGAAGCTAAATATTCATATTTGCTGTATGTAACATGCAAGGATTAATACAGTAGATCTAGAACTATGGGGTGTAAGCAGTAGTTTTGGTGAAAATGTCAAATTGATCAAATGTATCCACTCAGTCAGGACATTTCAGTGTTTTTGCCTGGAAGCTAATGTACTATATGTACTGTATGTAATACAATAAGTAATATAAGTCTATTCCACAACAGTTTTTTTTAAAAAAAGATTCATGCCAAAATCTATTTGCTTTGTTAATAAGTTGTTTTGTGTATTATAAGTTCCAGCTTTCTACTACAGAGATTTAAAGTTTAGCATGACTAAGCTAAAATTCTAGCGCACTGCAAAAAAGACAAAACAAACAAACAAAACAACATGGCTGCCCAAAATGGCTGCCCTGTAATGATACAGCATTTAACTACATGGTAAACAATATTTTTGGATATTTTTACAGATAGCAGAAAATCACTAAACCACACTATCACACAAAAGTTTTTTTTTTTAGATCATTAATGGAACTATTTGATGTCATTTGAGAGCTGACAGCAAAGGTTTAGGGTCCTTTTGCTAGCAACATTATGCTTGTAGCTTCAGTGCTAACCTTAGAAATCTGAGGAAATGCTGAACACGAAATATGTCTTTACACTTCTTGAGGAAAATTGTGCAGTTATTATTTTTATTAATATTACTAGCATAAATATGTGCCATTGATGGGAAAAGAGATTTTAGAAATAATTAAAAAGATTAAAGCTAAAAATAATCTGATCAGCTTGAATGTAATCAGTGATATTATTTCAGGTTAAAGTCCTCGTACATGTCTGCCTGTCTCTCTGTACGGCTGAACTGTCTGTCTGACATATTCATACAAAAAAAAAATTTTTTTGTAAGGTCGAGTATCTTACGCCTTGTTTGCGCTAAGTTGTACTTCTTTCGTCGAATAAGGATGAAGTTTTGTCTTAAAACGGACTCCAGCCAGTAAAAATTTACTTCTGCACTGATATTTCGGTGGTGAAAATATGAACAAATCCCAGTAAAAATAATCAGTTTAGCTTTTCTAATTAATATCTATTGGTACAGGTGTTTGTTTACATTGAGCAAACAGCTTATTAGTAGCTTATTTAAGAGTAGAATATTAAAATCACCACATAACTGTTCATAAAATTGCTTTTACTTAACATTTTGATTTCACTTATGGTTCAGGTTAAACTTCAGGCAGATATCTAAGTACTGAAAAGGTTTCATTAAATTCTGTCTAGTTAGTTTTGAGTGAGGCTGCTGTGACAAAATCTGTCTGGACAGACATACAGACATACAGACAGACAGAAAGTTTCCTAAAACTGGTTTTGGCTCCAATGTATGAAACGTAATGATATCATCGAAAGAGGGAGTTCTGGCCAATGTACAGACAAAGCCTGTCTTATATATTCATGAACATGTATATACACATTACATGGACTGACAGAAGTGCTAACACAGATCAGGAAGCGTTGTCATGACAATAGTGAAGAAAACAGGAAATAAAACAGGAGGCACACCGGAGCCCTTGGTAGCAACATAGAAGATCTTTGTTTCAGTAACATGAATTAGGATATGTGCCAGTTTATTACCTCATGTCAACAAATGAGCTCATCAGGCTGGACTGTCATGCTACTCATCTTTCATTTCATGCTAGTAATCTTTCATTTTAAATGTCATCAGTGTTTACAGAGAGTCTGAGGCATGTGGGTGTATCTTAATCACCGCCATGACTTCTTGCCTCTTGTGTTCACAGCGAGGTTGAGTTATCCACACTCTACATTTCCTGGTGATGTCAGTCGGACCACCCAAGTACTTTTGGTATTACCCATGTAGACCGGAGGTCGAATTATGTTGTTGTCAACTTCAAAATTATATATATATAT
>JAQMYG010000020.1:12724551-12740829 GCA_030014215.1 Clariallabes teugelsi
ATATAGATATATATATATATATATATATAAAAAAAAAAACAAGATTTCTATTAGATCTATCACTGGTAGGTTAGGGGTAACTCTGAGGTACAATTTTTTTTAGATTTGTTGCCAGACCTTCGACTCTTGGATTCTTCAGCAAATTTAAATTACAAAGCTCAAAACCTAAAATGTTCATCAAATAATTACTTATTTAATCATGAAACATTTAAACACATGAAAAGTTTTGGAAAGTTTATATAGACTCAAAAAAACCACCACCAACAAAAGGGATTGTGAGAAGTATAAAAAGAATTCAGACATACCTTTCGCATTGTGGTTAACAGTAACCACAACTCGGCCACATGAAAACAGTGTTATCCAACCAAAGAAATATAGAGACTTGACCACATGGTGAAAGAAAAAGGAAGAAAAGACTGCTGAAAAAATACAAAACGCAAACAGACAAGAAATGAAAAAGGTCCGTAGAGACTAGCAGAATAAAAACCCACATTATATCTTCTTCAGAGATTTCTCTCAACACACTTTTTGACCTTTTTTCATTTCTTGTTTGGTTTAAAGAAAATTGTCCTTTTGCTTAGGCTTATTTTTGTTTTGTCTGATTAAATGAGCTACTTATATCTATGTCTCCATCATACATGTTTAAGGATAAATAATATTTACTGAACTGTGCATTACTGTCTATGCAAAGACATATCACTATACAAGGCTGTTGTTTCTGTATGTCATGAAGAATGAGGTCCAGGAGCAGTGGGATGGAGGATCCTGACAGCGGACACCTTCGAGTCAAACAGCCCAGCAAAGGCTACCAGAAAGACAAGAAGGAAGGACACAGCATTCAGGATATGATTGAGGAAAGCCCCACCATGGAGGAGAAGGAGAAAGAAGAGAAGGTAGAGGATGGTCCTGTACAAGCCACGATGAAGAGATTGCAGAAGCCAGCAGGAGAAAACTGCAGGAAGAAAGCAGGACTGATGCAGCTGTCTAAAGAGGAGCTGCTTCGCCTGCTCAGCATCATGGAGGGAGAGGTGCAGGTAACTTTACATGAATCGTGTTATGTATTTAAACCCTTTTGTATGTACTGGCACTAAGCTATGTGCTAAGGGAGGAAATTATTTAGCTTGTACAGTATGTATAATGTCTACATACGACCTATTTAGATATACTAAGTGCTGCATAAACCACTGTATGGTCATGAAACAGCACCAAGCTTTATAGCTCCCTCTTGTGGCCACTTCTGCAAATACACTGTTTAGTATTGCAATGAATTCTGTACAACTTCCTATACAAATGTATGAAAAAACCTTGTCTACCACTGATGACTTACAAAAGGCAAGGTTTCCCAGGGTTTCACTAGTGCTTGGATACCATAAAGTACATCGCTGAATGTTCAAGTAGTTCATTGCGGCTAATATCGTAGTCTTCTGTAAAGGTCAACCGGTTTTATGCCTTCATTCATGAGAAATTTCATCTCAAGTGCCGGTTTGTCTTGAACACCCCTGCGTATTTGTCTCTGGAACCGTTCACTCTCAGATTAATGAACAATCCTGACTCTTTACAAATCAGGGCCTGTATTTATTATTCCCTCCTAGGAATCGTGTTCAATTAATTATTGTGCTTAATTTAGGATGAAAAATATTCCTACCTCAGAGTAGGACATAAAAGTTGTTTATGCAGCTTCCTACTCTTACTTTCAGCAGGGAGTAGAACTAGTGTGTGAAGTAGGAAATGTGTGAAGTCACTGTTTACGACACTGAAAGACTCAAAGTTATATTATATAAATAACTATATAACAAATTATAGTGGGTGTTGTAATTTTGATGAATCTGCACATGAGTTGTGGTGCTGTAAGAGAAAATTTTGATTTCTGACATTGTTGGCTCTGAAAAATCCAAATTATCGCTGTTGCAAAGCTACATCTTGCTGTTACTAAAAAACTCCTACTCCTAAAAGTAAGATCAAACATGCATTACTCTGAGAATTTTTGGCCACTTAGGAATAATTTCCTACTCTGAGATGTTAAGTAACCACAGGCCCAGAATTTTTTTTGGAATTTTCGTTGGATGTTTAGATCAGATTATTACAATAAAAAAGTTAAACAAATATGAGTCATATTAACAGCTACACATTCTGATGCATACATTTTCTTTTCTTCTTTTAAATTCTTACCATTCTTTACATATCCATGTAAAGCTGCTATATTGTAGCTAAACAAGTGTTAAAACACTAAATGTCACCAACTGACAAGATGCAAAAAATAAAGGGACTGTACCAAGAAGGAAGAGACAGCCAATACTAAACATTACTGGATTAAGTCCTAGGTTTCAAAAGCTCTAAATACACATATGTGCACAAAACAATCATTTTATGAGTGCCAAAACAATTGTTAGACTTGTTAGACCCTATAGCACCATAACACCTTAACACAGACACCTTAACACAGACACACACATGCATGGCAAATAAACTGAAGGTATTTCTGCAGCAAGTGGTTTTGGCATATCTTGAAAGTGCCATTTTTTTTTTTTGTTACATTTTTTTCATAGCTTTATGATGCCAATATTTATCCAGAATTATTATTGGAATAAACTGAATAATGTTCATAAAATAAATATGTACTGATGGAGTCTGTGATTGATTGATTGATTGTTTGATCGGTTGATTTTTACAAATTCCCTGTAATAATCCACCCTAAACTCTACTAAAATGTCTTTATCCAACGATCATATTCACAGCAGTTTGTCTGATTTGTCTGTGCAGGCTCGTGAGGATATTATTCACATGCTGAAGACTGAAAGGACACAACCCGAGTCCCTGGAGGCTCAATATGGATCCGCTGTCCCTGTAACACCTCTGCAGGCTCTACAGAGAGACAAAATGCTGACCTGTAACAGGACATGTGAGAATGACGTCTATGAGATCCCCATGATGGAGGTTAGAGACTCTAATTAGATAAGTGCATCTCAATCAGCATAATGTAATATACAGTGACGGCCAAAAGTATTCAGACAAAAATGAACTTAATGACATTCCTCAATTGGGGTCTCACTCACTGACTCACCCATTCGCTCATCATCTATACCACTTTTTCCTGTATTCAGGGTTGCGGGGGGTCTGGATCCTATCCCAGGAGACTTACAGTAGGGCACGAGGTGGGGTACACCCTGGACAGGGCGCCAGTCCATCGCAGGGGACACACACATACACACGCTCACAATTAGACTAATTAGGGAACGCTAATTAGCCTAATCTGCAGGTCTTTGGACTGTGGAAGGACTCGAACCCAGATTTTAGAGGTGCAAGGTGACGGTGCTGACCACTACACCATTGTGCCGCTCCAAATTGGGCAGTAGTGGCTCAAATATTAAAGGCTCTGCGTTACCGTTCGGAAAGTTAGGGGTTCAAGCCTCAGGACCACCAAGCTGCCACTGTTGTGCCCTTGAGCAAGTCTTTAACCCTATCTGTTCCTGGGCGCTGTATCCGGGCACTCTCACCACAGTTTCCTAATTGCGGTATTCATTGTGCTATAAGGTACATGTGACAAATAATTGAATCTTAATAATTAAATCTTACATTTTTAAAGTAATAACAATCAAGATATTTATGCAATGAAATTACTGTACAACAATCAATATTTAGTATGAAGTCCTTTATTCTTCAAAACTTGCTGGATCAGGCAGGACATAGAGTCCAAAAGAGACGTCTGCAGTACTCAGTGTCACCCGCTCAATCCATGCCTGCTTGATCGCTTCCTGAAGATCATGTACAGAACTTGAGAATTCCCTAGATTTAGCCATTTTCGTGCGGACGAGACAGTAAAAGTCCTGCCACATATTTGTTCCATTCGTAAACTAAACCAGCTGATTCTAGGTAGCACAACTTTTCAGCCAGATAAGCGAGAACTAATTAGTGACATCTGCTGTCTGGTGCACATGGAGAACTATAATACATGGCATATGTTGTCTTAATACTTTCGGCCACTGTAAACAGCAACTGTACCAATTATCATGACTATTTCCGGATGGTTTAAACAATATTGCTGGAACAGGAGTCACTTGGATGCTCATAAATTCTCCTGATGGATGGATGGATTAAAATAATCAGAATCTTCACCTTCAGGTCACACTTATTCACGTTCACATCCATTTGCCCAGCGGATAGGGTTTTCATTTTTGTGGTAACATTAGTGTGTGGAAAATTTCTCCAACCCTCTTTGAACTAATATGAATATGAACTCTGTGATGTAAAGCTGGACCGTCTGGAGGAGAAGCACAGAGAGACATACAGAAGGATGCTTGAGCAGCTCTTGCTGGCTGAGAAATGCCACCGTCGCACAGTTAACGAGCTGGAATGTGAGAAGCGCAAACATGTCGACTTCATGAACAAGAGCGATGACTTCACCAACCTGCTGGAGCATGAGCGTGAGAGGTGAGGAGACTGTGTGTGTGTGTGTGTGTGTGTGTGTGTGTGTGGGTGTGATCGCACATTGTTCTCACACAGAGAAGGAAGCCTTGTTCCATATCACATCATTTACTAAATCTAAAAGCACAATGATGTTGAGTGATGACAAATAAACCACGATCAAACATCATCAAGATCAAACAGAAGAGACAGAAAGAACACAAATGGAAACTTAACAAAAAGAATTGGTAAAAAAAAAAGAAAAGACAATATTTTTTGGTAATGCAGCTACACTCACTACACATGAAGCTTGATTGTGTGATTGTGATTAAATATTTATGTAAGACTTTATATCAAGGTTGTCTTCTTCTACACTCACAAGCATTGAATTATTTCTTTTATACAAAAATGCGTGAGAATATATAAACAGGTTTTGTCAGTATTTCCAGAATGAATGATGTGAGGCGTATTTTATGAAATGTCTTGCATATATTTGGAGAAAATGTGACAAAACACACACTTGGTGACGTGCAAGATGTTTACTACACTTATACAGTACAACATGAGTTTGGTAACAAGTTCTTTAGTATCGCTTATGTCTTACAGCAGCTATAAAGAATCATTCCCTCACCAGCTTCTATTTTTTTCCATCCAGAAATCTTACAAACTGTTTGAAGGCGATGAAATTGAAGACTGGGCATTATTGCGGAGAAACTGGGGCTTGTGATGAAATTTCTCATGAACGAAGTTGTAAAACAGGACACTTTTTACAGGAATAAACTTGGAGCACAGTACAGTGATGAGAGTCGTAGCTGCATTAAAACATTTTAATGGTGCAAACGTTTTACAAAAGGTAAAGAAGTGAATGACGATCCCAGTCGAGGTGGCTCAGAGACCACTGCAGTTGTTCATGCAATAAATTAACATTTAACAAATGAAACACCTGATCGTTGAAAATCGACAGATAACTTGAGGCCAAATTGTAATAGAGACACATCTGTCTGTTGGAACTGTACACGCAATCATTCACAAACACCACTTGCACAATTTAAACATGTTTGGGCCATTAAAGGAGTTCCTGGGAGGCCAGCGTTTCTGACATGAAGCAGGCAGTCCGATCATGGCTCTGGTGTACTGGGGAAAACCCAGTACCTTCTACCTTGATGGGATAAGCGCATTAGTGTAGCAGGGGATTATATAGAGAAATAAAAGTAGGTTTTACGTACCTCATAACTGTTTTCTCTTCTTTTGCACAATCAAAAGTCCTGGTTTGACTTGAAAACCCCTTATATATTAAAAGAAATATTGCAGCAAATGTTGCAGCATTTATCTGCTTCAAGAAAAAAAGAAAATAGGATAACTACTACACTGACAGATTTTTTTCCCTTCATTCATAACACTTATAAAGAATCATATCCAAATCATAAAGCTTATAAGTTTATAATGACCCACTCATGCCAGCTCTCCTAAAGTTTTGAATATTAATACATAATCTCCATGCATTAACACTATGGAAAAAGTGGCTAATAATTCTAAATGCTCACGGATAGATGTTTGTGTGTGAATGTGTGCTACAAAGTCCTTATTTCACTAACATCAAAACACATGCATTTACTTTATGAAAAATGAGGTCATATTGGTATTACCGAAACAAGTTTGAAATAAATTGTCATGCATTATTATAAGAATATGTTGCCAATATTTAAAATGACCTAATGTTATAAGAGAATCTAGTTTCAGGCGATGCAGATGTTTGTACATTATTTACTGCATATGAGTCATTTATGAGGTCTTTATTTTCTCTCACAGTAAAATAAGTTGCTTTACTTCATAAAAATATCACAGGTCATCTTACAAATATGAAAAATTTACTGTATGGTCAGTTTTTTTAGTTTTTTTATTTTTAAAGTTAGATTATAGCATATGCTTACGCATATACTGTAATGTGTTGTGAAGTTCTTATGGAGTCAGTCTAAAGTTTTAGCAATCCTTGGAAAGCTGCAGTTTACTCCAGCACTGTATGTTACAGTTAACTTTCCCAGGTCAGAAATGAATCATCGAGCTAGAATATACACCACACACTGTCTCCATAAACATGTCTGGTTCAGATTTAGTGTAATCACACAAAGACTGCCACACAGCAGCACATGAAGGAGAAGAGCAAAGAATGAACCAAATGGCCTGTCTTTTTAGCCGCAGACATGAAGAGTGAGTTCCCCTAAATTACTGCTGATTAGTCATGTAGAAGTCAACACTCGCAAGGGAGAGAATTAGTCCGAATCAACAAATGACCCCAATGGCAGATCTGAAATGCTATATATATTAGTTTGTATATTAGATGTCATAGTGGTCTGAAGCCAATTGTTATGTTTCCTAATATGTATTTATAGTGATGCCGTACATTATAGTACATTGTGTACACGAGGCTAAAGAGTGCAAACAATATTTTTCAATAATTTTTCCCGCACCAGTTTACAAAATGACTACAGTGCTTCTCACCGCGTTGTGATTTTTATCTTTGAAAAATAATTCTAGCCTTCTACCATCTGAACATGTACAGTAAGCGAAATGTCCCCAGCTCAGAAACAGCCTAAAAACGCCGCACAGGTGCTGATATAATCTTTTATGTTAAACATACAGTATAATACAAGAATTTTTTGCGGCAAAGAAGCTTCTTCTGAATTTTATATAACATGGAAGTGACCAATCTTGCTTCCCTAAAAATTTAGTTTTGGAGATGATCTTATATGTGACCCAAAAATGTTATTATTTTTTAACGTTATACTGTCTCGCTTCAAACTATAACAATATAAATGGTAATTATTCATATTTCTTAATGAGTATTGATACTAAAATGGATGTAAGCTTCTACAGTAGAAGCATAAGACCTGTAAAAATTGTTGCTTAAATTGTTTTTTTTGTTAAAAACTTAGAAATAAAAAAATTGGTCCGTAAACATGTCAAATTCATGTTGCAATATCTTAACAGTTTTGCATTTTAGAATAATACACTTTTTCACGTTGATGTCTTTTCATGTAAAATCTAAATTGCCCAAGTTTCATCTAAATGACAGTTAAGATCATTGAAAGATTTGTATTTAAAAAAAGTTTCAGACACTACATGAAAGGGCATAAAAAATATTTAGAAAATACACTGTCTTTTTATCTGATAAAATTATAAACGTCCATGCATAATTACAAAAGACAAGCTGTAAACTTTCTCAAAGCATGGATCAGGAGATAAGAAGCATTAAGTATACTGTAAAATGTTGTTATATAGTATGATCCTTTAAATTCATTTTTTAGACAATTTTAGCACCAGTACCATGTTTTGGCCAAAGGAAGCAGCATACACATTCAATACCATTTGACAGATGGTTAGAAATGCAAACGCAGTGCTAGAGTACTCACGAACATTAGGGACCTCTTATACTGATTAGGAAAGAAGAGGCTCAGTCACCTCCTAAAGTACATATGTATTTAAATAGACAAACTTAAATTGTATTGTCTTACATATATATTACTATATGGTAATTTACATTATGATAAATAAACATGCTTAATTGTGTCACTTTGTCTACTATACTGTAGCTGATGTGTTATATGTAGATTTTAGGCAACAATTAATATGTATACATTTTTATATCTACAGTTATAATAAGCAAGCCTGAGCTAACAGTGGCAATAAAGATCTCCCTGGAACAGCATGAGGAAGAAACTTCATACTGTAGGCTGTTATATGAATGTTATGAATGTTACTGTATATACAGTACAGTCTATGAACCAGATTCTATTGTAATCTTGGTAACAATGCATTTGATATTTTGATGTTTCATGATTACAGAAATTGGGTTATTGGGTTAAATATTCAGGAAAAAGAATTATGCAGAAATATAGCTGGTAGACAAATGAGAAGCTGGAATAGTACCTCATTGAAATATACTTTGTGTTAAAATGCCATTTCAAGGATTCACAATCTGCTCAGACTGAATATCCTTTTAATACACCGGTCATCTTTTCTCTAATACACCTGAACGCTGTAATGATGTCTACTTGCACAACGTGGTGTCACCCGGGGGAGGACGAGTCCCCTTTTGAGTCTGTTTCCTCTCAAAGTTTCTTCCTCATGTCAGGGATCCCCCTCCCACCTTCTGTGGGGAAAAACTCCTCTGTCTATTGTTAAGAGCACTATACAAAAGAAAATTTAATTAAACTGCAGTTCTAGTCTTTAGCAGACACAGACGTTTGAACGTTTGAATGAAGCACAGATGCTGCTTCTTGACTATTCAGTGGGTTCCGGTCCTGGTTCAGGAGACCTGATCCAAGTGAGCTGTTCATTAACAGGCTGTTCTGAATTTGCTATTAATGGGTTTCCTCCAGGTGCTCCGGTTTCCTCCCACAGTCCAAAGACATGCAGATTAAGATATTTGGCATTCCCAAATTCGGTGTGAAAGAGCATGTGAAGTTGTGTGTTTGTGTGTGTGGATTGGCACCCCATCCAGGCTGAACCCCACCTTGTGCGCCACCTCTCGAGTCTCCAGTAGTAGTCTCCCTGTGAGCTTTTATACAGAATAAAGCAGTATAGCAGACGAGTGAGTGTTAGAACAGGCGAACATTGGAGTGTGCAGCACAGGGAAACTCCAGGCACAGTTTTGAGAACCACTGGACTACATCAGCACACCAGAGAAGTGCTGTTTCTCATTAACTGTGGCAAAGCTATGTTTATACTCTATTTGGATAAGCAGCACACACAACTGAGCAACCTGAGCATCATGCCTCTGTGTTCACATTCTCGAGGCCTGACATGTTGGGACATATGCTTTATGATATTCTGGCCCAATCTGATAAAACCCATACAGAAGACGATTGCTATCAGACTCCCTTGTGTGCTCACCATGAAGGCATGACGGAGCTCACATGCACACGCTGATCTCATCTCATCGAGTATTACATGCCCAATTTCCTCTGAGTTTTGACAACTCGTTGCATGTCTCAGGATATGAATGTAAAGGTTTTTTGTTCTTCTGCTGTAAAAAATGGCAGATTTCGATTGCCGTCAGTATGAAAGCATGTGGAGATGAGATGAGATGAGAACAGATTAAAGATTTTGTCCTGCAGAAACCTGGTTACAGTCTTTCATTCATTTAGAAGCTTGGAAATGAGTTCCTATTACAGCTTAATCTAATTATCCAATTTATTTGTGGTGGTATTTCTTGGAAATGTGCGATGGCAGAAAGTCACATTAAGCTTCTACCACATGCCTGTGTTATAAAATGCTTGTTGCTCACATTAAAGGGGCACTTAACTCACGCCAAGGGTAATCACAGCAGTTTATGGAAAGTTGACATGGTGACCCTGCTAACTGGGGGGAAAAAAAAATCTCCAAAACACATATAGCTGTTTTTCACATGCTATAAAACTTTAACTTTCTAACCCTGGTCTGTCTGAGAGCTTTTGTTTACAGTTTAATGGTAATCAGTTTGACTGATAAATTATGAGGGAATAATAATTCATATACAATGTTTGCCTCTATACTGTATATTCACTCTGTTGAGTTCTCCATTAATGTATTATGCGTTTATTTAGAGCAAGTAATCTGTGGTTTTATGGCTTTTACAATATTCAGCCAGAAACCTATAATGTTGTGTGCATATTTAGTACGTTCTGATTTATGTATGAAACTGCGATTGCTTATAATGTGCTGTACAGTAGACTCATTAGCATGTTTCACTGCCTTTTAGGGCCTCTCGTGAAATGGACAATAAATCATTTTCCAGTGTAAGATTGTCAATTTAAGAAATTCACAGTATGTTTAAAGTAAATCATGATGGTTCCCAGTACTACTGTAGGTTATATAAAAATGTATGTAAAAGTAGTGGTTTATTAAAATTAAGGCAAATAATTATTAATGTTGTTGTTGGTCTTTCGGCTGCTCCTGTTGAAGGGTTGCCACAGTGGACCATCTGATCCACACAACAACTTGGCACAGGTTTTACTCCAGATGCTCTTCCTGACGCAACCCTCCAATTTTATCCAGGCTTGGGACTGGCACTTGCATCCAGTGGCTAGGGTTTGGCCATTCCCTAGGTTTTGGGCATTGGCTGGGAATCGAACCCGGGCCCTATGCATATGATCCATAAATAGAAAAACAGCATACTACATAGGTGTGGTTGTCAAATTGGTTATGCTCACCGACATGGGACAGAACTTATACTGAAGCTGAACACCAAACACATATTGGCCAACATTACACTATATTTATAAAGTTTTGTATATTTTCTATGTACATTGCATCAGAAACAAGGTTTCTAAGACCAAAAAAAGGTTCATCAATACATTTCTGCATATATAGTTCACTCTTTTAATGTGCAGATCTCTCACTCTCTTTTTTCATATAGTACCTGGTCATGTTTGCGCAGTTGCAGTTGCCCTTTCTGACCCCCTTTTTCACATCGCCTCATGCCCCGTCTCAGTGCTCATCTTTCAGCAACGTGTGAGCACATTCCTCTCCGATCCGCTCATCTCAGAAATGCATCACAGGTGATGTCATACGGACCCCTCAGCACCTGCGATTGGTTAGCAGGGCACTAAGCAGAAAGGCCCACCCTGAACAATAAAACTTACTGTGTAGGCAGTTCCAACTGGGAGTCCTGACTTGCCACTGTCCCTCTGCATCAGACTGATCAGATTATTTCATATTTAACACAGGGTGAGCTTTCCCTTTCTTCACACACTGCAACATTTTCCAAATAAAGGACCCTTCTATTATACTTCAAATGTACTTCTAATGTTTCAACCCCCTCCTTTTCAAAATGACATAATCATTTCCTGATGGAGGTTATGCCTAGAGCTGTGTTTAAAAGGAACTTCATTAATAAATTCCCATCAGCCTTGTATTTTAGCCTGGTCACATTCCTTTGGCTGATGTAATTGTTTATTTTAGGCCATAAATTCAAACTGGATGATTTCAAAATCTGTTATCTGGCTACATCCTGACGGTTTTGAGCTTCTCTTCAGAACTGCTGTAAACTAATCAGAACCGTCCGGCCATCTAAAGCATGTTTCAGATGAGAGAAAGGTCGGACTGTACATTTTCATCTTAGATTGGGGATTACATCATCTTTGTGGTATTCGAGCGGTCTAAGCGTCTGGACTATAGTAGTCATAGCTTTTCAGAAATTGTGTGTATTTTGCATAAATATTTATCTTAGACCAGTGAATAGCTTTAGGTGCACCTCCAACAAATGAAGAACTTCAAGCAGCGAACTACTTGGATCAGACTTTACACTGGTGTTGTATATTTTTCTCAATCCCGCCACCTTTGCCAGTGGTATTTCAGTGTAACAGGGTTGAAGTAGATAGAGAACCAGTCTGGCATTGCTCCTTCAACAAAACAAAACTGTTCCTTTGCATTGTTGTCCTGTCTCCATGGAAACGTTTAGTCATGACAGAGAAAGGAAATATTTGGGTCATGCCAGACTCCTGGTTAGTATGCTGTGTGAACTGTGAATCCTTGCCATTTTTAAGTACTTTGACCACTTGGCACTTTGACCGATTGTTGTCCTGTCCATTTCCTGAGAAAACATCCTGACTTCATTCTAAGCAAACAGCGAAAAGAGACTGAGGACAGACTTTGTGAGAAATGGCCCCCCCGTATCAGTCTCCTCCTCCTCTGCCCAAACAAGGGTAGAACAATTCTGTGCCTTATATGGGAGGATGATATCACCGGCGAGTGGAGCAGTGCCTTTGCACACAGCATTCACCTTTCATTTTGCAACGATGATATGTTTGGAATGTAATGGCTAATTCTGCAGGGAGCATGGGACTTTTATTCAACCCTGCAGAAGTCTTAACGGCTCACGGCGACAGACACAGCTGAAAACTCATTAGATATGGATTCACATGGAACACATCACGGTTAGCGGGTGAGTTTGAAATCTGTTTAGAATCTGACAGATGTTGAGGATTTTAAACACACCAGTTGGGAAAGGTTGGCGTTTTCAGAATCTAGTGATCTTTGACACCAAGTAAGTTTGGAAAATGTCTTTTTGGATTAGGGTTTCTCTCTCATGTCTAATGGGGTCTGGGGCACTTGTAGTGGATTTATTGTGCTGACTTAAAGGTCCCCTGCAGAGCTGAAGCAGTGTAAACATTTACCACCTTCATGGATGGTTGCTTTTTAGGTGCTCCTGACTTCAAGGCACGTATAATAGTAACAGGGATTTAGAAATGTTTCATGGCATGTTACTTTGTACAGTCTTACAGTGCTGCGATCATGTAAACATGTGAAACGCATTAATCTGTTGTCAAAGATAGTCACACGAGGGCTCTAACCCTCTCTTTGTTCTCTGCTGTCATACTTTCCCCCCCCTTTTTTTGCTACTCTGCTTTGCATCCTATGCAGTCATGTTATTTAGGCATCTGTTCGGGTTTTTACAGGACTAACATATGTGGCTTCCCCTTTATCAGGTGAACATCTGAAATATTAGAAGCAAATATTGTGAGAAAAACCAAACAATGTTCTTCTCTCAATGTTAACCAATGCGTTGTTTCTATTGCAATTTATCAGTATAAATTGATTTCTATTCCCTTTATTCTGTTTTGCGCAGGCTAAAGAAACTGTTGGAGCAGGAGAAGGCATACCAAACTCGTAAAGACAAGGATCACAGCAGGCGGCTAGAAAAAGTAAGAGAAGAGCTGGTGAAACTGAAGTCCTTCGCTCTGATGCTGGTAGATGAGAGACAGCTTCACATCGACCAGATTGACCAGCAAAGCCAAAAGATCACAGACCTCAGCAAAATGTTGCAAGAGAGGGATCAAAATCTGGAAATTGTCACCAGCAAGTACAAAGACGATAGTCAGAAGATTCAGAAGTTGGAAGTGGAGTTAGAGCATAAAGCTGCAAAATTTTTACAGGAACATGAGGACATGACCGCCAAGCTCTCCAGTCAGGAGTCCCAAAACCGACAGCTACGCACAAAACTGGCGGGTCTGTCTCTGAAAATTGAGGAGCTGGAGGAAAGTAACAAAGCACTTCAGAAATCCGAGGAGGATTTGCAAGAGTTAAGGGATAAAATCAGCAGGGGAGAATGTGGAAACTCAAGCATTATGGCTGAGCTTGAAACTCTCCGCAAGCGAGTGCTGGAGATGGAGGGAAAAGATGAGGAGATCACAAAGGCAGAAGCACAGTGCAAGGAGCTGAGGAGGAAGCTTCAAGATGAGGAGAGTCACAGTCGCGAGCTGAAACTTGAAATCGAGAAGTTGCAGAAAAGGATGGCAGGCTTGGAGAAACTTGAGGTAACTTTTAATATGAGCAAATCCGCATGTACACAACTCCATGTAAGCCTAGAACGAGAGAAGAACTTCACAAAGAACTTAACCAAGGAGCTGGAAACTGTTAAAAATCATGTTAAAGAGCTTCAATGTGCTGAGTCGAGGCTTGAAAAGGCAGAAAGTAGCTTAAAAGATGATTTGACAAAACTAAAGTCATTTACTGTAATATTAGTGGATGAGAGGAAGAACATGGGAGAAAGAATTAAGCAAGAGGAGCAAAAGAGCGAAGACATGAGCAAGCTGTTTAAGGCTGAGCAGGGCAGGGTCATGGAAATCACAGAGAAGCTGATTGAAGAGAGCAAAAAGCTTTTGAAACTGAAGTCAGAGATGGAGATGAAAGTGTCAGCCCTTACAAAGGAGAAAAATGACCTAAAGACTAGACTTGCATGTGAAGAAGAGAAACAAAATGATCTCAATGCAAAGGTCAACCTGATGCAAAAGAGGGTGGACTGTTTCGAGGAGGCTGAAAGAAAATCTAGAAACAGACCTGATCTGGACAAGCCAAGATATACTGATGAAGACAACAAGGTCAAAGAGCTAACAGAGGAGATTGACAGGCTGAAGAATCGTTTGAAGCAGCTAGAAGTTGTGGAGGGTGATTTAATGAAGACAGAGGATGAATATGATATGCTTGAAAAGAAGTTCAGAACAGAGCAGGATAAGGCCAATGTCCTGTCTCAGCTCCTGGAGGAAATGAAGTCACAGATTGCCAGAAACAAGGCCATTGAAAAGGGGGAGGCTGTAAGCCAAGAAGCTGAATTAATATTGAGGTGCAAGACGGAGGAGGCCAAAACCAGAGATTTGCAGGCGGATGTCCTGGCTCTTAAGGAGAAGATTCATGAGTTGATGAACAAGGAGGATCAGTTATCTCAACTTCAGGTTGATTACACAGTTCTAAAGCAGAGGCTCATCGATGAGCAGGACAGAAAGAAAAGTATGAGCCAACAGATCCTAAACCTCACCAAAGAATTAGAGGCGACTAAACGATACAGCAGAGCGCTAAGGCCTAGCATGAATGGAAGGAGAATAGTGGATGTTCCTCTTACATCAACAGCTGTCCAGACAGACGCACACGCTATTGAAGCTTTTGAAGAAGAGACTCCAGCTGTATTTATAAGGAAATCTGTTTTGGAAGAAAATCATGTGATGAGCAATTTGAGGCAGAAAGGGATTAAAAAACCTGCAGTGCTGGACCGTTATCCGCCGGCAGGTACAGACCTAAGTATGAAAAAATCATTGATTCCCTGGATGAAGAAAAAAGAAGCTAGTGCTGATGCACAAGGTGGCTTAGACAAGTTGACTTATAAAGTTAATGGAGATGCGTCACCTCAACCATCAGAATTAACCATGTCACAAAAACCAGGCCAGCCACTGCATATAAGGGTGACTCCAGATCATCACCACAGCACTGCCACATTGGAGATCACAAGTCCTCGTGCTGAGGACTTCTTCTCAAGCACCACAATTATCCCAACTTTAGGGCTGCAGAAGCCACGGATTACTATAGTTCCTAAATCTACTACTGTGTCACCAAAGGGTAGCTATGACCTAATGGACAGGACCAAGTCTCCAGTGACCATTACCACCATTTCCCGAGCTAAGTCCCCAGAAGGAAGCAAGATCTCCTACCCTGATTCTCCAAGCTCTCCTGTCTCAGTCATCACAGTTAGCACAAGCCCAGTGATGCAGGCGCCTATCTCTCCAGAATTCCAGGAGACCTCAAGCATGGGCAGAGCAGTGTTTAAAGTGACTCCGGAGAAGCAGACGGTGCCAACACCAGTCCGCAAGTACAACTCCAACACCAACATCATAACAACAGAAGATAACAAAATTCATATTCACCTAGGGAGTCAATTCAAGAGGTCTCAGGACTCTGGAATCAGTCCTACAGTCACAGTAAGGCCTCTGAATGTATGCACCGAGAGCAAGGAGACACCCACTACAGAGACCCTCCTGCGTTCCCCACGACAGTCCCCATCTTCAGGGAAAGCCACACCTGGCAAGATGACAAGTAGCATCACCATTACCCCTATCACGTCTGCTCCTTCAAGGCCAACCCAGTCTGTGGTGAGTGACCATGCACCACATATAGAAAATGTCATCCCTTTATCCACTTGTTTGATGTTAGTTATTTAGCAATTCATAAAATTTTACTTGACTTTGTGACCCTAAACAACATCATCTTCTACATTACAGTTGCTTCTGAATTGTTTCAAAATGATATCAGGGGGTGTCTGTTCCCTAGATAGATCTCTTTCCAGGTATAGATAAGTGCAATACATTACCTAACATGTGACTTTTAACTAACTCTGGAATGACTTATGCCAATTCCACCAAAAATGAGTGGAGTTCCTTTATTCGATTGTTAAAATAGTTTATTTGGCACAAACTGACTGATCCCTCATATTTAACCATGAATTTGGCCTGAATTATTTTCTAGCACTTGGTAGCACTGTAGTCTTAGTTAGTGTACACTACCATTCAAAAGTTTGGGGTCACTTGCAAATTTCTTTGTTTTTGTTTAGTGATTTATTTTCTACATTCT
>JAQMYG010000020.1:12767432-12785693 GCA_030014215.1 Clariallabes teugelsi
GGTGGAGCTGGGGATCGAACCGCCGATCTTCCGGTCGGTAACTCAGTGCCTTAGCCCTCTGAGCCACCACTGCCCCACTTCACTAAGTGAAGGCAGGGAGATAATGACATTCTGAGCTTTGGAAATGATTGTGTTCCTACATTCTTAATTCTTAACACCAAACAAATGAAGTCTTTAGCGTAATCACTAACTTCACCAGTGCTGACTGGAAATTAATAATAATAAGCAGAAGTGCCATCTGTACAGTAGTTAATGCAAGAATTCATGGGAAGCAGGAGTATGGAGGCTGGGATGTTAAACTGGTAGCATATTTGATCAAATGAGGTCATACACTTTAAGAGTATAATAGTTCTAATAATTCATTTATTAAGCTATGATTATGTTTAATTACTTACTTTTCTTTTTTGCTTATTTATTAGTTAATTCAATAATAATAATAAATAAAAAATAATAATAATAATTCGCACAACAACCTGAACCTGGAGTTGATGTGGTTCTAATTATTATTTCAACATAATAACTTCTGAACTATAGTATTATAACAACTTAATAACTAATTAGTTTGACATTGTATTCATAGTATATAGTTAATTTCACTCAACACCATACAATGTGTCATTAAGACTAATTCTCAAAATACAAACATATGTACCTTTTTAATCTTTTAAAAAAATATATATATAATTCCTTCTCCTTTTCCTTCTTCTTTAATCCTAGTCTGCAGCTTCTGTATTTTCTGCAGACAGCTATTAAGGGATTTTTGTTTTCCCAGTGACAATGATTTGTTTAATATCTATGCAAGCCTTTGCATGTAACTTGCATTTACTTGTGCCTGTATGTGTGTGTGTGCGTGTGTGTGTGTGTGTGTGAGAGAGAGAGAGAGAGAGAAAGAGAAAGAAAGAGAGAGTGTGTGTGTAAGAAAGGTGTTTTATATCTTGATATTGGGGACCAAATACCAAATATGTTCAGATACATAAGATTATTTATCAGTTTTGAGTCTCGTGAAGACTTTTGGCTTGTCCTCAAAAAACAAAACAAAAAAACCCTCTAAATCAGAGCCCATTGTTAACTGAGGTTAAGTTTAGGGTTAAGGGTTGAGGTTAAGGTTAGCTTTAGGTGTATGTATAGTGATGATTGACTGCATTGAAGATCACATCAGTGTAAAGTCCTCACTAGGAAAGGAAGACAAATGTGTCTGTGTGTGTGTGTGTGTGTGTGTGTGTGTATGTGTACGTGTGCATGTGTGTGCGTGTGTGTAAAACCCCAGCCTTCATTCCTGAGCTCCTCTGATGGATGAGTTCCATCCTCATCAAAGGAGTGCGCAGAAGTTTCCAGCAGTGTAAATTCCTCCCGGCAGCTCTCATGATGAGGATGGTGTCGTAAGAGTTTTCTTTCTATCTTTCTTTTTTTTTTTTTTTTAACACACTCGCTATCACCGCCCCCTGTTAAGTAGCAGACAGAGGACAGACCCTGTCCCATTTGGAGAGCAGACCTTCCTTCTCCTCCTCCTTCTTCTCCTTCTCCTCCTCTTCCCTCTCCTCCTCAAACTCCATCACTTCGGCTATCTGTGAGCAATCAGGTCCAAAGTAAACCAGGACAGGCGGGACACCAGATCTCTCCACACACTTTCTGTGATATATCAGTCATTTCTTTTGGACTCTGAGTGGAATCGAATGGTGAGTTCAAATTATGATGCTAATACTCATTACTATTATTATTATTATTTTTAAAAAAAAAATTAATATTATTATAATATAAGTAGTAGTAATAGTAGAATATAAAAAAAAAATAGATCTAATTAAGCCCAGAAAACTTTCTGTGAATGAACTTTTCAGCGAACTTTTATTAGAGTCAATCACAGCTGCTTACTGATTTGCAATAAAAATCGAACAATTGTAAAACTGTAATATAAAAAGTGCAATATTTTTAATTTACAAGATATTTACGAGTTGCACATATTAAAAACCACCATGAGTCTTTTTAATTATGTATTTAATACTGAGTTTATAAACATTCTTGTGAGTCATATAACCTGGCATCAGTGACATAAATTTTTTTTATTTTCAATCTTTTATCAAGATTTTTAAGTTCTTTGCTACACATGCTGGTTTAATGAAAGATCTTATTTACGACGTGTAACATTTATTCCTGCTGATCCTGTGAATTTTCTTTTCATTTCTAACGAGGGTTCCGTGTGCACTTTGTCGACTAAAGATTAATGAAAGCTGAGGAAGGAGCGCTTTAGGGCATGAATGGGATGGAGCAGTGTTCGGCAGGAGGCGCTCTGTAGCTGCGATCAAAGCGAGATGATTTCGAGACAGCCATTCTCGCCTGGATTATTGTGGAGACTCTATAAAGTCACACCTTGATGTAATCAAAAGGAATTCCCATTTCATGTTGTAATGCAAAGATACTGTTTCAAGAGACATTAAAGTACTTTACAGCCGATAGTTTATGTCTCATGGCTACACTTTTCGTTTTTAGGTTAACACTTCTTAGGGCACGCAAGAGTTTTGATGTGTTAAACTGATCTTTTGAAAAAAAAAACATTTTTATGATTTTTAAAAAAAATCCTTAGTTTAAACCCAAAGTGTGCAGCCCTGAGGTGCATAAAGTTAGGAGTTTGTAATAATAATTTCTCATAATTTTTGCTCAATTTGAGTGATTTCACTCTCATTTATTATTATTAGTTACTTTCAATGGTTTAGCTATTTTATTGAGCTTGTAAAACATTAAGACTTCAGAATCAAGTCCTGATTCCAGAATGAAAATGCGACTCACAAGCAAAGATTATTAGCTCTACTATAATTTGAAAAAAATGATGAAAAAAAGTTTTCCTTCACACATCCCAAAATGTCACTCTCACTCTCTCTCTCTCTCTATATATATATATATATATATATATATGTATGTATACTATATCCTTGGCGTGGTTGTTAAATATTGGAGAGATGAATCATGGTGAAATTGTGCGAAGTGAATGTAAGTGGAAAAACTCAATGGGGTCATGTATGGAAAAAAAAAAGAGAAACGAAATGTGTGCGAGTTTGGATTGTGGGATGCATTGTGTAACACTGTGCTCATTTCTTAGGTCTATTCATGCTCTGCTGAGATAGACACGGAGTGAAAATGAAGAGAAGGCTGTGTTTGGCAGCGTCTGCCCTCATGGCAGTGGCAATAGTGTCGTGTGTGAGGGCTCAGGGTGAAGGTAAAGCCAGCTGAGACACTAAACAATTCCCTTTTTACTCTCATTTTCTCTCATATTATATCCTCTTTCATACTCATTTCTCTGAAATATCACTTTGTGCTCTCTCTCTCTCTCTCTCTCTCTCTCTCTCTCTCTCTTTCTCTCAGTCTGACCCTCTCCCTCCATCTTACTCATCATGCTCTTTTCCCTTCTTCACTCTTTATGTCTATGATCTCTTACAGTACCTCTCTTACTGTCTTAATCCTTACTCTTAATCTGTATTTTCTCCAGTCTGTGTCTGACATCTCTCTCTCTCTCTCTCTCTCTCTCTCTCTCTCTTCCTTTGCAGCCCTTTAAGTAATATCTGTTCCTCCTCAATAAAATACAAAAAATTTGATTTCATGTTTTTCTTTCCTACTGTAATGTGCAAAAGACTTAGGCACTGTGTTTTTTATTTTGCATAATACTTTGTTACACTTTGTTATAACTTTGTTATACATGTTTATTTATTTATTTTTCATTTTTAAACATTAAATAAGAAAAAAATCTTCCAGGAAAATAAGAAAGAAAGTTGACCGGTTTTGCATGCATGAAAAAAGAAGCTGGTGCGACAGAAGGACCGTGGCTGTTTTTTTTTGCAAGATGTTCAGTACAATTAAGCAAATTGAGTAAATTATTCAAATATATATTAATGGAGCGACCCAACTCATAGTTGCTCTGTGGGGCAAATTAAGTCAGCGTGATGTATTGATTTATAGTCCTGTGTGGGCTAACACTGGACTTAATCCCCCCCACACCTGGGACTGATTTCAATTACACGTCCTTTCTAGTTAAGCAAGCAAAAGGAGGCTCTTAATTTAAACAAAATGTTATACTTTCCATAATGGATGCTGCTGGGAACACCAGTGAACTGTAAGAAGATAATATGACGTTCACATGCCCGTATTCTCTTAGAAATGCTCAATACAGATGCACCAGTTCTGTTGATGTATATGATATAACAGTTTTTTTTTTATTACAAAAAGACAACAACAAAAACACATTTTTTAAACAATAAATTGCAATTAAACATCACCAAGTAAAGTACATCAAGAGAATCAACAGCTATATCAGGTTATGTGCCAGTCATACAGTATATCAACATACCAACATGGTAAAATGTACATTCTAACAGGAAGCTGATCCAAGAACATGGCATCGGATAAGGAAAAATGTAGCCTATGAATGAGAAACTATGTTGTATGTAGTTCATCCCCAGGTTATACTCTAATAAGAAGTTGGACAAATAGCAGCCAAGGATTTCCAGCAGATAAAACCACATTGTCTCTAAAAGCCTGTCTGACTCAGCGCAGGTAATCCATGTGGAACAACATGTTCAGAGTCGTTCGAAAGGCAGAAAATCAGAGACTGGACTTCAACATGCGCAAATTTAAAAGTACAAACTAGCGTTACTGGCGTTCAGCATAAAGCCTAATGGAACATCTTTTACTGCTTCTTTCATCTTCAACAGGCCAAATTTCCAGCTTTTATGGAGCAAAAAGACAAAATTACTAAATCCTTTCTAAAATAAATTATTTATTTATTTATTTATTTTTTTGGTCTGCTCATATTCTTCACTTTTGGATTTTCTCAAATGGAGCACAGAAGATTTGTCTTAATAAGCAGTAATGTCTGACGTCAGAATTATGGGAAGATTTTGTTTTTCTCCTTTTATAGATGATGGCGATAGTTAGAGGAATATTCAGAAGATGACCAATTTAGAGGATCTTGTTACAGGTCATGATCACAATCTCTCCTAATAGAGGGGCAAAAACACATCTGTGTGATTGATGGTGACAAGAGAAATGATCTGCGTTTAGAGAAATATGAGTGTCTTACTACAGGACCAACCCATGTTAGGTTTATGTATTAAACGGAAAATTAAATAAAATTTAATTAAAGTAATTTAAAGTAAATTATGTCCTAAAATTTTCCGTTTTACATTCCGATATTACATATACTACATACAGATGGGCAACATATTAAGGCAAAAAACTAAATGAAGTCTTGACACACATGCTGTTAGTCTCTGGTGTTATATTGAAGTGGTGAACATCATTCTTGATTAGTTTTTGTTTTGTGGTGATCCTGGTTAAGGGAACCACTGGTGGAAAAACACATACTGTAGATGAAGAAACCTCCCATAGGTGGTCATGTTGTTTGAGATCTGAGTACTATGAAGCCCATAGCATACGAGTTACATCATTTTGATCCTTGACCCATATGAGCGGAGTCATCCTGGAAGAGACCACTCCCATCAGGACAAAAATGTTTCATCAGTGGGGAAAGATGATCAGTCCGGAGAACTTTATTCATTGACATGCTTCCATCAATTGGACCCACAGCATGCAAAGCAGCAATGCACTTGCTCTGTTTCTCCATTCATGTATTTAAATTTGGTCTTTTAATTTGTTACCCATCTGTAAATATATGCAGTACATATACTGTAGCATTCCTTAGGGAAGTGAAACTGTGTTACGGTCCAGCATAATGTTAGAGTTTGGTCGGGCCCAAATGGGAACAGAAATGGAAGCCATCATCAAAGTTGATTTGGTGGATTTGATTCAACCAGGTTGGTGGATCTTATTTTTAATGTCCCTGCCCTGGTCAAGCTTTGGCTCTGGTCATCGCCTGATCAGAGTTATTGCTTCACAAAAATATTTTATTGGGATATCCTTTAAACACACACATATCACACACTTTTCCTCAAATGCCAAATATCCCACATTGAAAAACAAAACAAAACACCCACATCACACCAGCAAGGATATCACTTTAAAATATTTCGAAACATATTCTAATCCCTGTAGTTCGTCTTGTACATGGATGTTTCAAGTTGTAGCATACAACTTTTCATGTACATGTGCATTGGGCAGATGTGACATAAGTCTGCTCAATGTGACCAACCCAGTGTTTCTTTTTGTTGTTCGTTTCTGTTTGTTTCACTTTTGTCCTATTTCAGTTTTGTGCAAACCACCTAATGTGCATCCTCATTTAAGTTGCTCTAACGTCGAAAAGAATGTACACAAGGCTCACCGCTGACGTTGTGTATTCTTTTAAGAGGTTTGCAATGGATTGTCATTAGAGTCAAGTCTGTATGCAGTGTAGAACGAGATGCATTTTTAACATAAGCACTGTGATATGACATCGTTCCATTGTACAATCAACAATCAAAATACATTTCTTTGGAGACCGTTCTGCAGCAGTTCACCACAGTGAGACCAGCTGTGTTGGACTGCCTGCTGTGACCGCATGTGAAAAAATCTGGCACTCTACTGGTCTCTGTGGATCACTTGTTTTTTTGCTGTGTGTTTTTTTGCTTGACTGGTCTGCAGCCCTTCGGCGAGACTGCTCAAACAGATGTCATTTTAATCTAAAATGGCGTTATCTTTTTTTTATTATTATTATTTTTTACATATTTTATTTTTGTGTTGACGTCACGCCTCTGTCCCCAACAATGAACGTGCTAACTTCATACATGAAGTGTTGATCGTTGGGATCCCGTCTGTGCACTTGCTTTGATATACATGTGTTTTAAAAAATATATATATACAACGAAAAAAAGAAACGCTTTTGGCATTGACTTGTTCTCCCTCCTTTTTTTTTTCGCAGTGATGCCTCCATCAGATTTGAAATTTAAAATTTTAAATGAGCACACAGTAGAAATGTCATGGAAATTGCCCCAGTCAAGAATAGAGGGATTCAGAATACATATAGCATCAGATACAGGTGGGTATTCAATTCATGGTACAAGGTTGTAATATCAATATTGGGCACTTAAACAACTCACTGTCTACCAAAACAATCCATTGAATATACAGTATACTATGCAGTAACCGATGAAACATAAATGAAACCAAGCAGTATACCAGTAAATTACCATGCCACCCAAGTTTGCAATTAACAACAACTTTTATATGTCTATGCTGTTTGTTCTGTAATGAATACAGATGCGCCTGTGAGAGAGTTTACACTTCCTGCATCTGCAAGAAAGACCATCATCAGAGACTTAACCGCTGATGTTGATATCGACGTAATAATATCATCATATGTTGGATCACAAGAGAGTATACCCCTCTCCGGTCAGATCACAAGTACGTAATCTGCTACTCAACCATGCTCTTTGCGGTCCTTTATGTTGCTTTAGGTGGATAGGGGATATGGGAGTGGTGGGTAAGGCTCTAGGTTGTTGATTTGGGGATCTGGGGATCCGGGTTCGAGACCTGCCATCACTAGTTTGCATGCAGTGCTTGGTCCCAATGGGGATAAAATGGGAGGGTTGCATCTGGAACGGCATCTGGCATAAAACCTGTGCCAAGTAATGTGCGGATCAGGTGCTCTGCTGTGGTGACCCCATGACCGGAGCAGCTTAGATGGATAATATTCATTTTTCTTTCTCTCTAGTTCAATCAAGTAGGTTTGAAGGAGGGCCCAGAAGACCACAGGTTTCAGATTCAATAAGTAAGTAAGCCTCACTCTCTGTTTCTGGCTCATTTGTTATCTCTCAACCCCTAGGTTTTTCCCTCCTGTGCTCATTATAAGTATATATGTTTTTTTTTCTTCTTTGTTTAATAAATGCCCTATTGTGTTTTACTTTATAAGTCCAGGTTGTTACTCCAGCATAAAAAAGTGAGGCAGTCATTGTGTGAGCCTATTCCTTTGCAGCTGTACATGGCCCCTTGTGCCCAAGCTGATTAAAACAAGGACTTAAAAATGCTGAGAGAAGTGGAAAGCATTACAGTGGCTCGTTTTAAGAGTCTCGAGGCCTCCTCCTTGTTCAGCAGAAGGCAAATTACTCTTTTCTGCCTGAAGCACGGGTGGAGCAGCTCCCTCGGCAGCTGATTAGACAACTTAAAGTAGCTCAGATACACATTGATTAACTGCTGTGGAATTTTCTACATATGACTGAGCCTATTAGGTGGATTAGCTGGCTGTGAACTCAGCAGAGTTGAAAGATAATTATTCTTAATCGTGGCATTGCATGGAGGTGACATGTTCACATTTTTCATTCGAGTGCTGAATGGTTTGAAAGGTAAAAAAAGGAAGCAATGGATTTTCTGTAGTAGGCACATGAAAATCCGGCATGCACTATAGGCCTTTATGCACCATTTCCACTTACTAAAGCGAAATATTGTCAATATTACATCAGTATTGGGTTCCAGTCAGGGGCGAAAGTAGTTCTAAATTTTTACAGTTCTAGGCAGGCACAAGGTGCGGAGAATAAACAGAACTAACTGTTATTGGGTTGAATCCCAAATAGCGTAAAATGGAGAGCTAGTGTAGAGTCCCTTGATCCACACACCATGTAGTGCCCTTGATCAGGAGTTAGACAGGGATTTGAAGTTAGTTATCTTTGTAGCTTGCGTTGGCCATGAAAAGAACAACATGAACAAGACGCTCAGAGGCAATTCACAATGACTTAGAAGCAGTGACTAAGGAGACAAAGTGATGGCATACCACTATCAAATGTGTTTTCCTGCTGAAAGTCAAGTCAAGTCAAATTTATTTATAGCACATAAATATGTTATGTATCTTATAAAGTCAGTGTGACTTGGTTCCGTATCTTCTAGTTCCGTATCTTCTTTAAATGTGTTCCTTGCCTTCTCCAAATAGAATGCTCACCCAGTGCAGTCGCAGATCTCGTCTTCTTGGTGGACGGTTCCTGGAACATGGGGCAGGAGAATTTCAAGTATGTCCGCAGCTTTATATCAGCCATGGCCGGAGCTTTTGACATCGGAGAGGACAAGAGCAGAGTGGCCGTGGTTCAGTATAGCACAGATTCAAGGACCGAGTTCACTCTAACCCAGTACCCGAGACGCCCTGAGCTGCTCCGAGCCATCAACAATCTGCCCTACAAAGGAGGAGACGCAATGACAGGTGTTTAGGACACACTCAAAATACAACATAATACTCATACTTATGCATGTTAACTTCTGAGTTGACAGTCTGAGTTGCTGCTGGGATTTTTGAACTTGAAGGTGCTTCCAGTTAACTAGAAATGAAAGGTAGTACTGTATTTTGGGTATTGATCTCTGTTTTATAAACCAACCTGAAATTTGAGAATTTTTTACATTTATTTATCTAGGTCTAGGTCTAGCTAGGTGGGTTTCTAATGTTTTATAATAGTCCGTAGTTCAGGGCAGGATGTAATCAAATGTGAATTTTTTGATTGAGAATGAATGGGTAGAGATAGAGAATGGGTGCCGAACTTTTTTTTCCACTTAAAAGAAAGAGTATTGGGGAGGCGTGGTAGCTTAGTGGTTAGCACCGTCGCCTTGCACCTCCAGGGTCCGGGTTTGATTCCCACCTCAGGGTCTGTGTGCATGGAGTTTGCATGTTCTCCCAGGGCTTTGTGGGTTTCCTCCGGGTACTTCGGTTTCCTCCCACGGTCCACGGCAGATTAGGCTGTGGTGGATTTGCACCCCGTCTAGGGTGTACCCCGTCTTGTGCGATAGGTCCCGACCCTGTATAGAGGATAAAGCAGTATGAAAGATGAGTGAATGAGTGAGTGAGAAAGAGCACTGGGAAACTACATGTGGAGTGTTTTTACTTTAATGAGCATGTAGGACTGTGTGACTGGAAACAGAATCAACAAAATGTGACGATAAACATCCTTAGACAATTTTGTTGGTAGGTACAAAGCAAATTAAAAAGTCCAGTCCCACACACATCTGTACTTGAGACCAATTATGTAACCAAGAAAAGTCAGTGCCACAACATGTGCCACAACATGCTGATATTCTCCAGTGTTCCTGTGGACATTGACTTCAAATATAAAAACATTTAAAACCATGGAACAGAAATCCAGATCCAGAATATTTGAAGCACTGAACTGATCATAGATACAGATAATTTCATTGCACAACACCTCTAGCCCAGGGATACCCAATCATTCCAAATCCAATATCATATCATAGTTCCAACCAAGTCAGAGCCACCCTTGATTCCAGGAGATGTTAAGTTTCTTCTTGGTTGAATGTTCACCTTTAGTCCTGACTTGTAGATATGATGAAACACCCCTGCTGTAGAGAAGCATTTCTATTTCATTTGTTTGACAGAGATACAATTGTTTCACATGAAACAAAGAATTTAGACTAACTAGTCATTCATGTATATCATATAGCCATAGAAAATATAGATAGTTTGTGTAAAGTATTTTTATTAAAAAGTGTAAAGACCAAATTTTATATTTACTGGTTTATCTCTGATTTTAAACAAAAAAAGAAAGAAAAAGAAAATTTGAATGTTAAAATGACTCAACTAAAGTCATATACATTTGACTTTAGTTTTTGGGAAATGGTTGTAATGCAGAAAACCTTAAAGTGTAGAGAGAAAGAGAAAGAAAGAGAGAGAGAGGGAGAGAGAGAGATTTATAAATCAGCACTGTTTATGCAGATGTCAGAGAATACCCAGCCACACACTCCATGCCAAAATCCACTCATGAAGCAGCAACGTGCCTGCAGCCACAATTTTAATTCTTATTTCTGACAGCCTATAAATTACAACATGGGCATGAATACTGAGCTGCATTTCAAAAGGAATTCTATTCATTTATTTATTTATTTTTTGCTGGTGTTGTGCAGGTTATGCCTTGGACTACGTGCTGAACAATATTTTCACTGAAAACAGTGGCGCCAGAAAAGGTTTCCCCAGAGTTGCCATGGTCATCACAGCTGGACAATCGCAGGACTCTGTTGAGGACTATGCTAAAAAACTGAGAAACGAAGGTGTTGAGATCTTCACCCTGGGTATGTGGGAGTCTGAAGCTGTCTGTCAAACATGTAATGCTTTCTTTTCATGGTATAAGGTTTCAGTGCTGGGGCAGAAGAATTTTGCCCTTTCTATACTCATACTTGGTGGAATGGTGGAAAAAAAGCCCTCAAGTAGTCGAAGAGTAATCAGATGGGTTTTGCAGACACTGCCTTTGGCAAAATCATAGTTTCCTACTCATGGAGGAAAAATAAGCTGCTTTTAAATGTTTTCCACTGACCTGACCTCCAAGTCCTTAATTCAAAAGTCTCACTGTTAATGCAGCTGGATTGCTTTAAAAAATGGGGACACGATACACGTTTATAGTGAATAATTATTGTGAGGCATTTTTAAAGAACGGGCATTGGACACTTTTGATTGCTTTCACATGCAAGTTTACGAGACATATAGGATTTGCAGGTGTTGACTTGTTACATTTTTATAGTAAATAACTAGTATAAGGCATTTTTAAAGAACAGACATTGGACACTTTTGATTGTATTCATCAAGTTTATTGACTTTTAGGCTGAACTTATTTGGTCTTTAGCAATGTTTCATATTTAGAGTTGTTAATGCATATTTTTTGTTTCTCTGCAAATCAGGCATCAATGAGGCGGATGAAGAAGAGTTGAAACTAATGGCATCCACCCCATATAGCACTCATGTGCATACTGTCTCTAGCTTTGATCTGATCAAGAGAATGCAGACGGACCTCATTGCACGTGTTTGTGCTGGAGTTGAAGACCAGATGAGCTCACTGGCCAGTGGAGAGGAAGGTAAACAGAAAAGCAAACAAAAAGAGCAAGTAAACAAATGAATACGGTTACAACATGTTACCATATATTTAAATGTACAGTATATCAGGGTATAACCATGGTCAAGTACACTGGCTATAATGCAGTGCTTAGAATTGCACATGCGACAATAAGCATCTTAAATCTCTATATTTTTTTACACTAACATAAAAAATAATACGCTTTTTTTTGACAGGAAGTGGTCTACAAAGACATTAACATATCCTACTATTGTATTCTAAAACCTGTCCTGGGCAAATATTTCTTGCTTTTTTAAATCCAACATCCATTTATGATACATAGCTTTGTGCATGCAAATTATTTATATTCTGCTGAATGGATCCTTGCATCTTGTTGTAGTGGTCGAACCTGCCTCAAAACTGGAGGTGCAGGAGGTGGCATCCAAATCGATGAGATTGACGTGGCGTGCCTCTCTCGGTGAAGTAACTGGCTATAAGATACAGCTGGTGCCTATGATGGCAGGAAGCAAGCGCCAGGAGTTGTACGTTGGTCCCACTCAGACCGGTGTGAACGTGAAGGATCTTTCTCCAGACACTGAGTATGAAATCAACTTATTCGCCCTGAGAGGACTAACACCCAGTGAGCCAATCATTGCCATGCAGAAGACTGAACCTCTCAAAATATCACTGGGTAAATATGAATATGCACTTGTAATCAATTTGCCATTAGTTAACTACTGGCATGTTCTGTTTGAGTCCAAATGACCCATTTTAATGCCCTCTTAAAACAAACAAACAGACAAACAAACAAATGAACAACAAAAAAACATGCCTTTCTTCCCATCAAAAGGGCTTCTGAGGCTTAGGCTCCAAATATACTGGGTATTGGTCAAGGTGTTCCAACCAAATGCTTTTATTGCATTAAACTGACTAAACATTTTTCTTCTAGAATGTTCCCTTGGAGTGGATGTTCAGGCTGACGTTGTCCTTCTGGTCGACGGGTCGTACAGTATAGGTTTGGCCAACTTTGCCAAGGTCAGAGCTTTTCTGGAGTACCTGGTCAACTCCTTTGATATCGGTCCACAGAAGGTCCAAATCAGTCTCGTGCAGTACAGCAGGGATCCACACACCGAGTTTTACCTGAACACACACCACAATCTTGATGCCGTGATTAAGGCTGTAAGAACCTTCCCATACAGAGGTGGTTCCACCAACACTGGCAAAGCCATGACCTATGTGAGGGAAAAGATCTTTATTTCCAACAGAGGAGCTCGTGCCAATGTTCCTCGTGTGACAATCCTCATCACAGATGGCAAGTCTTCAGATGCCTTCAAAGATCAAGCCACCAGGCTGAGGAACAGTGATGTGGAGATCTTTGCTGTTGGGGTGAAAGATGCTGTGCGGTCAGAGCTGGAAGCCATTGCGAATACTCCTGCTGAAACCCATGTGTACACTGTGGAGGATTTCGACGCCTTCCAGAGGATCTCTAAAGAACTGACCCAGTCCATTTGCCTGCGCATTGAACAGGAACTTCTGAAGATCAAACAGAGAAGTGAGTAGTCTTTATTAAGCTTTTTACTTCATAATGATTATTTGGTGTATGTAATTAGTGAGATTTGTAAAGAAACCAGATTTTGATTTACACATGGTGATTGTAGAGGTACCCTGGCTGTGACATCCCAACAAAAATATCATTGAGGACTCCATCAAAAATCTTAGGCTAAATATCTAGTATTCTGGCTTTTCTACAATTGCATTTTTAACATTTATTATCCAAAGCGACTTACAGAAGTGCTTTACAGTCTCACAGACTAACAATACAAAAAGTCTTAAAACTCTGTTGGGAGGTAATATAGAAAAACGGGCACAGAGACAACAAATCCCATTATGACCTCATATAAGAAGAGCCCCGCCCCTGGCTTGTTGCCCACCCTGCTGTGCTCAGCTCTGCTTTAGATTAACTTTAAACCAATAAATGATTAAGTTTTCTTAGAATTGATAAACATTTACTTAGTACCTTTATTTTTTCAAATAATAATTTATTTTTTCCAGATGTTGCATGATTGATATGAATCATTCATATAATAATATTAATAATAATAATAATAATAATAATAATAATAATAATAATATAATGATTTATATTTTGCTGCTAAAAATGAACATATAAATATGTAACCAAATCTTGACTGACTTGACTGAGTGTAATGTTAAACCCAAACTAATAACAGCAGAAATAATTCACTCACATGTTCACAATTAAAATAAGGATTTCAAAACGAGCCTCATTTGGCTTTTTATTGGTTTTGACATGATGAATATGTGGCTCACATGTGTAAAGACAAATGTTTGCAGTTTAATGTGAGAAATCTTTGCCACAGTGTCTGCAGAGCCCAAATATATCTGCACATGCCAGCATATTGAAAACCTTTCGCCTGTTCTGTTATATAACACATAATAATGGAATAAGTTAAGTAAATTATTAGGTAAGGATGATGGACACAACTGTGTGCTTTCGTTTTATGAATTGCGATCATGTTACAGGTTTGATATCGCCTAATTCCCTGAGCTTTTCTGAAATAAGCTCCAGAAGTTTCCGGGCCACGTGGGCTTGTGATGCCACAGATGTCGAATCCTACCTAGTCCAGTACAAAATGGCTGAAGATCCTGATGCAGATTATGTCTCCATCTCAGTACCAGGGGACACCACCACTGCTATGCTTGTCCACCTTACACCCCTCACCAAATATAAGGTCAACGTCATTGCCCAATATGAGAAAGGAGACAGTTTACCTATAACTGATTTTGAGACTACCTTGGAGGGTGAGTTCCTTTCTTTTACTTGAGAATTTGGAGTGCTACCACCTTGAAACAGTTAATTTAGCTTTTTATATTCATGTGTTGTTCATATCTTCTGGAATCAATTATGTTCGACATATGTTTATCCAAATCTAATACTTCCCCTTTCTGCTGCAGAATCTGGAACTGTCCGTAACCTCCGTATTTCTGAGGAGACCACCAACAGTTTCCGTGTGTCATGGGTACCAGCTCCAGGAGCTGTGATGAGATACAGATTGACCTATTTACCAATCAGAGGTGACAGCGCTACAAGGGAGGCCTTTACACGGGGCCCTGAGACCAACATTGTCCTCCAACAGCTCCTCCCACTCACTACTTACAGAGTAAGCGTGGCAGCCGAGTACTCATCGGGCACTGGCGAGCAAAGGCAAATCGATGGCACAACTAAAGAGGGTGAGATTCCATAATGCGTAGGCATATGATATGCCTATTTTTCCCACCTATGGATTTAATGTTTGACATCCTGCCATGTGAAAACCCCACATGTGTTATTACGCTTTCAGGATGGAGAATGCTAATCTTAGGCAACAGGGCTCCCTTTGCCTGTGGACATATGCATATAAAGACACACACACACATACACACACACACACTTTTCTGATTGCTCTGTGGGAGGTTATAGGTGATGGAACGTTACCCAGGAGATGAGCCTGCTGGCTAACGCAACAATCTTTTGGGGGAGGCTCATGGAAATAAACAAACTGATTTCCATTTGCCAGAGCAGTGGAATTCCAGACACTTGTTATCATTGCTCAATGCAGTTAGTGCCTTTGCATGTCCCAGCTGCTCCTATCTGGCTGCTCTGAGTATTGCAGCTGTAATATATTCAGGGTCTGTTATGGCAGAAGGTAAATGTTATGCAATGAGATTTTCTTCAACTCACATTCCATAACGTGCAGATTTTCTCCATGCTGTGTCATTTTAATATGAATTGAAAAAGAAAAGAAAAAAAAAAGAAGATGATTTAGGGATACATTTAGGAATGCATTTTATGTAATAAAACAACTAAAAGAATCTTCTTCCTATTGAAGTCCTACATGGCCTCATTTTTTTTCTTTAGCTTGACAAATGACAGGATTTACAGATGACAATGGTTTCAGGGTTGAGAACCTAATATCTGATTAGAAATGCAATCTCTGTTAATGCTAGATTCCCATCAACCCTAATCACGTGCTCTGCTTGTGCATTTGTAGAGCTGGGCTCTCCACGAAATCTTCGTGTTTTTGATGAGGGAGTATCGTCAATGCAAGTGGAGTGGGAGCCAGCACCGGGTCGTGTGCAAGAATATGTTGTGTCCTATCAGCCAACCGAGGGCGGAGAGACTAAAGAATTGTCTGTGAAGAGAACATCCACCATGCTCAAAAACCTACAGTCTGGCACAGAATATCAGATTTCTGTCCGACCTCGCTATTCCTCTGGCCTTGGCCAGTCCCTGGAGGGCACCGGCACCACTGTGGATGGTGAGTGGACAATCTTAATTGCTGGTGTTTGTGTGAGTGAGGGATTAAAACTTTAATACTTCTAAAGCACATCATTAATAAATTGATAATGCACACTTATTTCCTCAACATACAGTAGGGTCCATATGCCTGTCTATACATTTGCGTCTGCATCACATTTCACACCATATAGTTGTCATGAGGTGAACTGGTCCAGTATTTCCATACCAGTGAGTTTAATTTAAATAAACTGGAACTTGCTTCTTGTATAGTTAGCTTTTTTCAGTCTTTAAAATTGGTTGTTGAGTATTAGCCAGGATTCCAGGGGCTCAGGTCAGTTTCAAGGTCCCTGACAAAACCTGAGATGTGATTAGATTGAGCACAGCTAGTTGGACGTGTCATGAAGGCTACTGTAAATAATGTCCTTGAAGCTGGAGTGTGGGGTGGTCTCAAGAAGAGCTGGTGGTCCTGGATCTGCTTGGGGGTCAATGCCACGGCATCAAGGAATTAGGGATATCCAGTTCAGTTTTTAAGTTGACATTCCATAAGCTTTGGAGACTGCACACGATGAAATTGATTTTTTTCCCTATTTCCTTTTCTCAAATTACGTGTTAGGTACAGCTAAGACACAGTAGCCAGATTACCCTGTACCCTACACCTTACCCTATTTATTTATTTACCCTATCTATTAATTAATTTTTACGAATCTTAATCAGTTGCTATATATTTCATATAGTATAGCAACAGAATTATACTTGAATGTAGAAGAAATATACATCGATCTGTTTTTATACCAGGAGACAATTTCGAGACTAGTGCCTTTCTTGACCAATCCCACATACAGTAATCCCACAGACAATTTGACCACCCCCACAATCCGGAAGTAATTAATTTAATCTGTAGTCATCCAAATACACTGCCGGCCAAAAAAGAAAGAAAAACAAAAAACTTGTATTGATGATGGGAAAGTTGGATTTCTCTGTAACGTTTTCTCCAGCACATAAAGATTCTCAATGGGGTGTAGGTGATCTCTCATGTTCACTCACAACGTTTTTCCAACCCCATTTCTTCCTCAAAGTTGATGGTCCACTTTTAGAGTTCTTGACCCAATTTTGGTAGTTTCAGCAATCACCACAGTTGTTTTCTTTTCTTGATCCTTCTGAAGCAGAGTCTAAAGTCTTCTGCAGCACATTCCAAGGATTAGCAATAGGGTTAAATTATAGACTCTGTGGTGGACAATCCATGGGTGAAAATGGTGTCTCATGCTCCCTGATCCCTGCTCTTATAAATCCTGGCATTGTCATCTTGGAATATGCCCGTGCCATCAGGAAAGAGAAGATCCATTCATGGAAAAGCCTGTTTATTCAGTATATCCTGGTAATCAGCTGACCTCATTCTTTTGTGCACATAACATTACAGAATCTAGACCTGACCAACAGAAGCAACTCCAGATCATAATGCTGACCCCACAGCCTTGTACAGTAGGCACTAGGCATGATGGGTGCATCACTTTATCTGTCTCTGTTCTTACCCTGAAAGGGCCATCCCTCTGGACCAGGGTAAATCTGGCCTTGTCAGACTACCTGACCTTTTTCCATTGCGCCACAGTCCACTCTTTATTCTCCCTAGCAATTTTTTAGATTAGTCTTACTGATAAATGGTTTTCTTAAGGCTACACAGCTGTTTTGTCTTAATCCTTTGAGTTCTCTTTACACTTTGTGGGTGGAAATGCGTTTAGGTGATCTCCCATCATGTTCACTCACAATGTTTTTCCAACCCCATTTCTTCCTCAAAGTTGATGGTCCGCCACAGGAATTAATAACGCGTTTTAGGGTTCTTGACCCAATTTTGACCCAATTTTAGTAGTTTCAGCTTTGCCATGGCCACAGTATATTTGCTTCTGACATGGTTATTTAAGAAATGAGAAGGTACTTACTGCATCAGTTAGGGTAAAATAACTCGAATCTTAAAATAACAGAATTTAGTCGTATCCAATTCCTCCCCGTCACTAGGGGGCTCCCACATCAAGCTTCTACTATCAATCAGTCAGGTGGGCCGCAGACTATCACGTGTTTCCTCCGACCCACGTGACGTCACTGACCACATCTTTTCGAACTGCTCGCTCACGCACCATTGGGGGCAGCGTAACACACTTGAAGGTCAGCGCTATCCGCTCCCTCTGCTTGCGTGAGCTCACAGACGCCCCTGATTGGCTGTAGAGCCGTCAATAATGT